>RYFJ01000207.1:0-498535 GCA_003991445.1 Oryza meyeriana var. granulata
CTTTGATTCTAATCTCTACACTAGCTGTGTGCCTGGCTACTGGGTTTCAGTATCGTATATTCAGTTGTTGATTGATAATGCCAAATGGTTTACAATTATTACTGCTGCTGGTTCTAGCTTATCTGGAAAGAAATGACATTTTTTTTTTTTGAAATGGGATATACCTGGCCTCTACATCTAAACCGGATGTACACAGCCTCCCTCCGAGGGACACCCGGATTGCGATCAGGATCGAACCAGGTGGGCTGCGTGCACGACGGCAGCCGAGCAACGCCCGGGTTCCCGGAAAGAAATGACATAGTTGCAAAAATATTTTCCTGTACTATTATGTATGCAGGCGTGATGCCGTTTTGGAGGATAATTATTCAGAAACAAGACTGAACGAGTATCAGTATTGAGTGTTGACTGCGGATGCAAATGATTAACACTTTAACATTGTTTGTGCTGCTGGTTTATGTGGCATTCTCTGAAAATTCAGGAATGACATATACACGCAGGCGTTTTTGGAGGAGATTAGGAGAATGCTTCAGAAAAAACTGAACGAGATTACGAATGGATGCTAATGTTGGCTCTGCTGATGCAAAAGATGAAGAACCTCGGAGATTGCTTGGCATATGCAGACTGAAGATAAAAGAAAGCTTCCGACCTTCCATGTATGAATGAGCTAAATTGTAGAAAGGTTGCATTCAAACTGAGTCAGAGAATCCTTTTATGTAATTTGAGATCCTGCTGCTGCTGAGATTAACATCATGACACAAGTCAAAGCTAACATTTCTGATGCAATTTTTTTTTGAAAGAATTTCTGAGGCAATTTACATCCAAGACGAACTGAGCTATGTTCTTATCAGAGCAATATCGAACAAAGTCCACAGCAAGCACAGGCCAAGACCCACTGGACAGGAAATCAAAAGATTCTCAGATTTCTATTGAATTTGATATAGTTACATCCGATGATATACAAGATTTGGTAAAGAATAGATAAAGGAAAATGATTTATTGTGCCATACACTAATTACATCAAGAACCCAAGCTGTCGTTACTGGTCCAGTATCAGTATTGATCGGTGATTGATAGTGGCAAATGGTTAACATTATAATAACTACTTGATGGTTCTAGCTATCTGGAAATCTGAGAAATGACAAAACATGAAACATATTACATGTACTAATATATATTGCAGGCGATTTTGCAGTTTTGGAGGATAATGGCTCAGAATCAAAACTGAACGAGTATCAGTATTGAGTGTTGACTACTGATGAAAATGAGTAATAACATTGTTCGCCTGCTTGCTGGTTTGTGGCTTCTCTGAAAAACTGAAGGAATTACATATATGCAGGCGTTTTGGATGAGAATGGTTCAGGAGGACTGAAAATATGAAGAGCCCCTGGAGATCGCTTGACACAGAAAAACTGAAGATAGAACAAAGCTTCGAGCCTTCCAGGTATCAATTAAGGTAATGCAGAAAGTTGCATTACACTAATCAGAGACATGTTTCTTATGCAATTGAGATCCTGCCGCTGAGATTAACATAATTGAAACAAGACAAAGATATGTCTGATGCAATTTACATCCAAGACAACAGAGCTCTGTTTAATATCAGAGCAATATCGAACAAAGAACAGAGCAAGCACATCCAAGATTCAATATAAAATCAGGAAAGTTCTCAGATTTGTATACGAATTTGATATAGTTACATCCATGATAATACAAGATTTCGTAAATAATAGATAATGGCACATGATTAATTGTGCCATACATTAGTTACATCAAGAATCGAGCTGTCCGTCACAAGGTGCCTACTGCTAGTTCCCGCAGGAGGGCACGGCGATGGTGGCCGCCGGTGACCCGGACCGTGCGCGACAACAGGCGATGCTGAAGCCGCTCCTCTGTAGGGATGGTGGGCGCGCAGCGCAGACGTGCCGGACTCTGCATCGAACGGCACAGGCGACGGGGCCGGCGTGCTGGGGCTTGTAGTCCGGCTGACACGGCACGGGGCGGAGGCTCGACGGTGTTAGTCGGGTGACGCAGCTCGGCGAGAGGGGACAACGAGTGTAGTCCGGCGACGCGGGCCCGGGGCGGAGGCATCAATGGGGTGTAGTCCGGTGACGCGGCCCGGCGCGGAGGAGTCGAGGGGGTGTAGTCCAGCGACGCTGCCTGGCGAGGAGGTGTCGATGGCGTGTTGTAGTCCGGCGACACGGCCCGGCACGGAGGAGCCGATGGAGTGTAATCCGGTGACGCGGCGCGGCGCAGAGGCGTCGATGGGGTGTAGTCCGGTGAAGCAGCCCGGCGCGGAGGAGTCGACGGGGTGTAATCCGGCGAGGTGGCGGGGTGCGGAGGCGTCGACGGGGTGTAGTCCAGCGAAGCATCCCGACGAGAAGGAGTCGACGGGGTGTAGTCCGGCGAAGCGGCGCGACGTGGAGGCGTCGATGGGGAGTAGTCCGGCTAAGCGGTGCGACGTGGAGGCGTCGATGGGGAGTAATCCGGCGACGCAGCCCGACGGGGAGGAGGAGGACTCGAAGCGGTGTAGTCCGGCGACGAGGCCCGAGGCGGAGACGTCGACGGGGTGTAGTCCGGCGAGGCGGCGAGCGGCGGAGGCGCCATCCTCACCAGCGGGCTCGACGGCGTGTACCCCGGAGACGAAATGCAGAAGCAGCCCTCTCCGCCGCCTAAGCCCGAATCCAAGAAGAAGAAAGGGGCACGTACCTGTATCCGCGAGGAGCTGCCGGAGGACGCCGAGGAGAAAGAATCGGCGGCGGAGCAGGAAGCGCAGGAGGACACCATCGCCATCAGCAAGAGATCGCGGCGAGCCGGAGACGACGGAGAAGAAGAAGAAGCGGAGCGGTTAGGTCGAGGGCGCTAGGTGTGGAATGGAATACGGGATCGAGGGCCCGTGCCCTTATGTTTAGGCAAGGCGGGCCAAGTTCGAAACCAAGTCGGAGTCGGAGTCGGAGTCCAATGGCGGCAACTCGCCGCGGCGGGAAGGGGAGGGGAAGGCGCCTCGCCTGCGTCGCGTGGAGACGACGCGGAAGCTCTCGGAGGCCGGTTTAAGTACTCCATAATCCGTAATAACCAAGGACTCCCTTCGTGGGCCTGATGGCCAAATATTCTTGGGCCGGATGATTCCCCGTTTACTGGGACGGCCCGTGTTTGAAAACTAAGCCATCTGCGCCATGAAGGCGATCATCGCCGGTGCTTCCATGTGACCAGATCGATCATCTCGCGAGAATAATGACCAGGCGTGTTTAATTGTTGGAGTGCAGTTGATATGTAGCGTGATAAAACCAGCTTACATATATGGGAAAGCACGAAAAAGTATGGTGAGGAGGAGTCGTATATATGGTGCATGATTTCGTCGACTAAGATTTTGATCCCGATGCCTTCAAATATTAAGTGTACGTGATTATGCCTTCAATCAGAGTTTATAGGAGTTAGAAATGTGTCGTTGTTCTCTCTTTTTTTTAAGTGTGTGCTATAGGTGATGCACTCATGGCTGTGTGCATAGTCGTGCGTGTACCTTACATGTGATCATGTGGTTGATGTAAGATGTGATAGGAACATGTCGTTGGAGGCATTAGCAGTACAAGCCATTCCTAAAAAGTGGTCTTATTAGCCATATGGTTATCATATAGACTAAGGTCATAGGGCCTTTTCCATAATATCCCATTTAGTTGTGGAAATATATAAAACCACAACCTGTGCCTTAACTTAAGTCTTTAACATTTTTTTGTGCAGAAATGTATCCGTCTCCGGTGACTCAAAGTAAAAATCTTTCTGCTACCCTGAGGGGACGATTTTACGGATAGGTTCCTATGGCACTTCTCAAGCTACTCTATCGACAAGATCAGGGAACAACTACTGTTGCTTCATCAGGTTCACAGCGTAGTTATGTCATTAAAAAGAGGGGGTTCATGGCTATTGACCCACGCTAGAACCCTTAGTTTCGAGTCTATATCCCCAGAAATGGACTTCTGTTGCCATTTTTTATATCCGGTTCCATACCGTCATTCTAGTGCATTTCTTTTAAGAGAATTTTCCCACAATGCAAGGTAGTTTTAGGGTGAATTCAAATTTTCATGTTAGAACCTTCCATTTTTCATTTCAGTCCTCACATTTTTTACAATCTATATGTAAGTTCAAAATTTTACTGAGGACCTCTAAAACCAGAAACAAATATAAAATCCCTGCTACCTCTAAATCTCATCTCAGTCTCCTTCAACCGCCGCCCGACCTTCCTCCTTCCACTGCGGTACAGGCGGCGCAGATCAAGGCTCCACCGCCATCCCCTTGTCGTCGTCAGCCATCCCTCCCTCCCTCCCTCTTTGGCCGTCCCTTCCCCTTCCCCCGCCACCACCATTCTCTCCTCAGTCCAGCGCGGCATCGTCTCGATCCGGTGTTGCTAGCCGTCGTCTTCTAGCAGGATCAGGGCGGAGCAAGGCAACGACTTGCAGGTTGAGGCGACGATGAGCAGATCGGGCCTACAAACTCCCATGGTGTAGATCGAGGCGCATAGGCCGGTGAGGTCACCCTATGGCGCACATCGAGGCGGCGACCTCCGCGGCCGGTGATTGTGGCATCCTCTTGGTATGTCCTCTGTATCTGCCTCGTCTCTCTGGCCATCGACTTTGCCCTCTCCAGCAGCTACATCGACGATCTCCTTCCTTCTTCAAGTGTGCTAGCAATTGCGTGAGGGTGGTGGGACCACGTGTCATGGGGGCACACCCTCTCCCAGCTCGCTTGCCAGCCGTGGCCTGGCCCTCGAGTCGCCTCGCCCTGACCTTGTCCTAATGAGGCAACCATGTCCTCTGAAAGGCACAAGGAGTCTCGTGACCTCGTCCTGACGGAGCAACCATGTTCTCTGCAAGGCATAAGGAGCCTCGCGAAGGCATAGCATAGACTGAGGTGGAGGCGCGGCATCAACGTGGCGAGACAGAGCCACTCGCCACATCGATGCACTATAAGTGGCCTAAATGACATGGGGGTAGATCTAGCCCTGCTGCCAGTCCCAAGTTACATACTTGCTCTATTTTATTTTATGCTACGTTGCTTAATTCAAAATTAAACTAAGTAACGTGATCGAAATTAATTAACCAAATGTCATATAAAAGAAACAGAGGGAGGACGCAATAAGCTTTGCGGCGTAGACCTCACCATTCACCCGATGCTTGGAACGGCCGGCGATGCATGCGCCAAAGCACACCTCGCAGCTACAACAGTAACATTTTTTGCACCATGCATGTCGAGTTTAGTAACATGGCGCCGGCCGGGGGGGGGGGGGGGGGGGGGGGGGGGCGGCCCAGGAAAGCAAAGCGGTCGTCGTGGCCGGCCTGGACCATACATACATACATCCATACGTCCGGATCCGAGGCGACGTCGCGGGGAGGAGGAGGAGGCGAGCCCATCGCCCATCCATCCATCCGTTCCACAGGCCACAGATCGATCCTCTCGCATGCCTCGCTTTTAATTAGCCCTCACCTGCTAATATAATGCAAATTCAGGTGTAGATTGCAAGAACGCTGTCGCTCGTCTTACCGTGTACGTCTCCGTGAAACTCAACTGCTTGCCGTGCATGCATGCCGACCTCTTCACGACAACTTACGGCACAATCATGCGCGTACATGCATGTGATCCTGCATGCAAAAATACTCCCTATTTTAGTGCTAGCAGTATATCTGTAACTCTGTATGTATGTGTACATAGTGTTGTTTTTATTGGATTCCAAATTCCCCCGTTCACGTGTGCAGGGATTTAATCATTTGATTCTGCTTGCTGTGTCTAGCTACTACCAAATGCGTCATGCCTGTCAGGGAGCATATATGCATGATATTCCGCAAACGCCCCGCAACCTAACCTAGGTCCTGAAGCGAAGTGAGCATAGCTCAACTGGATAGATTTTTTATGGTGAAATCTGTTCATCTTAGGTTCAAGTTTCAGACTTGTTATAGGTGTTCGTATTTATGGCTAATTCTTTCAGTGACAGGATAATGTATCTATCGACAACGAGACATCTATGATAACTTCGTAAATCTTAACATTTATGGCTAATTCTTTTAATGGTGGGATGACGTATCCGTCGATAACGAGACGTTTACAGTGACTTCATTAATCTTTAGATATAGCAGGGTATATGAGCCTTCAACTCATCAGACCGGCCGCTCTCTCACGTTGTGTGCCAGCGCTATTCGCCATAATTTTTGGTGGCCTCGATCGGCCCTCGAGGACGTAAGGAATTAGTCGCCGTCGACTTACGAGAGCCCTTCTCAGCTAGGAGCAGTAACAGTCATCAAGCAGCACGTACTTGTACAAATTAGAGGTGCTCTCAAATCTCGATCTCCATTTCCTGTCACCGAGATATAGTAAGAAGAGAGCTGGTAGCACGTTGGCACCGTTTGGGTGGGAGAAGGCAATTAAGCCGCGTCCACCTTGTGGAATTTCTAGAGAAAACGGTCGCATCCATGCCATGCGCCCGACTGCATGTTTAAGGATTGGAAGAGCTCCAATTGTGGCCATACAGGAGTTCTAGGAGATATACCGTATTCGGTTCAGTCTCCATAAGTTTATATATCAGAAGATGACAAATACTTAACTTAATTACATAGGAAACCTATTCCTATCTGGAGAGCAGGAGACCGGCGCCCTGAAGGAGTCTGCAACCCTGAAGATATCTATCAACTAACACCCTCTCTCAATCCTAACCTTTTGAGGTTAAGATTGCCTTTGAAGTTCTCCAGTAGCTGAGCCGACAATGGTTTAGTAAACCCATCTACAACTTGATCACCAGAAAAAACAAAATCAATTTCTATATGCTTTGTCCTGGCACGAAACATAGGATTCACTGACAGATATTTCGCACCAAGATTATCACACCAAATTTTAGCTGCTTGAGGACTTTCAGTTCCCAACTCAGCAAGTAGGGTATGTACCCACATAATCTCTGTTGTGGCATTCGCAATAGCTTTATATTCAGACTCTGTAATAGACCTCGACACTGTAGTTTGCTTTCTAGCACTCCATGACACCAGATTTGACCCTAGAAATATAGCAAATCCACCTGTAGATCTTCTGTCATCTAAACTGCTAGCCCAGTCTACATCAGAGAATTCACTCACAAGAGACGACCTCAATCTGTGTATATTGATTCCTAATTTGTTACACTGCTTAATATACCTAAGTATTCTTTTAACAACCATCTAGTGTACTGTAGTGGGAGCATGCAGGAACTGACATACTTTATTAATAGAAAAGGCTATATCGGGTCTAGTGAGAGTCAAATACTATAAAGCACCAACAACGCTTCTATACTGAGTTGCATCATTAGGACCCAATAATGTTCCTTCATGTAAAGAGAGCTTTTCACTTACAAATAAAGGCGTTGTAGCAGGTTTGCAGTTGATCATGCCCACTTTCTTTAGTAAATCATTAGCATACTTATCTTGTGTAAGAACAATGCCATTCTGCACCTTATTTACCTCTATGCTAAGAAAATAATGTAGTTCACCAAGATCCTTAAGTGCAAACTCTTTCTTTAGATCCTGTAGCGATGCTATTGTTGCCCTCTCTGAGGAGCTGGCTACAATCATATCATCAACATATACCAAGACAAAAATGTTAACACCTCCTTTGTTTAAGAAAAATAGAGAAGTATCTGCCTTCGAAGCACTGAACCCAAGATCAACTAGCTTCTTGCATAGTCTGGCAAACCAGGCTCTCGGGGCCTGTTTTAACCCATATAGCGCCTTATCAACCTTGCATATATAATGAGGTTTAGCAGAATCTTCAAAGCCTAGAGGTTGTTGCATATATACCTCTTCTTCTAGATATCCATGAAGGAAGGCATTCTGAACATCTAACTGCTTGAGACTCCAACCTTTAGATACAGCTATTGACAAAATTATTCTGATAGTAGCAGCTTTGACAACAAGACTAAAAATGTCTTCATAATCTATGCCATATCTCTGCTTAAAGACTTTTGCCACTAGATGAGCTTTATATCTATCTAATGTTCCATCAGCTTTCCTTTTAATTTTATAAACTCATTTGCATTCAATAACATTTTTCCCTCTCTGAGGAGGAACTAGGTGCCAAGTCTGATTTCTAACTAGAGCATCATATTCAGTTTCCATTGCTAATTTCCAACTTTTATCCCTCAAAACCTCTGTATCATTGCTAGATTCACCTGAGACAGTAAAACATGAGTATGTAATAGTACCATCAGTATATACCTTTTCTTTACGGATGCTACTTTGCAATCTGGTACGCAGTCAAAGTTGTACTGATTCATCTCCTGTGCCCGTGCTAACAGGAATCTGTGCCTACACCTGTACCTGCGCTGTCTGATCTGTCTAATTTGCTTGCACCTGTGCTGTCTGGTTTGCCTGCCCCCTAGAAGCCAGACGCAGGGTGGAGGACCTAGGCGATGATGTGTCGATACGGGAGCGGCCGCCAGAACCGAGATGTGCAGGAGACTCAGGAGGAGATAGCCGTGTGGCAGGGGCTGGTTGGCCTGCCATGGCGCCCGCGGAAGAGCACACAGGAGAGATTGGCACCGTACTAGATAGTGTGTTAGACGCAGAATCTTCATGAAAGGTAGCACCTTCTTGATTTTCCGTGGCATCCGGATCTGCTGGGATCATCTCATCAAAACCATTAGTTGCATTAGACAAAAAATTGCTAGGCAATGGATTAGCCATGTGGTTTGGCACTTGTTCATCCCCACGAGTATTCGCTAGAGTAGACGGAAGTAAGAGAATTTCAGTTCAAAGATGTGCTCCAACATTGGGATGCAATTCAGAGAACGGGAAGACAATTTCATCAAAAACTACATCTCTAGATATATAAACATGGCTAGAGGAGATGTCTAAGCATTTAAAGCCTTTGTGTATATTGCTGAAGCCAAGGAAAACACACCGTTTAGAATGAAACTGAAGTTTGTGATTATTATAGGGATGAAGATTAGGCCAACAGGCACATCCAAAAATTCTTAGAGTAGAATAGTTTAGTTTTTGATGAAACAATTTTTCTAAGGGACTGATGTTGTGGATAACTCTACTAGGAACACGATTAATGAGGTAGATTGCACCTTGAAAAGCTTCATCCCAGAATTTGAGAGGCATGGCAACATGGGATAGAAGTGAGAGGCCTAGTTCCACTATATGGCGATGCTTCCTTTCTATAGACCCATTCTGCTGATGAGTGTAAGGACAAGAGACATGGTGGATGATGCCAATTTTTGCAAAAAAAGGAATTAAGGGTCTGATACTCTCCCCCCCAATCAGTCTGCATGGCTAGAATTTTTCTGTCAAACTGGTGCTCTACCATCACCTGGAATTCTTGGAACTTTTCAAAGACTTGAGATTTATGGTGCAAAAGATAGATCCAAGTAAATTTACTGAAATCATCGATAAAACTCACATAATACTTCTTTCTCCCTATAGACTCTAGAGCAGGGTCCTACACATCAGAAAACACAAGTTCCAAGGGGTGTTTAGAGACACTAGACTACACTGGAAAGGGTAGCAGATGACTTGTTGCTTGTTGGCAAGCATTACAGACTCACTCACTTGAGGAATCTAAACATGGGAGTTTATTCTTACTGACTACTAGTTTAACGACTGAGGAGGAGGGATGACCCAAACGACTGTGCCACTGTGCTAGGGATAGCTTCTCAGAACTGTAGGCTTGCTTCATAGATGACCTAGGAAGGGGATAGAGCCTGCGTCAGGATCTTCCTTTAAGAATTATTTTCCTGGTGGCCCGATCCTTAAGAAAGAAAAAATCACTATGGAGTTCAAGGAAAGAAGAGTTATCAGTAACCAAACGATGTACTGAAACAAGATTTTTCTTGGCTTGAGGAACATATAAAACATTCTTAAGATGAATATTACGACTACTAGGGGTATGAATGATAGTGTGATCAATGTGGCTTATATCCATACTTGCTCCACTGGCGGTGTTGAATCTGCTCGTTCCTGTTGTACTTTTCTTTTACGGTGAGCTTCTCCAATTCTCCTGTGATGTGATCCGTTGTGCCGGTGTCGACATACCAGTTGGTATCAATGCCGTAGGAGGAGTTGGCCGCAGCTGCAATATGTTTATTGTCAGGAACATAATCCTCATCATACCTGTGCCAGCAATCTGTGGCTATGTGACCACGTTTGAAGCAAATTTGACAAGTTGGACGTTGGTCGACTCCTCCTGTTGATCTTCCTCTTCTGCGGCTGTTAGTTCCAGTGCCGCGGCCTCGGCCGCGCTACTGTTGTTGCGGTGTGCTTCAGTTGGGGTTGTTGTTGCCGCCACTCCAATTACTGTTGTTGTTGTTGCCGCTTCCACGATTAGCAAGATGAGCTTGGAAGTCCTGTGCTCCTCTGTAGAGAGCAAGACGAGCCTCATAGTTGAGGACCTACGAGTAGAGTTCTCCCACTGAGATGGGCTCTACCCTGGCGCATATTGCAGAAACTACCCCGCTGAAATCTTCTCCTAGTCCAGTTATGATGTATTGGACCAGATCCTCTTCTTCAAGTGGTTAGCCTCCTGCCGATGCCATCTCATCTCCGAGGGCCTTCATCTTCGTGAAGTACTCTGAGACGATCATGTTTCCCTTCTTGGTTGTGGTGAGTGCAATTCGAGTGTTAATCGATCGCGCTCTGGTGTGTGTCGAGAACATCTACTCGATCAATCTCCAAGCTTCGGCAGCTTTCTCACACATCACCACCTGCATGAGTATATCTCTTGATAGAGACGAAAGAAGATAGCTTAGAACCTGCTGATCCGAAGCTTCCCAGTCTTCATACGCCGGATTCGGCTTCTTTTCTGTCTTTCCATCTGTGGTGACCGTAAGTTCGGCTTCTGGAGGTTTTGTGGCGCCTGTCAGATGTCCCTGCAATCACGCCCCACGCACGGTGGCGCTAATCTGAGCCTTCCATAACGCATGGTTGTTTTTCCCAAGCTTTTTCGTCACCAGGTGTCCCTAGAAGGGATTAGCCAGTGTAGTGGTTGAGCTTGAGAACGATGCCAACATCCCTGATTGGCTGCGGTTTCCTGATCTCTGATCGGTTGTAGCAGCAGTAGATAGATCGGCTGCAGTGGTGGTATATGGGGAGCAGATGCGGCGGCGGTAGATATGTTAGCTGCAGCAGCAATAGATGGAGATCGGCTGTGGCACCGGTAGGGGGATCAAAGCTCTGATACCATGTGGAATTTCTGGAGAAAACGGTCACATCCATGCCATGCGCCCGGCTGCATGTTTATATGGGATTGGAAAAGCCCCAGTCGTAGCCATATAGGAGTTCTAGGAGATATACCGTATTCGGTTCAGTCTCCATAAATTTACATATCAGAAGATAACAAATACTTAACTTAATTACATGGAAAACCTATTTCTATCTGGAGAGCATGAGACCGGCGCCCTGAAGGAGTCCGCAGCACTGAAGATATCTATCAACTAACATACCTAAGTGTTTGCCACCTCCGATAGGAATGTTCATCGTCTCGTTGCTGCCGGGCGATGTAGTCATTACATAATTCACACGAAAACGTAGGGCTAAATGCAAAATGCATGATTTTCCAGTGGAACAATATAACCTAACGACATGTACATCAATTGAGCCCGATCTACTCTCTGAGAAGTTTCAATATCACCATGAGTCTATACCCTCTAATTCATCTATTTTCTCTAAAGTGTCATACTAAAAATAAGCGTCAACAAGATTTTTAGCGACTCCACTATGGACATCTACATCAACGCCATGGCGAAACCCAAGGAAGTCGATCCGAGCAACGTCATCCCAATCGCCATGGAGGAGTTGACCGAGGAAGGACAACGAGAGATCGAGGAGCAATTGGCGGCAATGAAGGAAGCATTACTTGGGCGTGACGTCTGAACCCGCCAAGGCATCTCTAAAAGAGATGTCCCTCTTCCCCGAATCATCGTATCGGATGAGGATGATCTTTCCCCAGCTATTCAAGAACTTGTTGCTAGTTCCATAGATAGATCGGTTAGTGCCATTTTGGCTAATCAATTGAAAATGATGCTATGAGTTCTTTCTTTGATAGTCAGATGAAAGAGTATTCCGTACAAATTGGCTCTCCAAAAGCCAATTTATGATCTAATAGTAATAATCCTAGTACTAGTGAGGCCCTTATACAGTACATACACAGTAAAATTGATGGGGCTACCAGCAAACACACCACACAGTACATCGGGGTTGAACATCAGCAAGTTTGCCACTAGCTGGTTAGACCGCGCTCTCTATAGCCGGTCTGACCGCCAACGTGTTTGCCGGTCAGACGCAGCTCTGGCCACCGATCAAACAGGCTTCTAGGCCGGTCTGACCAGACAACAGGTCAGTCAGACTGGCCCATAATTCCTATGCAGGAGGTTGACCCGATTAGCAACAATTCATATTTGTATCATTATACACCTCCTGTTGCTACCACTAATCATATTGCTCCACCATTACCTCCACCGGCTTACAATCCCTACAATAATCATGTTCCTATTCCACCAATTGGAGGGTATTCACAGGATGCACGATATGGCTAGCATAATTATGTTGCGTCGCCACCACCCCTTAGGCCACAAAATCAACAACCAAGGCCTGAGAATATGGATGAAAGGGTGCAAGCTATTGTGAGAGTCTTTTGGAATTGAGCCAAGAAATCAGGCTACAGTTTATCAAAGGCCGTATCCTGATTATTATGACAATCTCCTACATCCTCGTGGTTATAAAGTGACTAAATTTACAAAATTTAGTGGTGAGGATAATAGAACTACATGGGAGCACATAGGTCAATTCTTAGCACAATATGGAGAAGTGAGCAATATGGATGCTTTGAAAGTGCGCATGTTTTCTTTATTTTTGTCCAGTACCATATTTACTTGGTTTACTTCTTAACCAGTAAATTCTATTACTGCTTTTGCTTAGTTAGAACAAATATTCCATGATTACTTTTATACTGGTGAAACTGAGCTTAGCTTGTCTAATTTGACATCAGTTAGGTAAAAGTACAATGAAACTGTTATTGATTATATCAAAAGGTTTAAAGATACTAAAAACCGATGTTTTAACTTGAATATTAACGAAAAAGGTTTGGCCGATCTTGCTTATAATGGTTTACTTGTTCCTATTGAAGAGAAGTTAGAAGGCCAATAATTTCTTAATGTTAGTCAAGTTTTGCAAAAGGCTCTAGCTCAAGAAAGCCGGGCTAAAAAAGTTAAGAAATTTGTTAGACTCATGACAAAAAGCCTAGTATAAATATTCTAGATTGTTTTGATGATGAGTTGTCAGAAGATGATAAAGATCATGATGTTTACACAGCCGAATGGTTGTGGACTAATAAACATAAGCCATTCGTTTGCTCTAGCTTAACGTCAATTCCTCCCAAGGATTGGCAGAGTTAAATTAAATATGTTTTTGATGTGGCCAAGTGTGATATAATCTTTGATTATTTGTTACAAAAAAGCAAATTAATTTACCTAAAAGCCATGTCATCCCACCGGTGGATGAATTAAAACATCGTTCATATTGTAAGTGGCATGATTCTTTCTCACACGCTACTAATGATTGTAATGTTTTCTGTTGACAGGTTCAATCGGCCGTAGATGAAGGACGATTGAAGTTTACCGATGGTTCAAAGATGAAGTTGGATCATGATCCTTTTCTGGTGAACACTATTAACTTCAACAATAAAAAAGTGTTGGTTCGGCCTACTCAAGTCGATACTACCAAAGGGGAAAAAGTCGTTATTGAAGAACCTCAGCCCAAGATGATCAAGCCAATAAAAACCCGGAGATTGGAGTGTGGAAGTTAATAGCGATGAAGCTTCGAGCTCCAAGACCCCAAAAAGGCTGAGGGTTAAATTTGACATGCTTTTGAGCAAGTATGAGAGCGAAAGGGCAGTTAACAACTCAGTGGTTGGCCTAGGAATGCTAAGAGATCGAGATAGCCTCCTACAGAGAGATTTGGCCAATGACCAAGACAATTAGAGCCAACGTTTCCCTATAATCCTCAACTTATGCCATGGGGATCGTGCCCAATGCCGCCGCTGGATTGCCCCTTCCCTTACTTATGCCATGGGGGGCACCGCCGCCAATGTATGCACCATATCTGCCCTTGCTGCCAATTCCATATCAACAAGGATGGGTAGAATCACGGAGGTCAGTACACGATCGTCTATCTCCGCCACGTCAAAGCCGATTTCTATCAAAAAATTGGTTTGCAGAAAAAGGAGGAGGAGAAAAGCGCATTAAAGTGGAGATTAGAACCTCGGAGGTGATTACCACAAAGCGGCGGAAGCGACAAGTCAAGAAGACCAAAGCCGGCAAGTGATTGTCGGCTCAGGCGGTTTCAGATCCATGAATTGATGGGACATTTTGGAGTGCCCAATACAATTGTTTCAGATCAAGATACCAAGTTCTTGAGTCATTTTTGGATAACGTTGTGGAGGAAATTGGGGACGAAGTTACTATTTTCTACAACTTGCCACCCCCAAACCGATGGGAGAACGGAGGTGGTGAATCGTACCTTGTCAACGATGTTGCAGGCTGTTTTGAAGAATAATTTGAAAGTGTGGAAAGAATGTCTTTCACATGTGGAGTTCGCCTACAACCGTTCGTTGCACTCCACCACAAAGATGATCCCATTCCAGGTAGTATATGGCTTTAACGCTCGTGCTCCAATTGATTTATTGCCTTTACCATTTTCAGAAAAAGTGAATTTTGATGCTAAGACACAGACTGAATTTGTGCTTAAGTTACATGTGACCACTAAGAACAATATTGAGCGTATGAATGCAAAGTATAAACTTGCTAGTAGTCAAGGTAGAAAGGAGTTTATTTTTGAACCTGGTGATTTTGTTTGGTTACACTTAAGAAAGGATAGGTTTCCTACTTTGCGCAAGTCAAAATTAATGTCTCGAGCTGTTGGTCATTTTAAAGTTCTTGCGAAGATCAATGATAATGCATACAAGATTGATTTGCCTGCAGATTATGGTGTGAGTGATGTGTTTAATGTTGCTGATTTGAAGCCTTACTTGGGTGAAGAAGATGATCTTGAGTCGAGGACGACTCCAAATCAAGAGGGAGAGGATGATAAGGACATCACTTCTTTCGATACACACTTACAACCTCCACAGGTCCAAGGACCAATTACTCGCGCACGTGCCCATCAACTTAATTGCCAAGTGAATGCGATGGAAATATTTCTACGAATGGCATGCTATTTAATTCTTGTGATGATTTTATTTTTATTAGGAGCCTAGGACAAGACCATGGAGAATAGCTCAAGAAGCCAAATATTAAAGTGGAGACAACAAGTGCAAGTAAATTCTTATTCCCGAGACCGATTCAGTTTCGGGCTAGGAGATAGCGTCAACTTCAAACGGTCATAACTTTTGATCTAGAAGGAGTTACAGGGCCTACAAGTACTTGTTGGAAAGCTTATAAAGTCTACTTCCATATGGTTTTGGTTTCTATCAAAATTCCTCCTAAGCTGTCCAGAATCGCCGAAACAATTTGCATCATTTTTCCCATCCGAGTCAGTTTGGGCCTTTAAGCTTTGTATTTGTGTCATGGACTAAACCCATGAAGAGTGCGCCCCTCACAAGGAAAACCCTCACTCTAGGACGTCCTAACTCATATATATTTAGGAGCCATCACTGTTTAGATGGGTTTTGCTTAGATTAATCTGTCTGTGAACACTTTCGCCATTTATCGGCTTGTGAGACCCCAACTTCGAGAGTATAATCATTCATCCGCAAGTTGAGTTGCAATCTTTCTTGTTCTTGCTTGTGTTCTTTAATTCGCATGTAGAGATTAGCCTTCGTGGCGAGGTCAACCAGGCAGCGCACAGTTGATAACAAGAGGAATCGTGGTGCTGTGATTGCAGGGTTCGTGTCTTGGTGATCAGAAGCCGGATCGTGAGTGTCAATTCTCCACCAAATTGAGAGTTATCCTTACCTAACGGAAGATCGGGCACCCCGTTGCCATCACCTCTCCGCCCCGTCGTGCCTCACCGCCACCAGAGACTGCCGTGTTGAGTGAAAACCCTAAGTCAGGAGCCCCGGACCTAGACCGCGATGCTCGCACACCACTACACGCAGCCAGGCAGGAGGAACGAGCCATGTCGTGACACACTGTGGCCGTCGTGCTGCGTGCGCGTGCGCGTGCGCCCTCCTGCTCGTGAGCCCACCTCGCCTCTACCATCAGCACGGGGCACAATCATTGCACCCACGGTCCGCCCCTACCTGCTCCTGCCACGCGCCGTGCCCATCGGGAGAGAGGAGAGGAGGGGGAATGAACCCTTTTTGCCCATCCCACGTGTAGCTCTCTCTCTCCCACTCATTCTTGGCCTCCCTTCGCACGGCTGCCGTGGCCGCTCGATGCGCGTCTATGCTGGATGCGAGGATCCTGGGTGGAGGACGTGCCTTAATGGCACGACGACTTAGGGACCTCGCCCGATTGGCTTCTCGCGACGGGAACGGGCCATCCGGTGTCTACTTAAGCCCGCGTCGAGCTCCCCATCCTTTCTCGCCCCCCCCCCCCCCCCCCATCCATCCTCACCACCCTGCGCCATCAACCGCCCCGAAACAACCCGGCAACCGAACGAACGCGTGGTCAACTACGGGCCTCGGGACGAACCACGCGCGCCGACTCGACCGCTCACCTCCACCGGACACAGGACGAACAGCGAGCTTGACCCTCACCGACTAGTACCCCGCCACCCGTAGCTTGTCCGTGACGCTGCCATGCCGTCGAGCCTAAGCCCGGGCCCCGTGTTGCTCCCGCCCATCGTATCACCGCCCTGGGCCACCGTGGCCTGCGTGCCACCGCCTAGACGCGGCGGAGGTCTCCACGGACCTCCCCTCGCCGGCCGCCCCTAGTCCCGGCACAACGATGCCCTGCGTGAGCCGTTTTGGGCGAGCGGCCGCGCGGCGAAGAGAGAGGCAGAGTGTGAGAGAGGGGGGAAGAAGAAGGAAGCCGTGGGATTGACATGTGGGCCCGGGAGGATTAGAAATTTAATCACTATAATTAACCCTAATGACATGTTTAACTTCGATGACTGACATATGGGCCATGTTGATTAAGGAAAACTAATTTAGAAAAACAATTCGGAAAAATGGGGAAAAACAAATGCATAGTAAGATTTTTCAATTAATTTGATTTAATTCAAATTTGAATCTTTAAACAGCCATAACTCCCTCATTTTAAATCGGATTGGGATGAAACTTTCACCAAAATTTTTCTAAAATGAAGATCTATCCAATGGCACTAGTTTGGTATTTTTACCATTTTTCTAGAATTTATGACCTATTTTTGGAGCGTAGCTTGATTAGTTTTCCGCTCCACCATGGTACGTTTGCGAGGACGAGTTCACTACTGCCGAGGAGGAACCCTTAACCAAACAAGGCAAGTCACTACGCCCTCCTCCATGATCATGTTGATCCTATGTGCGAAAAGATTTGGTTGCAAACAAAATGCACGCAAGGAAAACCGAAAGACCGGGCCGTGACAAGTCTCATGTGTTAGGTGCGCCACGGAGTGCAGGTAAAGTGTACATCCACTGCAGTGCGAGTATAAACAATCTATTCGAATAGCCGTGCTCGTGGTTAAAGGAGCACCGGGACTTGTTATACACTTGACTAGCCTCAGAAGTTTTAATCATGCTTAGATTAGGATGGGATGTTGGTATACGGACTCTCTAGGGATATGGGAGGGTCAAGATTTTGGAAATGGAATAAAACTGGACGCGAGGGTACGCCGAACCAAGGAAAGCTTGGGGAGGAGAGGAAAATTCTCGCTATCGGTTAACAACTTCAACATAACGATGTTTTCAGTCAAAATTGCTAGGTCTAGGATTTATCAACTGAATTGTGAAAATTGCTTTACGCGAATAAGCCTTGCTACCTTTGAACCGATCCTGCACTAATGCATCTTGTAGTGGTGGCTTGTGAGTATGTTTGTACTCATCGTTGATTAATTTCTCTTTTTAGAAGTAGTCGACAAGGACGATCTGTATGAGTGCATCCCGTCGGAGAAGGAGGAACCTAAGGAGGCGCCTTAGGGTTTGAATCCCCAAACATTGCCTGTGGGGTGGTGCTATCCCCTTCCCACTTTTGTATCCGCTCGGGTACCTTAATCTTTTGGAAGTTCTGTAATGTATTCGACCGTGCTCGGTCTATTTTAAAGTCCTACTTAGGCAACCCTTGTAATATTATGTATTGTAAGCCTTGGACGATGCAAGTACTATATACCAACTAAGTGGGTATGTATGCCAAACTACTTATCTAGGGATTTGATATACCATAAATGAGAGAGGTTTCCGGTGTACAAAACCGGGGGCCGACAGAGCTAGTATCAGAGCCTGCGATTGTAGGATTGAACCTTGGTGCCCGCCACCCCAAGACTCTAGGAAGTGTAGTTGCCTACTCCGTAGGTCGATTATTGGACAAAAACCTACTTTGCAAACTCTAATCCTTAACTGCTCCTAGCTTAAAAATTGTTTTCTTTTCTTATTTCTTATATCTAACTTTCAAAATGTTTGTAGATGAGTTTCTCTGCAGGTGCTCAGCTGTACGTGCAGCGTCTCCGTGACCAGCGCTTCTACCTTGCCACGTGGTACCATGAGAACATATTAGAGGTAGACTTCCTAAGGGGGACAGCTATGCTGGTACGAGGGGGACCTGTCTGACCTCCAAAACCACTACGACTCCCTCCGCGACCGCTACAAGGACAGGGGCCACAGGATCGAGCAGTTGGAGGCTCTCCTGGCGGCCGCACGTCAGGCACCGCCACTTGCTTCAGCACCGCCACTTGCCACAGCACCGCCTTCGGCTACTGCGACTACGATCGTGCCAACCGCACCAGGCTCTACGATGTCCTTTGCCCCGGTGTGGATGGCGGGCTTCACTTCGTCGACCTTGTACACGTTCCAGCCCGAGACGGGGGCAGGCTCCAGCTCGGCTCCGTTCCCGGGGGCGAGGCTGGGCTCCTCGAGGGACTTTCCCGAATATCGGGACACAGCCAGAGCCGCCTACCTTGCGGCCTTCGCCCTGCCAGGTGCCACAATGACTACCACTGACGCTTCACCGGTTCAGGCAGCAGTTTCTACAGCCGCAGCCGCCACTACGGTCGTCACCATGGCACCGGTTTCTACAGGAGTGACTACCGGGACTTTGCCATCCGTGCCAGCCACAGCCTGCGTGGAGGTGCTCAGTTCGCCTAGTACTTCGGCAGCAGAAGGGCTGGTGGGCCTTGCAGCCTCGCCACCCACCCCAAGGTAGCCCGTGGCTGTAGTGGCCCAGGTGCCCTCAGAGGAGGAGCCCGAGGAACTGGAGCCGCACGTCTCGGAGGAGCTCCACGCTGACAGGAGCCACAGGAGGAGATCCAAGAGCCGCAGGAGGTGCCGGAGGTACAGGAGGTGCAGGAGGCAGACCCTCCACCCGCACCACAGGCGGAGGAGGATAGGTCAGTACCCGTGGTACGGAGGGGAGTTCAGGTGCAGCATGCTGCCGAGACTGAGACCGAGATGGAGACCAACGAGGAGTTGATGGACTCCTCGGACATCGAGTACGTCCCACAGAGGGAGGCAGCCAGCCGTTCTTGCCGCTCCGGTTCGGGTGGTTCGGCTCGTGGACGAGGCCGCGGGCACAACCGTGGCCAAGGGTCCGCTAGGGGCCACAGTTGATGCGAGACTAGGTGCCCGATCTTCCGATAGGTTCGATTTGGCGATGTGAAGACATTCATGTTTTGAGGTTTCTGATCAGTGATCGTCACCTCGCAACTGCTACACCCACACGTCTAGTTGTTATCAACCACGCTCTCACGTAGTCGACCTCACCACGAAGGTTTTATCCTTGCAAGCAATCGAAGAAACTCACAAGAACAAGGAAGAACGCAATCTGAATTGCAGATGGATGTTTAGCACACAAAGTTAGGGTTCTACAAACCGATCTAGACGGTGAAACTGCAATGGCAGAATAATTTAAGTAAAACCCGACTCTAAACCACGACGGCTACTGAATATATATGAGTTGGGATGTCCTAAGGTTAACCTTAGAGCGCACACCCCTTGGGCTTAGCCCATGACACAATTACAAGGCCAAGACCCAAAACAAACTCGGACTAGAAGAGGTACGTGTCTTATTTCGATGATTCCAGATAGGTTGGGAGGAATTTTGACATGGGACCAAACCCATCTAAAAGTAGACTCCATAAGCTTTCTAACAAGTACTTATGGGCCCCGAAAGTCCTTCTGAATCAGTGACTAGGTCCGTTTGAAATTGATGCTGTCAGGAGGCCCGAATCCGAATCCAAAACGTGCAGAACTTCATCATTTGCCTTCTATGGACCAAAAGTGACGTGGTGATGTAGGAGTAGACTTGGGTAAGGTCTTGGTTTGGTCCCCAATAAACTTCTTTGATTATCCATGTGTTCCTTGCGCTCGGTCTCTTTCCTTTCACCCAAGCAAGTATCTCTGCAAACGAGAACATATAAAACTCATGGTGCGGTAACGGCTGTTCAAATATATAACACGTAAATCTTACGTAGAAAGTATGCACCTTTGGTTGATGAATACATAAGGTAGCTATGGTCATATCCGAGCTAGTGATGTCCTCATCAGCAGCCCCCCTCGTGGACGCAGCACTTTGCGTGGCTACGGGCGCCCGCGCCGTGACGGCACTCCCGAGCCCACATACGAGTCAGACGACTCCGCTGGAACCGGTCGCTGCCGCAGCTGTTTGCCGCTCTGTCACTACCGCTTTGTTCACCTTTCGGCCCTTCCACTGCCCACTCCAGGTGTGTGTGGCTGGCTCGGCGCGTAGGCCACGAGCAGAGGCTATTGGTGGAGGTGACGCTTGGTAGTCCTCTGGACAGGG
Organism: Oryza meyeriana var. granulata; assembly: GCA_003991445.1. NCBI lineage: Eukaryota > Viridiplantae > Streptophyta > Magnoliopsida > Poales > Poaceae > Oryza > Oryza meyeriana. Next base: position 20,872 of record RYFJ01000207.1, read on the forward strand.
CAACATCCTCCTTAGCTAGTAGTAGTAGACGTTGGTTGTGTATATTAATGTATTGTATCGTCTCGCCTGTGGTCTTAGGGCAGCGAGATAGTGGCATCGGCTTTTGTAATGCATGCATCGGTGTATGCTCCAGTAGAACTACGATGTACTTAGGCTTTGCACCAGTACAACTTTGGACATCTATGAAATGGCGGTTTGGTTGTATCTATGTTGTTTAAAAGTGTTTGCACACATCATACAAGTTTAAAATTATAGCTAAGTTTTAGCAAGACCACCTTCCCTCTCAATCACCTAAGCCCCCTTTTGTTTTCCCTTGAAAATGGTGAACACTCGAGCCTCGGGTTCTTGTGCGGGTAGTGTGGAGGAGCAAAACCCCCCACCCCCGGAAAAGCCCCACTTTGGCTCAGATGATGAACACTCAGAATCAACTAATGCAGACTTTTCTAAATTTGTTCGGCCCCGGCACTCAGGGCAGGTCCACAGCTCAGGATAGCCCCGCCTTCCAAACAGGGCAAACAAATCAAGCCCACTGCAACCAGGCCAACTACGGGGAATTTATGAGGACCAAGCCGCCAGTGTTCTCCAAAGCCGCAGAACCTCTTAAAGCTGAAGACTGGCTATGAGTGATTGAGAAGAAAATGGATCTCATCCACACACGGGAAGAAGACAAGGTTAGATTCGCCACCAGTCAGCTGGAAGGGCCAGCCAATGATTGGTGGGACACCTACAAGGCGTCACGCGAGGAAGGGACAGGGAGCCAGACTGGGAGGAGTTCATGGAAGCATTTCGTGAAACGTATGTTCCTATTGCCATAATGAAGATGAAAAGGGATGAGTTTAGATCCCTCGCACAAGGGGTCCTGAGTGTGCAGGAATATCTAAATAAGTTCACTCAGCTAGTACGATATGCCCCGTATGATCTACCAGACGAAGAAGAAAGAGTTGACAAGTTCCTCAGTGGCCAAAATGACAACTTGCGTGGTTCTCTGATTATTCAGGATCACGCCGGTTTCCAAAGCATGATCAACAAGGCACTTCGGGTGGAAGCTGACAATTGGATTGTGGAGTCCAACAGGAAACGAAAGTTTGCCGCCCTGAAGAACAGACCCCAGGACAGGCATAGATTCAAGGGCGCCCTAGGACAGAACTGGAAGCCGGTGTACATGGTGCCGCCTCGCCCCGTTGAAGTAACTATAGCCCCGGCAGCGCACCCAGCAATGGGGTTCTACACCCCGAGTCCCACTCTTCCCGTACCAGGCAGGGCAAATCTCAGTTGTTTCAATTGCGGTGTGACCGGGCACTTCTCCAGGGAATGCCAGCAACGGAGGATGACCCCAGTTCATTTCCTGACCGGTGCTACTCCCGTGCGCGGCGCCGTCATGCCTGCCGTGCCACGCAGGACTCAACAAACCCCGGTGAGGACGAGGACCATGACGTCCATCGTGCGAGGCCACGTGAACCATGTTCACGCCGAAGACGCACAGGAAGATCAAGGTGTCCTGATTGGTATGTTCACAATTAACTCTATACCTGCCCTTGTACTATTTGATTCCGGTGCATCTCATTCTTTTATATCACCAAAGATCATCCGTAACCATAACCTGAAGATTTCTCAGCTGGCTAGACCCATGATTATTCATTCACCTGGAGGTGATCTTAGTGTATCTAGAGCCTGTAAGAAGGTACCATTAAAGCTCCAAGGAGTAGTAATCCCTACTACCTTGATAGTGCTACCCTCCTAGCACCTTGACATCATCCTAGGGATGGATTGGCTAACTAAATATCGGGGAGTGATAGACTGTGCGTGTAGGACCATAACTCTCAACTCAGAAGGGAATGACGCGGTGAAGGTTCAAGTGGGGCCACTGCAGCCAGCCACAGGGGATCAGAAAGGGTTCCTAGCCGCCTTGCCACTAGAAGAAACCCCTATTGTGCAGGAATACCCCTGAGGAACTTCCAGGCATGCCCCCGGATAGGGATATTGAATTCGTTAAGATCTAATTCCCGGAACTGCACCTATATCCAAAAGACCTTATAGGATGCCGGCAAATGAACTAGAAGAATTGAAGAAACAAATTAGGGAGTTGCAGGAGAAAGGTTTTATCCGCCCAAGTTCATCTCCATGGGGGGCCCCAGTCCTGTTCGTGAAAAAGAAAGATGGTAGCTAACGGATGTGCGTAGATTACCGCTTGTTGAACGAGGTCACGATCAAGAACAAATATCTCCTCTCCCGCATCGACGATCTCTTCGACCAATTAAAAGGGACTACGGTATTTTCAAAGATCGACCTCCGTTCCGGCTACCATCAATTGAAAATTCACTCTAAAGATATACCTAAGATGGCATTCTCCACTAGATATGGGCCGTACGAATTCTTGGTCATGGCCTTCAGCCTAACTAACGCCCCCACCTACGTCATGAACTTGATGATTAAGGTATTCATTGAATACCTCGACCAATTCGTCGTCGTTTTCATCGACGATATCTTAATATACTCCAGAACCGAGGAGGAACATGCAGAGCACCTACAGATAGTTCTGGAGAAATTAAGAGAACATCAACTCTATGCCAAGTATAGCAAATGTGAGTTCTGGCTGAAGGAAGTTAGCTTCCTTGGGTACATTGTTTCTGCGGGACAGGTGGCTGTAGATTCTGCTAAGGTTCATGCTGTAACCAAGTGGCCCACTCCCAAATCTGTGACGGAAGTAAGGAGTTTCCTAGGCTTGGCCGGATACTATCGGAGATTCATTGAAGGATTCTCCCAGATCGCCAGGCCAATGACGCAACTACTCAAAAAGGGGAGGGAGAAATATGAATGGACAGACAAGTGTCAAAACAGCTTCGACCAACTAAAAGCACGACTGACATCTGCTCCCATCCTCATTCTCCCAGATAATAAGGAGGACTTTGAGGCTATTGCGACGCTTCCTGCCAAGGCCTGGGAAGCATACTGATGCAGCATGGCAAGGTAGTGGCCTACGCCTCGCGTCAACTAAGGTCCACGAGGAAAATTACCCCACGCACGACCTAGAGTTGGCCTCAGTCATTCATGCGCTAAAAATATGGCGGCATTACCTGATCGGCAACCACTGTGATATATACACGGACCATAAGAGTCTCAAATATATCTTTACCCAATCAGATTTGAACCTGCGCCAGCGAAGGTGGCTAGAGTTGATCAAGGACTATAACCTAGGCATTCATTACCATCCTAGTAAGGCGAATGTAGTGGCCGATGCACTCAGTCGAATGTCGGCCTGCTTCATGCTGGACGACCGTCAATTACCGGAAGGATTACATAAGGACATGGCGTACCTTAACCTCCAAATGGTAATGAAGGGGAGCATTGCCAACTTGGAAATGCAACCGAAACTCCCTGGCCAAATAAAGGAAGTGCAAAAAGGCGATGTAGAAGTAGAAGAGATCAAACATCAACTGAACTTGGGAAAGGCCGCCGAATTTAGAATTGACGAGCAAGGAATATTATGGTATAAAGAAAGGTCGTTCGTGCCCACCGCGAGCGGCCTTCGGAGGTTAATTCTCATGGAAGCCCATGACTCAGCCTGCTCTATTCACCGGTTAGCACCAAGTACCAAGATTTTGAAACAAACATATTGGTGGCCCGGAATGAAACGAGAGGTAGCAGAACACGTGGTAGTCTGCGGCATGTGCCAACGAGTGAAAGCCAAGCACCAGCGCCCGGCGGGCCGTTTGCAGCCCATAAAAATTCCAAAATGGAAGTTCGATGTAATATGCATGGATTTCATCATAGGACTACCCAAGACCACCTCAAGCTATGACTCCATCTGGGTAATAGTGGATCGCCTCACGAAAGTGGCCCAATTCATCCTAGTAAAGACCACCTATAGCGCTGCGAGCTGGTTGAGCTCTTTTGTGTCCAAATTGTGTGCCTTCACGGGGTACCCAAACGGATTATCTCTGACCGTGGTACCCAATTCACCACCCATTTTGGGCATGGTTCCATGAAGCACTGGGAAGTCAATTGGCTTTCAGCATGGCCTATCACTCGCAAACAGACGGACAAACGGAGAGGACGAACCAAGTATTAGAGGATATGTTACGTGCCTGTGCTTTGGATTTTACTACAAATTGGGAAAAATGCCTACCCTACGCAGAATTCTCCTATAATAACATCTACCAAGCTAGACTAAAGATGTCTCCAAACGAAGTCCTCTACGGCTAGAAGTGCCGCACACTGCTTACGTGGTCCGAGGTTGGGGAAGCAGCGTTGTTTGGACCCGATATCGTAAAGTAGGCCGATGAAAAAGTAAGGCTAATTAAAGCTCGTTTGAAAGCCGCTCAAGTGTTAGCCTTTAATTCAGGTGATTACATTTATCTAAGAGTGTCACCCCTGCGAGGGACAAAATGTTTCAAGGTTAAGGGCAAGTTGGCACCTCGCTACGTTGGTCCCTTCAAAGTCACAGGATGTCATGGGTTTGTTGCTTACGAGCTAGATCAACCTGAGTCCCTCTCCGATGTCCATCCAGTCTTACATGTATCTCAGCTGAAGAAGTGTCTTCTGCGCTCCCGGAGAACGAGCCCCTCTAGATGCAGTCGAGCTGAGCCAAGATCTCACTTACCTTGAACAACCAGTCAAGATCTTGGAAGAAGCAGAGAGAAGGACGCATTCCAAGGTGATAAAGCTATACAAAGTTCAGTGGAGTCATCACACATAGCAGGAGGCCACCAGGGAGCGAGAAGATTTCCTGAAGGACAAGTACCCTCACCTGTTTTCCTAATAGGGTAAGCAATCTCGAGGGCAAGATTATTTTAAGGGGGGTAGGTCTGTAACATCCTGAGTTTTGGGATTCAAAGAAAAGGAAAATTTTAAATAACAAAATTGCACCAGTCCAAAAAAAAAACTGATTTTTGAAAACTGCATCATGCTGGCTTTTGTCGACTTCTTGGGAGCTGTCGTACCAGTGCCTAGGAAATCCCTTCATTTTTTTAATTAACAATAGAGAAATAACAATAAATAAATAATAATAACAATAATAATTTTGTTTACACCGGTATTTGAAAACCTCCCTACCAACTTTATGAAATTCCTTGTTTTAATTTACAAAAAAAAAAGAAGAGAAAGAAAAGAAGAGAAAAGAAAAAAAGAACAAGAACAAGAAAAAGGTTTTTTTTTCAAATTTTGGCCCTAGTGAAGAGTAAGCCCAAATCTTCCTTGGGCCATGGCAGGCCCAGCTAGGCAGGCTAGCCCACCAGGCTAGCTCACCAGGCCAGCCTGTCGAACCAGCCTGCCATGCCGAGCCGAGCCAGGAGCCCACCGCCGAGTCCCGCCGTTGCGCTGCCTCGCCGCCGCCCCGAACGAACACTCGGCTGAGTCTCACCACCGGCGAAGCCGCAACTGCTCCTCCCTGCCCCGCCGTGCCTCGCCGCCGCCGGAGACCGCCGCGCTGAGTGAAAACCCTAAGTCAGGAGCCTCGGAGCCGCGCGCCGTAGCTCACCCACCTACTCCTTTGGTGCATCTCCCCTACCTGCTCCCGTGCGCCGCGCCGTGGACCTGGGCCACGACACTCGCTCACCGCTGCACGCAGCCAGGCGAGTAGAACGGGCTGCGTCACGACACGCCATGGCCACTGTGTCGCGTGCGCCTGCGTCCTCCTGCTCGTGGGCCCGCCTCGCCTCTGCCATCCACACATGGCGCAATCATTGCACCTACGGTCCGCCCCTACCTGCTCCTGCCAAGCGCCGTGCCCGTCGGGAGAGAGGAGAGGAGGGGGAATGAACCCCTTTTGCCTATCCCGCGCGCAGCTCTCTCTCCCCCACTCATTCTCGGCATCCCTTCACACTGTCGCCATGGCCACTCGACACGTGTCTGCGCCGGACACGAGGATCCCAGGCGGAGGACGTGCTTCAATGGCGCGACGAGTTAGAGGCCTCGCTCGGTTGGCTTCTCGCGACGGGAATGGTCCAGCCGGTGTCTACTTAAGCCTGCGTCGAGCTCACCCCCATCCCCCCCCCCCCCCCAATCCATCCTCACCACCCTGCACCATCAACCGCCCCGAAACGACCCGGTAGTCAGACGAACGCGTGGTCGACTGCGAGCCTAGGGACAAACCACACGCGCCGACTTGACCGCTCGTCGCCGCCAGACATAGGACATATAGCGAGCTCAACCTTCACCGACCGGTACCCCGCCGCCCGTAGCTCCTCCCCCGTGCACGGTGAGAACCCAGTGCGACCTCCGTGTCTCCTCCCTCGCGCTTGCCTGTGATGCGACCGAGGCCACAATGGCCTCAGCACCGCCACTCAAGCCACGCCGACATGCCGTCGTGCACGCGCGCACCCACAAATACACGCAGAGCATATGCTCTATTCGGCCCCGCCGCGGCCGCGAATGCCAAAGCGCGGCCTCCACCAGGAGATCGGCCTTGGCCGCTTGGCAGGGGGTAGGATAGGGGGCATAGTAGCTACTCCCAGCCCCCCCCCCCCCCCCCCCCCCCCCATGCGGCCAACTTCTCCCCGCTGCCAACACCATGGTCGCACCGTCGTGTCCCCCTGCTCCTCCCCATAGCTCGGACTGCGTGGGCCACAAATCCGTTCGGCCAATTGACGGGGGGAAACCCTCCCGTACCCACGGCGGAGCCTCGCCGATGTTGGCATCAGGCCGACACGCAGCTGGCCGGGCCAATTTTTGCGGTGGAGGCGCACTGCACCCTGCCGCGCTCGTCGTCTCCCGTAGTCATCCCTCCCCGCGACCTCGGCCAGCCTAGGAGGTAGCATGGTGGCCCTGTGTTGTGTCCCCCGAAGCCCTAGGACGACGTCGCGGACCTCCGCGTCGCCACCTTGCCGCCGTCGCGCCTAAGCCCGGGCACCCCGTGTCACTGCTACCCATCGTATCACTGGCCTGGGCCACCGCGGCCTACGTGCCACCGCCTAGATGCGGCGGAGGTCCCCACGGACCTCCCCTCGCCAGCCGCCCCGGCTCCCAGCCCAGCGACGCCCCGCACGAGCCGTTTTGGGTGAGCAGCCGCGCGGCGAAGAGAGAGGCAGAGCGCAAGAAAAGGGGAAAGAAGAAGGAAGCCGTGGGACTGACATGTGGGCTCGAGAGGATTAGAAACTTAATTGCCATAATTAACCCTAATGGCGTGTTTAACTTCGGTGACTGACATGTGGACCATATTGATTAAGGAAAACTAATTTAAAACGTTTTCAAAAGTTGTGTCATTGACAAACGAGGCCCGCTCACTTTAAAAACCTATTTAAACCAGTGAAAGGCTCTGTGAGGCTGACATGTGGGTCCGAATCAGGAAGTGGGCCGCCTGGCCGGTCAGACTTTGACCTAGGCCCCACCTGTCAGCCACTGGAGGCTTTTCCTTTTTGAAAATAATCAATTTCCCATAAAAAGGGGTTTGGGGCCCACTAGTTAGTGACTCAGGGGATTTTTTTTAGAAAAACAATTCGGGAAAATAGGGAAAAACAAATGCACAGTAAGATTTTTCAATTAATTTGATTTAGTTCAAATTTGAATCTTTAAACAGCCATAACTCCCTCTTTTTAAATCAGATTGGGATGAAACTTTCACCAAAATTTTTCTAAAATCAAGATCTATCCAATGGCATTGGTTTGGTATCTTTACCTTTTTCTAGAATTTATGACCTATTTTTGGAGCATAGCTTGATTAGTTTTCCGCTCCACGAGGGTACGTTTGCGAGGACGAGTTCGCTGCCGCCGAGGAGGAACCCTTAACTGAACAAGGCAAGTCACTACGCCCTCCTCCATGATCATCTTGATCCTATGTGCGAAAAGATTTGGTTGCAAACAAAATGCATGCTATATTTAAATTGCGCACCTAATTGCTTTAGCCATTCCTTGGTATTGTTTCCCCGTACCTTGATTGTCGTATTATGTTCATTCCTTAGTCATATAATGACAATGCTTAGTCATGCTTAAGTAGTTGTTCATTTATTATGTGCTCATGACAAGTTCAAGGGTAAGGAGGGGATGATTGCTTTGGGTAGGGTAATTATCGATAATTGAGTGGAGACATGAGCGCCACTCCGCATATCTCACATAAAAACGTTCGCGAAAACCAAAAGCTTAAGGATACAAAACTGATTTCGACTAGGGCGGCACGGACCGAATTGGGTGGTTCTATGAAAAGGCTAGCATCGACCCTGGTCAATTAAGGACCAAGTCAAGAAGCTATACGGGAAACGAACAGAGTACGACTGCATTATCTCGTATGGGCATAGACCTAGAGGATTAGGTGACCCGAGTGGGGCAGCACCCCAGTCATGGTTGGTTCTGCACACAAAGTGCACAATAATGTGAAGTGTTGTGCTGTTGTGATTAATGACGTCAAACTTAAAATGCACCCTAAGTATATATATAGAGTATTGCCTAGATTTCTCGGGTTCCAGGACTCATCTCACCACCAGCTCGAGGCGTTAGGTGCTAGGAGGTGCATGAGGGTTCATAGTCCTTGGAGCGGGTGCCACAATGCGAGAGAAACCGAAAGACCAGGCCGTGACAAGTCTCATGTGTTCGGTGCGTCACGGAGTGCAAGTAAAGCGTACATTCACTACAGTGCGAGTATAAACAATCTATTCGAATAGCCGTGCTCGCGGTTAAAGGAGCACCGGGACTCGTTATACACTTGACTAGCCTTAGAAGTTTTAATCATGCTTAGATTAGGATGGGATGTTGGTATACGGACTCTCCCGGGATACGGGAGGGTTGAGATTTGGGAAATGGAATAAAACTGGACGCGAGGGTAAGCCGAACCTAGGAAAGCTTGGGGAGGAGAGGAAAATTCTCGCTATCGGTTAACAACTTCAACATAATGATGTTTTCAGTCAAAACTGCTAGGTCTAGGATTTATGAACTGAATTGTGAAAATTCTTTTACGCGAATAAGCCTTGCTACCTTTGAACCGATCCTGCACTAATGCATCTTGTAGTGGTGGATTGCAAGTACATTTGTACTCACCGTTAATTAATTTCTCTTTTTAGAAGTAGTCTACAAGGATGATCTGTATGAGTTCGTCCCGTTAGAGGAGGAGGAACCTAAGGAGGCGCCTTAGGGTTTGAATCCCCAGACGTTGCTTGTGGGGTGGTGCTATCCCCTTCCCGCTTCTGTATCCGCTCCTGTACCTTAATCTTTTGGAAGTTCTGTAATGTATTCGACCGTGCTCGGTCTATTTGGGTCCTACACGGGCAACCCTTGTAATATTATGTATTGTAAGCCTTGGACGATGCAAGTACTGTATACCAGCTAAGTGGGTATGTATGCCAAACTACTGATTCAGGGATTTGGTATACCATAAATGCGAGAGGTTTTCGGTGTACAAAACCGGGAGCCGACAGTTTTTATTGGTCGAAGATGATTGATGATTGTTTCAAATACTATAAACGATGTTAGGCTTGTCAATGGTTCGGCACTGTTCAATATTAAACCATGGCCGTTTTGAGGTTGGGCTTTAGATTTTATTGGACAAATACATCCTTCTTCTTCAAAAGGACACCGATTCGTGTTGATAGCAATGGATAATTTCACAAAGTGGGCCGAGGCCGTGCCTCTCAAGAATATGACGCATAAAGAGGTAATTGATTTTATCTTGAAGCACGTTCTTCATAGATTCGGCATTCCTCAAACTTTAACACGGATCAAAGGGTCTTCTTTTATTTCTAAGGAGGTGAAAGATTTTGCCGAATCTTATGGTACTAAGTTGTTGAATTCTTCCCCTTGCTACGCTCAGGCTAATAGCCAAGCCAAGTCGAGTAATAAGATCTTGTTAAAACTAGTTAAGAAAAGATTGAAGAACACCTTAGGAGGTGGCATGAGGTGCTTTTCGAGGCATTGTTGGCTCATAGGATATTTAGACATGGTGCCACCAAGGTGACTCCTTTTGAACTAGTTTATGGATAAGAAGCCATTTTACCGATAGAGGTGATTCTTGGCTCTCTAAGATTAGTCGAACAAGACGATTTATCGGTTGATGGCTACAAAACATTGATGATGAAAAATCTTAATGAAGTAGCCGATAAGCGTTTGAGGGCTTTAGAAGCAATTGAGAAATATAAAAGAAGATTAGCTAGAACTTATAATAAGAGAATTAAAGCAAAATCGTTTAAGATAGGAGATTTGGTATTGAAAACTATTTTGGCATTAGGTACTAGAAGTAAGGAGTTCGGTAAATGGTCACCAGGTTGAGAGGGTCCTTACCGAATAGTCGGAATCGTTCATGGGAATGCGTATTTTGTGAGACATTGCAAGAAGAATGATTTCAAAGAGCAATTAACGGGAAATATCTCAAGAAGTACTTCCCGAGTGTTTGGTAAGACGCTTAGGAAGCTTGTTTCCGTGCTTTCTGGCTCTCAAGCTTGCCAAAAAGGCAAGGGGGCATGTGTTAACACCCGAATTTGGCACTATGGAAAAGATATAGTAATTGGAAGCCAAATCTAGAAAAGTCCCGAGCCTTTCTCAGGAAGCCGGTTAGACCGCCCTTAGGGAGCCGGTCAGACCGACAGCCCGAGTCCGATTGGAATTATGGCAGTTCTCGTGTTTTCTTCGGTATGCATGGGGTTTGATGAGTCCTAGTTGGTCTCTAACCTTAATAGGATGTGGAGAAGGCCTAGGGAACATAAGTCCAACCCCTTTATAGGAGTTATGACCGGTTCAATTGAATATCTCTCGATCAACCAAACACAAAACATCCAATTAGCCAATTTAATCATTCTTTCAGCTTTCAATCTACTTTTTGCCTACTTTTTGCCTAGTTCGACCATCTTTGTCGATTTGCGCCGTAAATCGTCCATCTTAGATATAAGATCGCGAGTTATCTCTTTGTAGGTTTGTCCCGTAAACCTTCTGTTCCACCCACGAGACGGGTGATTATTCCAATTTATCGAAATCGGTTCCGCTAGCCGGTTTTGACTTTAAAACCCACCTTGATTTAGGATGAGGTGGTTGGCGACTCCCTACACCGCAAAACATAAGGTGATTCTCGTCGTTTGACCATAAATAAGCGTCAACAAGCATTTACAACACTAAGTGACCTTACGATGTGGCTTAGGGAAAAAAGGGTGCCATATAGAATGGAATCAATCTCTAGATACAATCTCTGCATGACTTAACTAGGTCCCAAAAAGGTTTTGCACTTAAGCCCTTCGGATTTTTTGTTTCATCCCATAACTTTGTAAAATATCTTTCTTTTAAATAAATATACAATACAGCCCCTAGAACAATTAAAATAATTACATCTACAACCCTTGGTCTACTTGTCAACTATACAGTCTAGTATAACATCTTCCCTTACTTTCTCATCTTCCCAATCACCTTCTGGTTTCTTCTCTCCACCGACGAAATCAACTGCGCTGGCATCTCGATGACGCTTCTTCCATCATCGCCGCCTCCATCTCTCCCCTACCTCCAGTTGTTGTCACCTCTGCGCTCTGCCACCAAGCTTCACTCGCCGCCGCTGCTGCCTCTGCCACCCGCCTTTGGTCGCCGACGCCTCCACCCTTGGTCTCCCGTCTCTAGTCGTTGCCCTCGACCACCACGCCATGGCCCAACATTGGTCGCCACAGCTCAGACTGGCGCGCTCTACGGTGGCACAGATCGGTTGCGGCTAGGGCTGATGAGCACCGCAGCGGCGAGGGCTGCTCGGGCCGACGGATTAGCTCGACGGGGTGCAGAACCGGGCAAGTGCTCGCCGGATCCGGGCGCGGCCAAGTCCTCCGCGGCGGTGGTGGCCAAGCGCTCATCGGATCTGTTGGTGATGATCTTTCTTATCAGTGGACGTGATGTTTCTTGGCTGACCGCAGCGGCATTCCCTAGTCGGCGCGACAACGTTCATTGGTCGGCAGTGGCTTCCCCTGGTCGGTTTGTCCAATACCCACACGTGGACTTGAGAGCCAACACACTCTCTCTCCACCTTTCTCCTCGTTTCCTTCGGGGCTGTGCGTGACCTGCAGAGGGCACTCTACCCATGAGGCCGCTCCTACACCTTCAACGTGGCATCCAAGCCTAGCTGGAGCTCAAGGCCACTAGCTAAGGCTCCAGCGTTGTAAAGGCCTTGAGTAGCACTGCAATGATCCCAGTTATGCATAGGGCATTCACAGCGGAAGCCACTCCTACAAGTGGCTTCCAGGTGCCACGTAGGTTGAGGCCACGCCCCTAAGGCCATTCACAGTGTACCGACGTGAGCCGTAGGTCCACCTCGGCCAACACCGTTCCCCGCACAGCACCGTGCCCTACAGAGGGCACGGGTTCCTCAACTCCTGGCACACAGAGGCACACTCCGGGAGACACCGAGCGAGGACGATGCATCCCGCCCCACCTGTTCCATCGTCGAGGTCATCACGAATTGCTGGCGCCGATGCCCGGAAAGACCGGATCTAGCCAGATCCAAAGCGGGGAGGAATGCCGGTCACCAAATCCAGAGGGTAGAGGGGCGGTGACTAGGAAGGACGTGCCAGGAGAACCGGGAGGACCCACGGCCGCCGCTATCACAGTGCCGGAGCTCGTCAGCCTGAGTTGCTCCCGATTCGCACCATGGATTCGAGGAAGATTGCACGGTGGAGCAGCGACGCGCCCGAGGGAGGATGCGATGGAGGTTCTCCCAGCGAGGTCGAGGCTGCGGCAGATGGGGGAGAAGGGGGTTGTAGCCGGCACAAAGGAAAGAGGACGGCCACTACCATGGACGGGGAAGACGAGTCGTGCGGCTGTTCTCAGCTCACCTCGGGTTCTCTGCTAGCCCGCCTCGGCTTCTCCCCGACCGCTGCCGCCGCTTCCTCGACCACCGCGGCCTCTCGTGGGTGTTGGCATGAGACAACGATAGCTACGTCGAGCTCAGGAGAATCGCGGGCGTCTGGGAGAGCAGAAGCGTTGGGCAGGGTTGTGGACTGGTGGGGTCGTGGGGAGGTGGGGAGGAGACGAAGCGTTCATCGATTGGGTTTATATACTGATTTTATATTACTTTGTGGTTGTTAGGGTCTTTACTGTAAAATTTTGGACTTATACATAAATAAAATATGTATGAGGGCTAAAATAAAAAGGTTGAAGGGCATAAATGCAAAATTGAAGGTACTCCATGAGGCCACTCTACATTGTGGGAGATTCTATTTTAGACCTATGGCCTCAACATATGTGGCAACCATATAGCATTCAAAACTACTCGATAGGACCATTTGCATTGTGAATGATTTAAAAATACTTCTTCTCTCACAGTACAAGTGGCTTCAAACGATGGTTTTAATTTTTCATGTCAACCCCTAATATTTTCTATTTCAGCCCTCATATGTTTTTCAATTTACATGGAATTCTATAGTTTTACACTTAGCACCCCAAGATCTAGAAAATAATATAAAAACAGAACTAGAGCCTCTCTACCGACGATGTTGTTCTCTCCACCCTCTCTTCTTCCACTACTTCCTCTCCTTTCTTTATCAAAGCCTCGTTCTTTCTAGTCGCTGCCGCCACCTCTCCCTTCTCCAATCGCCACCTCTCCTTCACCGGTCACCACTGCCACCTCTCCCCTCTAGTCGACGAGCAGATCAATGGCAGCTTGGGGCGATGAGATCTTTTCCGGCACGGATCGAGAAGGCGACGAGACGCCACCCGGTGGCCCATTAGAGGAAGCATAGGTTGCAGTGAGGGCACTCACGTGGGTCAAGGAGGAAGTGATCGTGGTGTCGTGCACGAACGGATCTAGACGCGGTAAAGGTCATTGCCATTTGATCTCCTTCCTCTCCTCCCCTCCCCACACCACTACCACCACGATGCCTTCCTCACCACTGCTCGTTCCCATCGTCCTCCCCTGCTACTTCTCATTTCCGTCGTCCTCGTTGTTGCTTCAAATCTAGCTGTGGCGGCTATGGATATGCTTGGAGTACGGCGGCAACGATCTGCTCAGAGCGTGGCCTCAGCGCGGCAACCCCGATGGTGAGCTACAACTTGTGGTGGGGCCGCATGATCGCCCAATGAGTGGCTTTGCGCGCCAGGCGCCTTTGCAAACCGAGCCAATCGTGCCTTCTAGAAGGCACATGCATCCCCACGCCCTTGAAGCACTTGCCCCCACCCTCTCTCTCCTTCACGGTAGCATGGATCCGATGTGCATGGCGAGGGTACTGCCAGATAGGAGCGTGTCATTATAAAACTTTGAATGGTTGCTATTGGTGAACATTGCAAGGAATGTCCTTTGACTGCATCACTCAATTTCTCTCTACTTGTTCAACGCCACTTCTTGCCCATGTAGGGAGCATATATAGTAAAATATGCGAAGTTTCAAAAATAGTGCATATTCATTAAAAATTAAAAGGATAGCTTGAGGCCTAGAGAGGGCAAATAGGCTAATTTAAAACTTGAAAAAGTCAATTTTACTCCCCCAAACTATTTTGCTTAAGCATTTAACCCCCTAAACTATTTTTGGCTCATTTTACAACTCGAAATATTGAAAACAGTTCACTTTACACCATAATGACATTTCTTTTTTTTTTTGTTTTTCTCTATATAGGCTATATTTTGCACTAAAATTTGGTAGCATTGATATATGCATTACAACTTACCTCTAAATATTTATCAGAATTTTTTTATCACTATTAACATAGGTTGGAAGCACCTAAGACTGATTTAAACATCAAGATTTTAGAGTTCAAGCAAACAGTCATGAAAAAATTTAAAAAAATTTTAGAAATTTGCGAATGGTGTCATCTATGACTATAAAAAATTTTAGCTTAAAATACAACTTGTATAAAGAGAAAAAAAAAGAGAAATGCTATTAAGCAGTAAAGTGAACCATTTTTGATAGTTTAAGAGGTAATATAAGCCACAAAAAAGTTCAGGGGGTTAGGTGATCCACTCAAAATTTTTGAGGGAGTAAAATGGACTTTTTTCTTAAAACTTTGCATGAAAGTGTAAAGCGGAAGTTGACCGAAAGTTCTGATCAAGGTTCTCTACCAAGCAAAGAAGGCTAACCGGAAGTTTCAGTCCCATGTTCCGGAACTGCTGGGGTTTGACTCCAGGAGCTCAAGTGTTTAACTCCCCTCTACCTCTCTTTTGAGAGGTTGGTTTTTCCTCAAAGCTGAACCCAGGTTCATAGCTTCCTAGAGCTCTTCCACTCTACTTCTTCTTGATCTAAACTTCAAGTGAGTTAGATTTGTGAGATTTGGGGATTGAGTGCAAGTGAGAGTCAAGGTTCATCCTTGAGCTCTCGAGATCGATGTCGAGCCAGCTCATCGCGTTTGTTACACTTGGAGGTTCTCCTCCTAGTCGGCTAGGCATCATTGACTAGCATCTGTTAACTGTGAAGTGTCCGGAAGTTCATGAAGTTCTACCTTGCCTCGTAAGAAGGGGGGGGGGTAAAAGAATGAAACCATGCTTGATCTTGGTGGCGCTGGTAAAGATTAAGGGTTGAGAAAAAGCCAACTCCTTGGAATCTTCACAACAGAGGCGTAGTATCTATGAATTTGAACTTCGGTAAACAAATCGGTTGTGTCCTCTCCCTCTCTTTATCATTTTTGTGCTTATAGCGCCGATGTTTGTTTTTTCTTGGTTGAGCTAGCAAGTTGGTGAATTTGTTTCCTACTTGTATATCATGCTTGTCACCTGATTCATGTGGCTTTGGTGCTTGAGTTTAGTTTTCTGGTGTTAGATTGTTTCCTCTCTGTGTTGACCGAAATATCCCAGTATGTGATGGGAATTTCCTGGTTTAGACCGAAAGTTCCAGCCCTGTATTGATCCATTGCATAGTGAATTTCAGGAAACTCTTATTTACCCCTCCAAATGACATCAAGATCTTTTCAACCATTAATACCAATCACAACTGCCTTTCATGTTTTTACACAATGTGTAGCAAAAAGTGTATGAAAATGCTATCATGGCACAATATCGAGCTATTAAAAATACGGAATGTTATGTAGGCACGCTCGGATGGCATGCGTGCGGCTTAACTATTGTGGCAACTCCATGCAACGGGTTATTCCTAGGTTCAATATCTATGGCCAAAAGAGTGCAGCCAAGCAAGCCCGTAGTCACAAGCCCATATGGGGTTGTTTGGTTAAGTTTATCACAACTAACCTTAGGCAAAGTATAGCATAGCACAAAATTATCACCATAGCATAGTTTGTCCAAAAAATGAGTGATAACTCATGGCCCCAAGTACAAGAAAGTGTGGCAAGTATAAGATATGGCAGTGAACAAAAACATGCCTAATAGACTGTGGTACAACTAAGATTCACCGTTAATATTTTTCTTTTTTGCGAACCACAGTATAAATGTAGGCACTCATATATACGTGCGTATACTCACCCTATGGGGCACACACCGTTACACTCTATATCATAAGGCACATCGAAAAACTAGCCAGCATATCTTAAGATTGATGACTACGTCACGACGCACACTAAAAAATAATTAACCTTAAATATAAACATGTGCCAAATTAAAACTTAAATTCGGGAGGCTGTTTCTATCGAGAAACCGACTAGTTGAGACCATGCGTTGGTGATGTGAGTTTTCTGCGGGGTAAAATCCCTCGCTGAGGAAAAGCCTAACTAACTACGATCCATACATGACAAAAGGGCCGCAGATCACTCCAGCCTTGCCTGGCCAATTGGCCATAGCTGCGGAAGGTTCGAAATTTGAACCACGACCACTGTCCAGTGCTGCTGACCCAACTTCAGATACATCCAAAAACAGTGTACCACCATCACTCACCACCAAATGCTGACAAATCGACAAAAAAATGATCAGAACAGATTCCGAGGGAAATACTCAAAGTTTAGAGCCAACGAAGTTTAAAACTTTCTATGATGCTTCGTGGAAAAAAAATTAAAAATAGCTGAAAATATGAACAATTGTGGCAGAATTAGGTTGGAGAACCTACAGGTGGATTCGACAGTTCGGCACCGTTTCCATGCACTTTGCTGCGTCCTCCCGAACTGTCCTCTGTGTTGCAGTACTGGAAAAAAAATTGAATCATCAAGGAATTATACATTTCAAGTACCGTACATGTAATTATGAAATACTCAGAAAAATGTAAAAGTAACAAATGTATAATATGCACCTCTGTTCTCGTAAAAGTTTAAATCAAAACATAATTATGCATCAAGAGAGAAAGGAAAAAAAAAGTAGGACAAGGAAAGGTATGATAATCTAGTCGTTGGCGTATTACTTGGTATTTACTCATCAAGATTTAAATCCCGATGTCCTTAATTATACATATATGAATGTACTTTTTAAGAATTTAATTATATTAGAAATTTAGCAACTGTCTTTGTTTTTTTAGCATGTATCAAGGCTACTCACTCACAAATATATACATGCTGATCTAATCGAGAGTGTTAAGATGACACACTCGATATATATTGCACATGTGTGTGTTAGTGGTGTATACCTATTGGCTAGGTACCAAAGACAAATCTACATGATAATACATATGGCACTTACGGCCATGGTTTCTCTTACCATATGAGCAAGCGTTACCCTTTCCTGCGGTAAGCCTAGTTACCGCACAGTTATCACAGTTAAAAACCAAGAAAAATACAGTAAAATTGACCAAAAAATTAAAAAAAATTTGTTCAGTTCTTTTAACTTAGTCGGGTTACCGGACCTTTACTGTTACCTTACCAGTTATGTTACGACTAGGGATGGCAATCACACCCGCGGGCGTGGGTGCAAAATCGTGCCCGCGGGTGTCATCGGGTCGGGGCCCGCAATAGACGCGGGTCGGGCGCGGGTGACGAAGTTCACCCGCGGGCGCCTATCGGGCCCCGTAAACAAAGGCCCATGTCTACAATCGGCCTAACCCAAACAAAACCTAGGTGTGCCATCTCCCAAGCCACTGCTTCTCTCATTCTCTCCGTCTCTCGGTCTGGTCGCCCACTCCCGCGCCTCCCCACCGCCGGCGCCGCCGCCGCCGCCCAGGTCCCCGTGCCTCCCCGCCGCCGCCGCCCACTCCCGCGCCTCCCCACCGCCGCCGCTGCCCAGGCCCCCGCGCCTCCCCACTGCCGCCGCCCAGGCCCCCGCGCCTCCCCGCCGCCTGCCAGTGCCAGACCACCACCGGCCTCCCCTTGAGTCTTCGACCTGTCCCCAACTCCTGACGGCGCGAGCACGACGGCGTGTCCCATCTCTCCCGCGGCGGACCCTCGTCTCCTCTCAACCGGCCGCCGGCCGGCACCCAGGTGCCCGGCCGACACCCCGGCCGCCCAGGCCCCCGCAGCCAACCCCCCAGGGCCGCTCTCCTCGTCTCCTCTCGACCCGCCGCGCCGGCCGGCCAGTTGCCTGCGGCCGACACTCCGGCCGACACTGGTGAACTGCTCAGGTTTGTTTTGTGATTTGTTTGTGAAATTCCTATTGTGCAATGAACGCACCCGCGGGTAACCCGACACCCGCGGGTCACCCGCGGGTGCGGGCGCGGTGTGACATTTCACCGCGGGTATCATTGAGGGCGGGTGTGGCCAAGTGTCGCGGGCGCTGTTGAGGGCGGGTTTTTGCTCCACCCGCACCTCACCCGACCCGTTGCCATCCCTAGTTACGACCAGATTTATCTCATTCCCCCTTCATGTGTAGATGGCGCATAAAAAAGACAAAACAAAAACAGATAGAGGCCGATGTCGGCCCAGCGGGCCTGACGAACACAACACAGCGGAGCGGACAAATCGTTTAATTAACCACCGGTCACACTTTTTCCTCCTTGTCTCATAAAACCCGCAGCCCCCATCCCCCACCCCGGCCGAGCAAGCGCGCCCCGCCACCATCATAACGCCACCGCCACGCCTCGCCTCCGCTCCACTCCATTTCAAAATCTCGCCACCCTTTTTTCTTCCTCCTCCCCCGGCATTTCCACGAACACCTTACCTTCGCCGCCGTCCCCCTCCAATCCCTATGTCTCCACCGCCACGCCATCCCCGCGGCCGCTGCGGTGGCGGCGCCCAAGCGACAGCCCCCGCCGCCGTCGTCGGCCAAGCGCAGCCTGATGGCGTCGCTGATGGAGGCCACCGCGCTGCTCCGTTCGTCCTCGTTCAAGGAGGACTCCTACGTGGCCTCTGCGCTCCCGGCCTCCGACCTCCGCGCGCTGGCCGACCTCAGGGCGCTGCTCTCCACGCACCCGGACCCGATCTCCATCTGGGGCGTCCCGCTCAACCCGCCGCCCGGGGCGGAGGCGGCGGAGGCGGACGAGCGCGCCGACGTCGTGCTGCTCAAGTTCCTCCGTGCGCGCGACTTCCGCGTCCGCGACGCCCACGCCATGCTGCTCCGGTGCGCGGCCTGGCGGGCCGAGTTCCGCGCCGACGCCGTGCTCGACGAGGACCTCGGGTTCAAGGACCTCGAGGGCGTCGTCGCCTACATGCACGGATGGGACCGGGAGGGCCACCCGGTCTGCTACAACGCCTACGGCGTGTTCAAGGATAGGGACATGTACGACCGCGTCTTCGGCGACGGCGACCGCCTCGCCCGCTTCCTCCGCTGGCGCGTCCAGGTCATGGAGCGCGGCGTCCGCGCGCTCCAGCTCCGCCCAGGAGGCGTCAACGCCATCATCCAGGTCACCGACCTCAAGGACATGCCCAAGCGCGAGCTCCGCGCCGCCTCCAACCAGATCCTCTCTCTCTTCCAGGACAACTACCCGGAGATGGTCGCGCGCAAGGTACACCCTCCATTTCCACTCACTGGCTTCTCAGGCATTTCGTCGAACACCTACCTAGCTCGTCTCGTTCCCCCTCTGACGACCGCCCGCTTCCTCTCAGGTGTTCATCAACGTGCCCTGGTACTTCTCGGTGCTGTTCGCCATGATCTCTCCGTTCCTCACCGAGCGCACCAAGAGCAAGTTCGTCATTGCGCGCGAGGGCAACGTCGCCGAGACGCTCTTCAAGTGAGCATCATTCCTCCATTTTTTTTCTGTTTTTGCTCGCCGGACGTCGCCATGACACGCAGTTGTTTCTCGCATTGTTAACCAGGTTCATCCGGCCGGAGCTGGTGCCGGTGCAGTACGGCGGGCTGAGCCGCGCCGGCGAGCTGGAGAACGGCCCGCCGAAGCCGGCGTCCGAGTTCACCATCAAGGGCGGGGAGAAGGTCTTCCTAGAGATCGACGGCATCGAGGTATAATCCAATATCCATCACCATCTCCTCCCCTCGCTGCTCCCTGCATTGCACTTCTTGTTCTTTATCTCCACATATTGGGAACTCAGATTTTATCTAATCCTTCTAACAAAAACTCCATAGTTTACATCAAAAGTTAGTGAGATTTTTTTATTAAACTAGTATTAACCACAACAACTTCTACTTTGGCTTATCCACGACCACCTTCTGCTTGTCTCTCTCCGGGTTGCCATTTGCCAAGTCGGGGCCTAACAATTGCATTCACTCGCATGTTTTGCGCCTAATGAAGCTGTGTGCTCGAGACCAAGCAAAATAGTTAAGCCAAGAACACAACACGGCTTAAAGATTGAGCTCCGCTTTTGCTTTGTCCTAGGTATCAATTTCTTCTTCTTTAATTAATCTTTTTCACCACTCCCCAATTCGATTAAAGATTGTAGTACCAGCACAGCACAGCACTACCGTTTCTCTCTCTCATCTCTTCGCTTCTCTTGAGGTACTCCAATGGCAGCGGCGCAGGCGCATGTGAGGGCCCTCACTCACTATTTGATGTCTCTCCGGGTTTTGAAAGAAAATCGCGGTAGGATCAACGACTGGCCTGCCATTGCCAGCACCATCACGCTGCAAAAGCCTGGGGGCTTTGAGCTGCGTGTGTTCTGCGTTGCTACCAGTATACGCTGCGTCAAGCAGAAGTAGGAGTAGTACAGTACAGTAGTACTACTATGCTATCCTCTGCAGTCTGCACAACTAGCTGACACGGTGACTCGCTACCCTTTTTCCTACTTGCAACAATTTCTTTGAGTTCACATGAAGAGAGAGAGAGAGAGAGGGAGATTGATTCCATCGTCACAGGGCTCACGCACATCAAGCTGCCTGCTAGCTTGAGCTAGCTATGCAGATCAGCATATAGTTGGAGTGTACTGCAGCATCTTGTGAGCTGAATTTAGTGAGCGGTGTGTGCATGTGATCTCCTTGGCAATGGCCATTTTTTTTTTTTGGGATCCCTTGGCAAATGGCTTGAATTCTGCAAGTCGATGAGCATGAGAGCATGAGACACGAGAATTCTCCTACGAGGAGATAATGCGGTGCGATGCGATGGAACGCGCGCACGCAGCTGCTGGAGTGGCAGCAGCAGTAGGCCCGGCAGCAGTGCTCCTTTTGTAGCTTTACTTTTGTTTACAGTTCACGCCACGGCGCGAGTTTCCACGCGCTGTCACCTTTCACACCATGAAAGCGAACTGAAAAGAAAATCCGAGTATAGATTTAGCAGGGTAAAAATTAGTGGTAATAAAGTGTTGGCTAATTTTCCTTGCATCTAGAAGCTTGAAGCATTTTGCCTTCCCTGATTGACGAGATGAGGTGTGAACCTCCACTAGAAAGGATGGTTAATTTTGAGATGGGTTCAGTTGATGTCGATCAGTGACACAGTGACTCAGCTGTGCTTTTCTTTAACTGGCTGTAAAAAAATTGGTCACCGTATTGGATTCTGGCAAAGGCCAAACGTTTCATGTGAACCTTGTTGCACATGGTAGGACCCTTGCGAAGAAAACTAGTAATGGTGAGAAAGCTAGCTTGTGATGCTTCCGGTGCCTAGCATAATTAGTACTAGTACATGCAAGCGTGATCATTAGCGCATAAACAATTGCTTAATTAGACGTAATCTTTTGTTCTATCTTGGTAATAATAATCCATGATTTGCGAGATTGATTTTGATCGCCGTCGGGCGTGGTGTCGTTTCTGTTTTTTTCAGGCCGGCGCGACGATAACGTGGGACCTGGTCGTTGGCGGGTGGGACCTGGAGTACGGCGCGGAGTACGTGCCGGCCGCGGAGGACAGCTACACGCTGTGCGTGGAGAGGACGAGGAAGGTGCCGGCCGCCGCCGACGAGCCGGTGCACAACGCGTTCACGGCGAGGGAGGCCGGCAAGATGGTGCTGTCCATCGACAACTCCGGCTCACGGAAGCGGAAGGTCGCCGCGTACCGGTACTTCGTGCGCAAACCGTCGGCGTAGGGGGTGGCTGAGCTGGACAGGAGGAGGTGGCGGCCGGCGGCTCGCCGGCCGGGAGGATGGCGGAGTGGACGGACTAGTGGAGTGCTTTGCTTCGTTGCTTGGCTTTGAAGAGGGACTACTTAATTAGTGCTATAACGACGTGCATGTACTAATGCCATATGTAGAATATAAATTGTAAGAGCTGTGACAACGAACTTATCATCATCCTTATAAAGCTTCAAGTTCACTGTTTTTTGGCAAATTTAATTTACCCTGTCCATGCACATATACATGCAGAAATCAAGCTTCGGATTCCTAAAATTCCCATCATTGCATATGGCCCTGTTTATAGAGCTAGAAATTTTAAGATATAGCTCGTGAGTAGCTAGTTGGTTCGAATTTAGAAAAATCTGGGTTTTTCCAACTTCTCTATTATAGTTTATTTTTTGGATTTTTGTAGCTATCATTTTTAAAATCTAGATAAAAATCTAGATGGTTTGGGAAGTTCGAGATTTTCGGAGAAGGTGTCGACTGTAAAAAAGTACACAAACGGCGCCATCAGGTCTAAAAATAGTGCATCGTAATGATGTGGTAAAAGATGCAAAGCAAAATAATCATAAAGTTTCTGTTAATTACTACTCAAAATACATAATACTACATTTATCTTAAAATATAGCTAATTAGAAATGTTCTGGTGTAATTAAGATTTAAATAAAAGATCTAGAATACCCTTATTAATAAATAGTGGGCTAATGAGAATTAAAAATAGTATAATGGGATGCGAGTCTCGATAGTTAGAAGAATGATAGAGTAATAGAATAAAATCATCTTTTATATGTTGTAGATAGTTTTATTTAGAATAAAATTTAAATTTAAAGATAACTATAAAATATGACTTGAGTATAATTCGGATGTTGTCAGTTTCACGACGCTAATCTATAGCCCCAAAAGGCCAAAACAGAAGAACTTGACAGCAGATGGTATGGTAGTGCTAATCACTGGCTAGTGAGTAATCCAAATGTATTGCAGTAAAGCCTCTGCTAAGTACTACTAAAAGCCATTTATGCTACGGGATGTGAGACCTTTGCACTCTAGTATGTGCAACACAATGCAGTGCATTTATGACATCAGGGACAAGCTAGAACAAGACAAGTGACTGACAGTGGCTTAGTACAAAGCCTTTGAGTACGTGCTACAATCGCCCTGACCAGTTTGTGGCGCAAAGCGAAGGGTTTTGGGTAGAGGGCTCCTTCCTGGCAGTGCCTTTAATTAATCATGCAACTATTGGTTAATTACATTGCCCGAAGAGCGTGCTTAATTGGCATGTTTAGGCCGATGCATGTTTCAGTTAAAGAGTCCCCAATGTGTACATGTTTTATTTAACGCAAATGTTTTTAACATGATCTGCAATAGATTGCTAACACGATTTATCTAATCAATATCTAGATTTTTTTAATTAGCTTGCTATCAGAAGTCCAGGCCTCTACATGTATGGTATTACCTCTGTCTAAAAGGACTATTTTGGTAAGACATACTGCTTTTAAGGTATTAATGGTTTGTTAACATTACTAAATTTTGAGTAAATTTCACCAACTATACGTAGTCTGCTAAATTATCATAAAATTATGAATTTAATTGTTTCGATCGGAAAACTATAGATTTAGTGAGCACGTTATCACGAAACTACACAAAATTTTAGGCTATCTTGTTAGCTCCTCTGTTACCTGACAAACAGGTCCTGCAATCCCACGAAGCTTCCAGATGCAACGTTCGCCGGAATCCAATTAGATGTACGGTTCACTTCGTATGTTCCTCCTCACGCTTGGTGGCAGCGCTAAACAGTGCATCCGAAATCTTCATGAAACTGTAGGTCACCCGCTTATCAGGTAACAGAGGAGATAGCAAGATAGTCTAAAATCTGTAGTTTTATGCTAACGTAAACAATAGATTTGTAGTTTTTCTACAGAAACCCTTATATCTGTACTTTCTTTGTTTTAAATTATAACTATTTCTAATATTAAATTTGTCTCATAATAGAGTTATCTCTTCATCTCCTTCCCTATCTTAACAAATCATAGTTTTCTCTCAGTTAATTTTCTTCATATATTAAATTTATCTCATAATATGGTTATCTCTTCACCTACTTCCCTATCAAACAAATCATAGTTTTCTATCAGTTAGACGACCTTTTCTTATCTCAATCTTAGTCTTTCTAAAAAAACTGATATAAATGATTATATTTTCAAACGGAAAGAGTAGATTTATAATAGTTTTATAAAATATGTACCTACGGTTTCATAAAATTTACTCAATTTTGATAGGAAATGATCCAAACTAGCCCTACATGCATGTGATGTGGTGTGGTCCTAAGAGCATCTCCAGCAATAGCCTCTATTTTAGAGCCTCCAAATATTAAATGGAGGCTGCCCCTATTTCCTTTGGACCCCAAAAATGCTCTAAACTCTAGCAACAGCCCCTATTTCTTTTTCTATTATTTTTCACCGTGGACTATATGTATATGCCTAGTTTGACACTATATAAAAGAAGTGCACTTATATATATTGCAACAGCTAGTACTCATAAATATATATAAAAGAAATATGCAGCTAGTAGTGTGTATATATATATATATATATATATATATATATATATATATATATATATATATATATATATATATATATATATATATATATATATATATATATGCTGCAGCAGTGACATAGCAAACAGGACGCAGGAGGCAACAGGAGGCCGGGCGGTGGGCGGCGCGGTGCAGGAGGCCGGGCGGTGGGCGGCAGGGCGCAGGAGGACGGCGCGCGGGAGGCGGGGTGCAGGAGGCCGGCGAGCAGGGCGGCGCGGCGAGGCAGGTAGGGTTTTCACCTGAGAAAAAATCCAATCTTCGTCCTCCTCTATATGTCGACGGACACGGTGGACTTGAGAAATTGTCGTAGGCGTCAAAAAAACGTCGATAGAGACTGTGGTGTAGAACCTCCAGGACTGAGGGCTTGGGAGCTGGATTTGGTGGTCTGCTCATTTTAGGGGCTCTATTAGAGTCCCTACTGAACTTAAAATTTTTGTCAAACCACCTAAAACCTATTTAGAGACTGAGTTTAGGGTCCCTATAAGAGATGCTCGCTCTTGCTTCTGCCTCTCTAATCTGATATGGTCCTACAAAGATGAAAAAAAAAAAAAGAAGTGATGTTTATCACAACTCAGCGTCACAGAAGGCAGGTGTGCTTGCATCTTTGTCGCTGGTCAGATGGTCAATGTGTGTCCATGCCTTGCTTTACCTTTTTCTTTTTTTTCTTTTGGGGAACATCGCCAACGCTGCAAATAAAGCTGCCTCCGGCTGTTAAGCATTGGTCCAGGATTGGTGAGAGCTCCGTTTGAAATGAAATAATAGTCCGGGCTTCCGTACATCGGAAAGTTCTCAATTTATGAAAGATTTAAATGTCTCTTGTACTGCTCTTCAAACAAGACTATATAAAACTTTGTGTCGCTACTATGCGGCTCATAAATGTGTTTTTGTACTCTAATGAATGTGATATATTCTAATACTATAAATCTGAATAAAGAGAATTATAGATTTATATTACTAGATAGGTTACGTAGCATATGTCACATCCAATACTAAATTTTTATATTATGAGATAAAGGGAGTATTAATTTATTGGATAGGATGCGTCATATCCAGTAATAAATTTTTTATTATAAGACGGAGGAAGTATTAATTTATTGGATATATATATAATATGTGTGTCTCTAACTATCTGAAATATAAAAAAATAAACTACAAAAAAATCTTAAAATTAACTTTCAAAATTTAAATTTTATCGGCGGCTGATAAGCCAACAATCAAACGATAGGGTACTATTGCCACCTCCGTACACAAATACTACAGTATAAAGGCTTCTTTGAATTGGAATATTTTTATAGGAATTTTATATGATTCAAATTCTAATGAAAATTTTCTAACTAGGTTGTTTAGAACATAGGATTGAAGTTAGCTAAATTTCCTTGGACAGCAATCCTATACCCCCAATTTCATTTCAATCAAGCATGTCAGCTCCAACCATATTTTAATTTTTCTTTGAGAAATCCAATGCAACTTCTCTCTTTTGTCTCTCTTCTCTCTACAGAATCTATCCAAATTACCGTGTTTTGTATTCCTACGGGATTTTCTTGTACAGTTGTACATGACATCTCGATCCTGCCTTTTCATATTCCTGTATTTCTAAAATCCTATATTTTAAAGAAACCCTATATATTCTCGGTTATGTTAGATAGTTATGAATCATTATATTTATGAGCCGAGGGAGTATCCATCTTTTTTTTAAAAGCAATGCTACCTCCATTTTTGAATATTTGATATTATTGACTTTTCGACATCGACGTCTTTTTTTAACTAAACTATGCAAGTATCATTTATTTTATTGTGAAATGTTTTATCAATTAAAGGTTCTTTAAGGATGATTTATATTTTTGATATTTACACTAATTTTTAAAATAAAATGAATAGTCAAACATCAAGTGTAAAAGTCAACAACATCATGTATTTAAAAACCAGAGGGAACAACAGACAAAGTTAACTCTTCTATTCCAAGTTTGACAAATAATACAATTTTTTTTGTATGGTGAATTTATATTATTAGATTTGTTTCACATCGCACTTTCATAATCATGTGGAGTTTCAAGTATTTATACTTATGATTAAAAAAATATAGTAAAAGCTAGTATAGCCCAATCAAAGTTGTCAATTATTATTAGGCAAAATTTGCTGTAGGACATAGCGATTCCGTGACTCTAGCTCTTGGACACAGCAAAAATCGATCTTTAGAGGAAGACACTCTCAAAATGAAGCTATTTGCTGCTGGACTACACATCCATTAAAATATTTATTTCTGGTTGAATAGGATAGAGAAACAATGTGGAAGGTCATAAATATTCCTTGTCCCACTTGTCATATTCTTCCTCTTCCTCCCTGCTTCCCCTTTCTTTCGTCGGCCTTTGGCTCCTCGCCCTAAACTAGTCAAACTATACAAGGAACTTGTCGGTTGTCGGGGCATCCATCTAGGCTGAGAGGGCAGCATCCATGGCCATGGTGGAGGAGTACTAGCCAACGGCACGGAGATCTGAGAGAAGTGTGCAAAGACCTCGATGTCGTCTAGAGGGGGATGAATAGGCGCTATTACAAAATTTAAACAAGATTAAGCGGAAGCAAATCAGATATTCTGATGTATATCAGATATTCTGATATTGCAATGAACAATTTAAATTTTGATATAAAAAAACTACTAATAAGAGCAATAACTTTAAGCTACATCATGATAATCAATATAGCAATTGAAGTATAGCACAAAACACAAGGTTATATCACAATATATGAATGGAATTGCAAATAATATAGTAAGAGATACGAAATAACCAAGATGGAGACACGAAGATTTGTTTACCGATGTTCGGACCCCTCACAAAGAGGATCCTACGTCAAAGTTGAGGAGCTCATAAAGAACGTCTCTTTCATCCCTTTTCTTCACGAGGTTGCACAAATACACACCTCAGGTTCACTTTTGATTTCTTCCTTTGCGGAGGCGAAATCGAAGTCTTCAGAAACTTTCCCGTGGCACACCACAACCCTTGGGTGCTCACGAGCGACTCCTAGCCGTCTAGGATACCTCAATCTCTAAGAGTAATAAATGCACACAAAGCTTACTTGGAATAAACTCTAGTGCTCAAGAATCAAAGATTTGTGCCCACACTAGAAACCCAACTCAAATCCACACCCGCAAGAATCAAATCATAAAGACCAAAGTGGATTTGAGAGAAAGAAAGAGAGCACAAGATTCAAATCACTAAGCACAAGCTCAAATCCATAAAGCCATAAGAATTGGAATGAAAAGACTAACCCTAGAAAGGGTTTGGGTTGGGGTTTAAATAGGAAACCCCTAAATTTGCCCATTGGGGTTCAATCTCTATCCCACCTCGGATATTCCGATCCAAGGATTGGATATCCAGATCCATATAAAAGTACCTCAATGGTCAAGTTCAAATCTCAGGTCTCTATAAAAACAAGGGATCGGATATTCCAATGTCACCATCGGAAATTCCGATATGAGAGCAACTCCAATAGCATGGCCAAATGGCTCTTCAAGCTAAAATTTGGCCATTACAGAGAAAAAATGCCCTCCAACAGCCTTGCTATCCGGCTGGCCAAACGAGCACCCTCGCTGGCCAAATGTGGCCAGTCTCGTTGGTTAGCTATCCATTGGCCAAATGGTGGGCCCACAGTGGGTCCCACCATCCGGTCGTCCCCATCCAACCGCAGCGCCCGTTGCCTCTCAGTCCGCCGCTCTCCCTGCCGTCGCTCGCCGCCCCGTCGTGCCTCACCGCTGCCCCACTACCAGCCCGCTGTGCCTCCCCGCCGTTTTCCCGCCGTCGTTGTCGTTGTCGTCGTCGTCGGAGTGGTGGTCACGGCCCTTCTCCTCTTCCCTCTCCCACCTCGCCATCGCCAACCGCCGATGAGATCGAGGCTGAGGAAATCCCCCGGAGGAGGTGCAGGGGATGGCAGGCGGCGGAGAGGTGCAGCGAGCAGGCGGCAGGGAGGCACAACGGGCCAGTGGTGAGACGGGGCGGCGTCCCCCAAGGGCGGGGAGCCTGGGTCAGCAAGGGGATAGCGACGAGCTCGGTGAACAGAGAGAGACAAAGAGGGGGAGAAGAAGAGGGAGAGACTGACATGTAGGACCTAGACTATTTAGAGAGTGGGAGATGGAGAGGCAGTTGGAGTGAGCGAAATATTTGGGGAGGATTTTTTTTTGGATGGCTAGCCAAATGGGTAAATGGAGAGCCAGATTTGGAGAGACTGTTGGAGATGCTCTGAGAATTAAAACCAAACATAGACTCAAGTTCCTTGTAATATCAGACATTCTGGACCATCGGATATTCTGACTACCAGATCGGATATTCCAATTGAAAAAGTTGTCTCAACCCAAGAGTTGAATTCCTTTGAATTTTCGGATTGTCCGGGACATCAGATATTCCGATGTAGGATCGGATATTCCGGTCCATCTCAGGTAAAAAGGCCATAACTTTTTACTCTGAAGTCCGATTTCGATGATCTTGGATTCTATGAAAAGCTTGTTTCGAAAGCTATCAAAAACATAAAAATCATGATCCAAAACCTCCAAGAGATGGAGAAAAACTTGCAAATAAACCCGGTGTATGTGTTATGCCATGTGAAAATAACCGGAGTTTGTTTTACGACTTAGGTTTCTCAAACTTACACAAGAAGGATCATTTTAAACACTGAGACATAACCTAGAAAACAATATTGCATCTCTCTTAATAGTACGGCATTCCTATACTGAATCCGGTCTTTACTAAAAACACTGAGACCGACAAAAGGCTAAGAAAAGGATGCTTTGCTCTATTATACCTTTGCCTTGTGCTTATCCCCGTGGCCTTGACTTGACAACAAACATCACTCTCTTTTGTCAACACTTGACTTGATGTTTATCAACACATGATATCCAGTTATTCTCATTTCTTCAAGCCACTTGATGTGTTTCAACCTATGCCGTCCATTCTTTGTCTTTTATGAATCACTCTTGAGTCTTTAGGTGTCTTAGATCTTAATCGGGAATCAACACCATTTCCAATTCTTCAGACCTATTTCTTTCATTCACCTCAACAAAATCGTTAGTCCCAATTATTTAGTTGTCAATCACCACTTGTTGACCAACCAATTGCATATAAAGGATGCAAATAAATTGATAAGTATTTATCAACACCATAAGTGTCATATACCCACATGTGTGCACAAATATAAAGATCCCAAATAAATGTAAGTGATTAACTTGGATCAAATACATGCATGACTAAGGTATAGGATTTGCTCCCCCTAAATATATGCATAAAAAATGTTTGTGTGAAGCAAGTGTATGCATAATTAGAGATGAACAAACGGGGGTTTATCCTATACAAGAATATAAGGCATTTATCAAAAGTATAGACATAATAATAAATTCATACATTCATCATCTCCATGTTCTCAATATAAAGAGACCAAATAAGATAAGGCTCAAATAAAACATTAGTCTCACATATATAAGTCAATGACATGGAAATCACATATATGAACATATTAACATGTAGATGGAGAGAAGAAGTGATACTTATAGCTTGATCTCCATGCATTTCATACTTGTTATCATTAAGGTCCATCATCAATTAATACACTATATCAACTCATATGATGTCCGGGAATGGCCTATTTGTCAACTCATGAAAAGAGGTTAGTCCCACAAAGCCGGTTTGCCATAAATCACCAAAACAACAATTAAATAAATTGTTTATCATAGACCTTTCCTTTTTGGTGATAGATGACAACCTGATATAAAATATGTAGAGCTAAGTAGATGATATAGAATGAGCTCCCCCTAAATATGTGCATACACATGAATATAAAGAAAAATATATGCACATATTAAATGAAGGGCAATGAAGGAGTTCATTCTATATTTTAGACCTATAGGAGAGATAATTTAGAATACAAGGAGTTTACATATCTCTTACCATTTCCATTTTCATATCAATATGAGATTAGATAGAGAAATGCTCATAAAAGTATTAGTCTCATATAATTGAATTTATCATTAATCACCAAAACCAACCTAATGGCACTTGAACATACAAAGCAATCTAAGAAGAGCTAGAGTAGATCGGGAGTCACGCGATCGAGGTGATGATGTTATCCACAAGTGGTAGTGCCCGCAGAGGGGACCCGACGACAAAGGAGACGCAGTGGAGGTTGCGTGGAAGGGCCGGTAGACATGCAACAACCGTATAGGGTGAGGAGGCTACAGCGGCCGAAGCCGCAGTGGAGATGAGACCCACAGTCAACGGTGGCGTAGTCTTGGAAGATTGAAAACGATCCAAGGCAGATCCGGCAGCCAGCTCACTGGCGGCCAAGAAGAGCATGCTGAGGCGTGGAGGAGTCTTAGCGATGTGCAGGCCCGGCGAAGTAGATAGGCGATGGTCTAGGGCGAGGTGCCGGAGGTTGATGAGAGAAAGGGGAAGAACGGAGGAAGAGCAAGAATATGGCAAATGGGGCCAGGAACATTTTTGACCTTTCACATTGTTTATCTCTCCTATTCAACCGAAAATGGATATTTTAAAATGGACGCAATGTTCAGTAGCAAATACCATGAAGTCACAATGTCCTGTGGTAAATTTTGCATAAAAAAAGAAGTACAACATGCTTCCGTGAGGTAGCATATACATGATGCCATGAAGCAAAATATCCTAGCGATTGTTTGTTTCTATCTATCAAAAATAAATAAAGCAACCAAAAATAATTTATAGGAAAAACTTTTATATCTATGTTCTAAGTAGTTTAAAAACCGAGCCTGAAAAATAGACTTTGATTAAAAACACAAAAAAATCTAAACTTGAGTTTTCAATATTCAAATTTTAGCTGCAACAAGCGGATGATGAGAATTTTTTTGTTTCCAAAAATGGCTAATGCATGTAACTAGATGACAGGCACCGACTCAAATAATCAAAGTATTAAATACAAGCGATCTAAAAAAACCATATGTGTACAATGGAAATATGAAACATCTTGCCAATCCTAATGATTTAACCTGATGGCTAGAAGACTAGAAAGCATAAAATGAAAATCCGGCTGCTTTTTAGGAAATGGATAGTATCAGACAGATAATTTCGGATAGTACTAAAATGGAAATAGATTTAAAATTTGTTTTATATAAAAACAAATATGATAAGGCTAGTTCCCGGTGAAAACAGAAAACAGTCGGAAACTATCCTCATACCTATTCGGATAGTTTCTGGAAACAAAAGCCAAGCCTATATTATCTTCAACTTTAGGTCTATATGTTTAGCCCAACTCATTTGTTAAAAATATTTATATTTTAGAACATTATATGTAGCTGTTCATAATATGTTATATTTCCTAGTTCCAAACCATATATTGTATTGAGTACTATTATAGATTTCATACATATTAAAATTTTAATAATATATTAAATAAATTGATTATTTCTTGAATGTAACAACTTATTCTTTTAAAAAAAAGAGTCCATGTCAATTACATTTGTTAACTATTAATTTTAAAATTAAATAAATAAAATTCTAAATTGAGAGTCTAATATGGATACAACTTCATATTTATTAATTGTAATTTTTAAAATAAATTAGAAAAACTAAAGAGTCTATAGTATTTCCAATGGCATGTTATATTTAACATGAATTTAATATTCTTTTAGATAAACAAAGTTATATCTCTTTATTGATTTTGGAAGCACAGTTTAAGATGTTTTCTTGTTTGATAAATATGTGTGACCGTAATCATTCCGTATATGTAGTCAATAATATTCGTTTCTTTTTCATATTCAGGGTATTTGTATTCATTTCTGGTTCTGAGACAAAAATAAAAACAAATATGATAGAGTTAGTTTTCATCCGTATTCGAACGTTTTCATCCCAAACTCCTAGCAATCCAAAAGCTAAGCCCAAGTGATGAAGTGATAAAAAAACTCTAAAATAATTCTAAAATCTAAGCCCTGGAATTCAAAATTAGTCGCAGCTTACAGAAGCTAAAATAAGCACTCTAGCGTGAATTTATAAGCAAGTGTGGTCAAGCAGATGTTGCATATGAATCTATTTCACCATACATTAAAAAATATTGTAAAAGAAGGTACTACTATGATACACAAACACGTGAGTTTTTTTTATTAGTCCGGGAGTACTAATCCAATGGATCATCACGATGACAATTCGGAGGCATGCAAGCATGCACATGGATCAATGATATCACCAGCTAATTAAAGTAGAATGATCTCTACTCATTACCTGTTTACATCATTGCAATTGCAAGGTTCCATGTTTGATTGGCTACATCAAAGTTGGGGAAAAAATAGCCTAGTTGTATGCTCTTTTGGGATGGGTTCAAACTCAAGTTAGGTGCAGGCTGGAGTGGCCGTGGGCCACTGACAGCCCAAAAATCTTGCTAAATTTTCTGTGCAAAAAAACTTAAAGCATTTTCATGCCTCCTTCTTTTTCTTCAAAAGATGTGTCCACTCAAGTCTCAGCCAATTACCACAGTGAAGTAGGAGTATACTATCAGTAAATAGTTACTAGTACTATTACTAATGAAAGCAACTATGTCCCCTAGTAAATCAGGATCAGCAATGCCTCTTAAAAATCTGTGAAATATTTTACCAGCTTTCTGGCTGAAAGGATGCTATTGTCTGAGTCCATGTAACATGTTACTAGTCCAGACAATTTTTGATACTAGTATTATCATTAGTACCTTTTGCAGTTTTCAAGGAAAAAACACTACCTTTGCCAGTCAGTGTTCAAATCTTTTTTAAAAAAACTTGATTGCAAGCATTCTGGTAGTAATACCACTCCATTTACAAAAGGATGACATCCTCTGCTGTTCTGCATGGAGAGATGTCCAGCTGGAATCAAACTCAAAAGTCATGAACACTGCAGCAGTTGTACTGTAGTGGATTAGTACTCCTACCTTGCAGCAGTTTTACTATACAGCATTGTGTATACTGTAGAAATCGATCTAACGCATTCATCTTGAAATCTGATGAGCCGAAGGAACATCCGGAGATAAAAGGAGTCGTCTGATTGGTCTCCGGCAATTTGTTTTAGGGCTTTTAAGTGGTTGTTTTGATAAGGAAATAAAAACCTACTTTCATGACAATAGTACTAAGTTTTAATGCAATTTTCTCTTCAAATGGTTTTAGGTTGTTAGTCCCTCTATCCTATATTACCTAAAATATAGGATGTAAGTGTTATTAACGTAGAGACCAAGAAAGAATTATAATCACCTTCTCGTTTGAATCGCTCCGGTGCATGCACGCATGCAAGCAATGGAATTAGGAGGTTTGCCCGTGGAGGATTTAAAACAAACCGAATTTAGAAGAGGGGAGGTGCTAGTTAATGCATACATACATACGCATCTTGTATTAGGAGATATAAAAAAGTAGATTTTATGATAGAGGGAGTATTATGTTACTACTATAAATTTATCTAAATTCTTATTTGGCGTACCAAAAAATACCAAAAGGAACTAAACTGTTTTCGTAAAAACATCGTAGAGTCCTTTCTGAGAAAACGCGATTTGGCAGTTTTGAACAAACTTGGTTTTCCATCAAAGATTCTGGTATGGGAAATAAACAAGGTTTTATCTAAAACAAAATTAAGATAAACCGGATATGACAAAACCTAGAATCCAAACAACCCATGTGGAAGGAAATTTTGGCGATGGTAGGTTGTACACCCATCCTTGCTGTAGATTTTTTTGTTGATATAAATTTATAAACATGTATGGTACTTGTTTGATTTTTCATACAAATATTGTATCTCTGTATACGAGTATGCCTGTATTGTTGATTGATCTGATACAATTATGTATAAGTTTTAGGTTTAAGGATATTGTATTTTATATTTGGATTTATAGAAATTTTAGTTTGGGATCCATTTGCAACATAGAGAGATAACCTAGTAGAACCAACAAGAAATTTTCCAATGAAGCCATAGATTATAGGAAAAGATATCGAAATTCTTATAGGGGATCTTCATTACCCCATTCTTTTTGTCCAAAACATTTAGCAAAACACCGTGTTTATATTTCTTTTTGAGGGGTCCAAGGCAAAACCTGTTTATTTATCTAATAAGCCATGACATTCTATCCATTTTGCATGTTCCTATGTCTTTTTTTATTGTTAATAATGGTGTAGCCGCTTAAGCATGAGGTTTTCTTCAGAATAGGGGATTTTGCATGATTTTTAATTGAACCGATTCTTGTAAAATTCTACGTTCTAAAAAAGCCTTAAACCTAGCCTCAGCCCAAAAGTGCTGATATTCCTTGTCGGGCCAGGCTTTGGGCGAGGAATATAGGATCAAACCGAATTCGGAAGTTTAGATGTTCGCTGAAGGTTATCGTAAGTTCTTTACATTTCAAGTTGATAGTTTCATGTTTCTTTAGTAAAGTGATGTAGAATTTGAGTTTGGAGTTCTTTGATTTTAAGCTGGAAGTTTGGGTTTCATGTAATTAAGCATCCCAACCATCAATGTTATAATATTTTTTTGTTCTTTTCGCCGGCCAGCGAAAGAACACCAACCGAATTTTATTATGAGCGGGAGTGCAACCTTACAAAGGTATAACAACAATAACAATTCTTTGTTTTAGAATTACTATGGAGTCAATAGTAGTCCCACTTAGTAAAACCGTTCGGTTCTAATAGCGAGAGTGTGTAGGTTTGTACACATCCATAAACTAATTAATACTAAGCATATACTCCATTTATCCTAAAATACTGATGTATACATTCGTTTGTGTATAGTATATTTTAGGATGGAGAGACTACTAATAACCCACTTACTGTAACAACGAAAAAAAATGAAAAAGAAAATAAGGGCATTAGCAACGGAGGCCACTGCTTATTGAGTGGCCTCAAACATCACATAGGTTGAAGCTACATATTTAGAATGGATGTTCTCTCACAATACAGTTTCAGGTGATTCCTTTGATTTTACATATCAGCTCCTTATATTTTTTCTATTTACATATAAGTCCAAAAAATGACAGTAAACACCCTCCAAACCAAAAGGTATTATAAAATCACTGCTTCTCTCTCCTTTCTCCTTCAGCTCTCTAGCTGATCTCTCCGCTCTCCTTCATTGGCGACAAGCTCCTTCACTACCACCTCTCCCCTTCCCCGTCATCGCTGTCCTCTCTCCTTCTTTCCCACCCTCGGCCTCTCCCCTTTCCCTACCGACATCTTTCTCTCCTCGATCCGGAGTGGCGGAGTCTCGATTCGAAGTGGCGGCACCCCCCTTCCCCCAAGCTCCACCTGACGTCGACGGTGCCTTGATCTGGAGCGGTGGCACCTCCTCGAGCTCCACACGATGACAGTGGCACCTCGATCCGGATCTGGCAGTTGGAGCTCGGTGGGAAGACACTCCTTAGTGAAGCCACTCCCTCCTTCCCCCCTCCCCTCTCAACACGGGCCCGAGGTGTGGCTTGGTGCGTTTTCTGATGAAGCTACCATTGCCTACAAAAGCCATGAGGAGCTCCATGAAGCCACTCACTCTATCCCTCTACTCCACAAAAGCAATCCGGTTACGTGGACTGATGAGACCACTTGCCATGTAGGTGTATGGTGAATGCCCTAAGAGACAACGCGAGTCCTCAACTTTGCACCATTTGTTCTTGCATGGACATGATTTCGGGAGCGTTCGAATTAGGGGGAAGGGAGAGAAAACTCCCTTGTTTTTCATAAATACGCTTCCCGATATACTAAATGGTGTGTTTTTAAAAAAATTCTATATAAAAGTTGCTTAAAAAATAAATAAATCTATTTTTCAAGTTTGTAATAATTAAAACTTAATTAATCATAGGCTAATGATTTATCTGGTTTTAGGTGTGCTGAAACTCTTCTCTAAACATGCTCTGCCGAACTGAGCCTTCCTCTCCTCTCTCCAAGTCTCTAGTCTGTTGTGGCGTGTCACATGTTTCTCAAAAGAAAGAAAGGAAAAGAAAAACAAGAAGAGTCTTATCTCACGTCATGTAGTACGACAGTAGTAGTACTCATGTGTCGCAGGGGCAGTCTATCACAGTGAGTGAACAGTGGAATACTCTCATCGTCAGTATAAAAACAATTGCTTTTGCCGCGCGAGAGAAGAGACCTGCACAAGCTGACATGAGAAGGCCCCGTGCCATGACCTGACCCCACCTATCACCCATGGCTTTTACTGTTGCTGCAATTCCTAGAGAGAGATGGATAGAGACGTGCGGTTGCTTTTGGCCTTCACCTTGTAGCTTTCTGCTTGGCTCTTTCTTGCTGTTTCTGAACCGTGCAAGCAGGCAAGGCAAACATAGATTGATCTCGGCTTTGCTCGAGTAGCTTACACTACAGGCCTAGCAAAGCAAGCACACCATTGAGCACATCAGCTGCATGCCTCATTGCCTTGCCCCCCTTGACCCTGAGTTTCTTTCTTTTGAGCTGAGCACCACTGCCACTCCCTGCTTGTGCTGCACATACCTTGCCGGCTGCCGGCAATAGTGCAGTGGAGTAGCACCCCTACACATGCAACTCTACCTGTGGTAATATTCTTCAGAATTTAAGACAAATCGTAGTAGTGAAAAATGAATTTGCAACACTTGTGCCATTTGAGCATGATGGAGACACAAAATGGAAGCCTAGATTTGTACTAAGTAGGTTCATCTGCCACTTGCATTACCTGATGATCTTTTCCTGCTCAAACAAGCCTGCATATATTAAGCATGACTCACTGTGACAGGTTCCCAAAGTCAGGGCATCGAACAATTGCCCGCTGCATGGGCAAGCATGGTAAGATTACAAGTATAAAAGAATTTCTTGAAGGATAGACGTCACTCTTACGGCAACATAATAGCATTAGATTCCATCAGTAGACACTTCGTCGTTGCCAGTCCACATCTCGGTGATTAAGCGTTCACTTTCAAAACAATGTAAGGCCAGCAACGGCAGTCAAAAACGGAGTGCAAAACAGAAGGGAGAAACGGGGATGCCACTCCAGCAAAATCTCAGGAAACAAGTAAAGAATGGACGGCGCAAAGCGAATCAGTTACAGTCACAACATATGTCACAACAAATGGAACAAAATTCACGAGCAAAATTTCTCAATTTCAATGTAAGGCCGATGATAGAGAAGCCGATTCTGAGCCAAGCAGCTTTAGTTTTGAGTCGCATATTTTCTTTAACTCAACTAACAGTTCCTGCTCTGCTCCAACGATTCTTCTTACCACACCAGCGGAACTCCATGTTTCCAAAGATTGAGCAATCCGTTCGCCAAGTTCAGGGTTATGTCTTGCTGAATTCTCCTCCAAGATACAGGATATCTGTCCTGGCCCATCCTCACTAGCTCCATGCAGATATGACAACAAAATATCCAAAGCTTGCTCCTCTGGTCTCATCTGGTCAGATAACCAGGATTGAACACTGCGGAGTGTATCAATCATGCACTGCACAGATCTTTGAATCGCCTGCAACCGAGGTATGTTTGGTCGCTCTGATGGACCACCCTTCTTTTTCTTCTTTCCTTGCGGAGCCATTGATCTCACACAAGATTGAATTACCACAAGATGCCAAGACATGGGTTCTGTAATCATCTGCACTAGGACTGGAATGTTATTGCCAGGAGAAGTTAGGATTTGGTTTGCATCAATCAGCTGCTCCTCTATGCAAATTTTGACCAAGTTATCCACAATTTGCCAAGAACTTGGGCTGCTCTGATCAGCTCTGGGGATTACCAATTCATTAGACCACAAGTTCCATGCATTGATAAATACAGCAAAGCTCATCCAGCTAACTATATCAGGGGCAAAATCCTGCAAACACACAGCTCTCGTCAGTTCAGTAGAGTTAAATAGGCTCCTCTTGGCACTGAAGAAGGGTACATCCAAACAATGACCGATAAGACAGATCAAAAGGACTCTTGTTTCAAATGTAAATAAGATTTTGTCCCTGTTTCTATTACCCTTTTAAAGGAACTGTCGGTAATTCAATACTCCCTCTGTTGAAAAAATAAGGCATGCAGTTTGAATAGCTGTCAGCAAGTATAAAATTTAATGGATCTTTCCTACCATGTATTTATTTCATATTTATTGCATACTTTCATATGCATTTATCTGTAAACATCACAAAGTATTCCCTTGTCCTCCAAAAAAAATTAAGAGGGTACACAAGGTATTTCCTCTCATACATTTC
The DNA here is from genome assembly GCA_003991445.1 of Oryza meyeriana var. granulata. Taxonomy (NCBI): domain Eukaryota; kingdom Viridiplantae; phylum Streptophyta; class Magnoliopsida; order Poales; family Poaceae; genus Oryza; species Oryza meyeriana. The sequence continues at coordinate 59,718 of RYFJ01000207.1, forward strand.
GCGATTTAAACAACCTATTAATCCTTATGTGAGATCAAAATAGGTTTTACATTAATCAACTGAGGAAAGTATATAGGAAATAGTCCAAAGCCATTCCCAAGAAAGTTAATTAAATTGGAGAACCAGTCAAAAAAGTCTGAAAATCTTTTCAGGCCATAACACTGCATAATGTAAAATTGAATGAACCATCCCATTAAGATATGCAAGAACCACACCTTTCATAATCTACAAGAAAAACTACGATTTTTTGGTAGCACCACTGTGCTCTTGCCAAAAAGGTAGCAATACTTTATAGTAGCGGTAAATACTGGCTTTAGGTATTAGGATTTGTACAATTTAGTTTTCAGCAGAGCAAAGAAGCCAACTCCTTTTCGTAAGAGAAGCAAAATAAAGAACATATATGAGCACAATCACATTTGCTGGCATAGTCATTCTAAAAATTGTTATCACAATGAACTCAATGTACAGATGCAGAAATTATTGTTGAAAGAAATACTTTAAAAGTACAGATATAATGGTAGAAAAGGAACTGAGGGAAGTGAAGTGAAGGTAGATGGTAGGAAAGCTAAATGGTAAAAACATATATAACCAGCTGAATTGTACCTTGACAGACTTCTTGCCAGATGACATACCCAAAATCACACTAAGGGCATCATCAATGGAATATCCAATACTCCTAGAATATTTCTCAAGTAATGGTTTCATCTCTGCAGCATCAGTACCCAAACCAGATCCATTGGGTTCAGCCTCCCTGAGGGAAAATGCACAACCATGCATCGAAAGATAAACTAGACGAGGAAGAAGAGATTTTCTCTCAGCGTCTTTTATCTTTGGGTCATCCTTCTCAGTAGATTTGTGTTCACACTGCAAATAACCAATTATTTCAGAGCAGGGCAAAAAAAACTTGGTAGATTTAGTAATAGCAGGCTTCATCAGTTAGAAATGGTATGTAAATGATAGTTTTTTTTTCTGCTTCATGAATTTATTTTCTTATCCATGAAAGAGGCTTCTTGTATTACTTCTATTACCCTTTTATGCAAGTGTACATAGAACTGATAGAAAACCTAATCAAAATGACCCTTAAAATTGGCATTTATGATATAAAATTTAACAGATCACTAATCAGCATGTCCATTGAGAAGTAAAATATATAAATTGTGTTCTCTAGCTTTTGCATTTAAAAATGGGTTTCAGTAACTTCAGCTTCCTGGGATGAAATGCCAATTAGCAATTTCCATCAAAAAAAAATTGCTCCGACAATAATTCCCAACAGGCGCCAAGTAAAACAACAATTTTACAATGGAGCTCAACAACTTTTGCCATGCAGACTACTACTAAACTTTTAACACACTACCATAATGCTTTGGTAAGCAAATTTATAGTGACAATGCCATACACTCGGATAAGATAGCAATATGGGTAAAATGTGTGGGTTCGGTTGTCAAGGTGTAGGATCACTCCGAGTAAGTGCAAGGGTGGAGATAAAGATAAGAGTGTGCAGATATAATGTAACATCAGAGGGATACAGAAGACGAGACTTTGGCTTCAAAGGAAATGAGGAAGAAATGTACATGAAGAGGAACAACTTCAGAGAAGAATTCTGTTTATTCACTGCTTGCTGGAACTTAACAGATAAAAGAGCCCCTACCAAGATAAACAATGGAGTACTAAATGCCAACTAAGACATAGAAAAACAAAACTCAAATGGAACTAAATATAGTAAATAACCAGCTACGAGATAATCTACTGGATGCCGCACCCCATACACAGGCAGCAGCCAACTGGCACCATGACAGACATATAATAAGTACCTAAAGGTGAATTGATTGATTCATAATCCACAGTTTCTTACGATACAAATTCACCACAATATAAATACACGTGTTTCTTAAAACATCACAAAAGTGCAGAGCATAACTACTTAAGCAGTTAAATAACTTTGAATTTTTGGAAGACACTCTAAATAAACAAAATACCCAAAGTTTATATCTTGCCATCAACAAATAGATCATGCCATTTCTATTCACTTGTTTTACTATCCACATGGGTTTAGGAGAAAAGAATATGGCTGTCTACAAGTAAAATTTAGTCAAAAAAAGACCTTCCTGTAATGACGGAACATTATACTATCATAGTGAAAATTAAATAATATATTTAAGCTTGCATAAATGAACTTATATGAATGAGGCATACCACTTTGGCTCTAAAGCATGCAGGTTGAGAACCTTCATGAAATGGTTCTGTAAAATCAAACAATAGTAAGCATTTTTGTGCTTGTAATGTCTGAGAAAGACGCAAGAACAAATAAGAAAAACAAATTGTCAATCTTGTACAAGTGCTGCAATCATTCAGGAGGATGCTGCTGTTAAACACAAAAGATAAACTCACAAATAGAAGAAACCATTTACCTGACAGAAAATTAACACTTGTTGTTGGTGTCCACCAAGGACGTGCCTGAAGATCTTCATTAAAAGTAAAGTGTTTCATATTGTCTTCATTTGATAGTTCAACCAACCTTGCCCCATGGTTCACATTTTCAAGAATAGACTGCAATTAGGAGGAGGCAGCAAAACCAAAATCGTAAGACTATGGATTACACAACTACCAGGTATTTACAGTATCATTGTATAATGAAAACAATCAACACCAAAGAAATATTATCCTGACAGCATATCCAGTCCAACTTACAAGAACATAGTTGGCAGTTTCAAAACAGGTATGTCGAAAATGGTTACAAGCTCATGGAAAATAGATATATTTCTTTTAAGCATAAAAAAATGCATCAGTAACTTTATAAAAATTATTAGCAAATTCCTAAACTGTGATTTGAGTCTGACAAGCCATGACTAACCTCCACTTCCTCAAGAGACTCAGCCTTCTGCTTCAGACTCAATATTATGGAATCAGATCTTACAGAAAGATACTGCATGGAGTGTTGCAGGCGTTCTTTGAACTGAACAAATTCAATTACCTGAGCAATATAGCACAAAATGCCAAAAAATGGACCTGAGGTTAGGTCCTCTTGGGAGAATATCAACACCAAAATTATAGGAAAAAAATATTTGGTTGCTTGCCTTTGAGTAAGTACGGTGTCTATATGCAAGACAGGTAAGATCAGCAGATTCTTTCAAATGATCATCCATGAATTTTAGATAATCCTTAACAAGATCGGCAGTTTGTTGCAATAAAGGTGAATTCAACATTTGTGGCAGGATGTGGTGCGAGGCGGATTCAAGAAGAATGTTTTTCACCTCCAGGGTCACATACCTACATGCAACAAAACAATTTTAGGATAGGAAGGAGATGTTCTCATCTCCATGGATGACTAAAAGGAAAACAACCAGGAACACCAATTAAAAGAAATAACTAGCAGAGTAAGCACTCTAAATGAGAACAAGCTTTTTCCGAGTATGCCCGTATGTGAAAAGCATGGTACGCAAGAAATTAAAGAGGTGTTCTCTGTGGATGCTTCATTATCCCATGAAAGAAAGAAATCTATTGACAATATTCCAGCATTGGACACAAAAATATTAACAAGAGTAGATTTCACAAAACTGCAGATAGTTTGACAAAACTACAGATCTAATCCATTGTATGGCAAAACTACAGATCGCACCGAATTTATCACAGTACTACAGATTTAAGCCGTAGTATCATAAAACTACAGGTTTACGTTGAATTTATCACAAAACAACACATTTTGGAGGTCTCGTCCTTACCATCGATATCCTCATGGAACTTTGAAAATCAATATCTTGTGATAAAGTTGGCGCTAAATGTAGTACTGCAATACTGTGGCTTAAATCTATAGTTCTGTGATAAATTCAGCACTAAATTTGCAGTTTTACGATGCAGGGGCTTAAATCTTTAGTTTTGTGATAGTTTTGCCAAAACTATCTGTAGTTTTGTGAAATTTACCCTATTAACAACCAATAACATATGAAAGGATCTAACTAAAAAGAGAAAAGAAATAAACATGCAAGGAAAATAATTACCATCGATATGCTAATGGAAGTGCTCCTAGGTAAGAGTAGAGATGCACCAGAATAACTTTGTATTGCCAGACATACCTGGGGCCACAGGATCAAATACATGTTAGCATTCAGTACCCAGTTAAATAAAAACAAACAATCATGTATTCTCTTTAGCAGCCAGATATTATATTACCAAAGGCAAACTTCGTATAGCTAATACCAGTGACATTATTAAACACAAAAGACAGTAAATGGGATGATAGAGGTTGTGCTTCTAGATAAATAAGCAATATAAGATGTACTTTTAGAACTTATAACAACTGGAAAGGAACACTTTGGTCCTTCAAATTGAGACTGTTTTCTACCTGACTTGAATACTTCATGAAAAATAACTATGTGACTGACATTAAATAAACAAATACAGAATTAAGGTATAAAAGAATATCATAGCAATGGAACTTCTGTTCTCAAGTTCCGAAAGAAGATAGATGTGTATCAGAGCAGACTTACTTGCGAACAGTCAATCCGAACTCTAGCACCAGAATTGCTTCAGTTAAGTATCCTAAGTTCCTTGTACGCCAGAATAGCTGTTCCAAGATATTTGCCATTGTACTTTATTGTAATATCAAATGGAAGACTATTACAGAATGAATTCTTCTAGTAGTTCGATATAATAAAAATAACATAGCATGCTATTTTAAACAGAAGGAATGCACTTTCAAGCAGATAACAACAAGTAACAAATATGATATGGATTCATGATAATGGAAAAACCAGAGGTAGATTAATCTGAGAAGTGAACAATATACATTCTCTTCAGATTTTTCTTACGGAACGGCATACTCTATCGTTTATGATAGCACACGGACATGAGATGCTTTCTTTAACAAAGGAAGAAACGCTAGATACAACATTAATGCACTGCAGTATTGAACCTACTTGAGGAAGAATTTTTTATAACTTATTAGTAACTTGGACTTTAATGTAAATATTTCAACCAAACACTACATTTATAAAGGACCCTATCCCAACCATAAATTGGACACCATGTTACATAGACTTGAAGAAATCTTAAAGTACCCATCTTCTCATGCTAGTAGTATCCAACTAATGTCACACACCTGCACAAGAATACTGCTGGCCATACATAGCAATTCTTCACCATGCATGCTTTCTTGAGGATCAAGGTCTCTTGACAGAGGCAAGTTTTTATAAAATGTCTCGACCATTACTTTTGCAATGCGCTGGAGTTCTGGATTGTTAAATAAACTTGGAAGGTATGAGAAACAGCGATAAATCAAATAGTGCAATATTTTTTTCAAAAAACATTAAAAAAAGAAAGAAACACAGTAATGTAAAATTTTGATGAAGGAGGACCTGTAGTTGATTTTGAGAAAAAGATTCCCAAGAGTTCTTGAACCTTAAAAATAGTTATTGCCAAACCCAGTCCTTTAACTGAAAGGGATGATGCATCAAAAGATCTGGAGATTGTATCTAATAATTCAGTTATTTCATCACTTGATAGCATGTGGAGGTATATCTCAACATCTGATGCTGCACAAGACAAGTGACCAAATCTGCAAGCACCAAAGATAAGTTGTAAGTATACTACTGATTAGAAATAAATGTAAAAACATCCAAGAAATATATCTTAATATTCAGTTATGTAGATAGTAAAAGGGCACTATGCAATAGCCATCAGCACATAACAAGCATTACGACCCATAGTTTTAAACCCAGACCAGTCGCTGAGCCGGTGATTCTGCTGACTCACCGATTTGGTGGTCCAGCCGGCAGTTTAGCAGTTGGACTGGCAGCTCATACAGTTAAGTAGAGCCAAACAATTTCCATTATCACAGCTTGTTTGTTGGGCCAGCCAACCATGACGAGGTCTGGTATTTGAATCCATTCAGCCTCATATTTTGCACCAGTCTTAACTTGAATGACTTCCACCCAGTTCCACTGGCGTGGTTTCTTTTTAGTTCCAGAAACCAATCGGATCAACCAGTTTTAATCAGTTCAAGTACAGAACGGTCCTCTAGCAAAACCACACCAGACCTAGCTCTTCTGGTTTTTTTTTTGGTTGAACTGACAGTCCAGTCCCGGTTTTAACCAAAAAAAGGGCAGTGCATAAGTTTATGCACATAGTAGCTTTAGTTTGTACCAGTGTTATCAAGTCGTACAACTGATCGCGACTAGGCGGTCAGCGGGGCACTACTTGAGGGGCACAACCGACCAGAGAAGCAAGCCACGCGACTTGTCGACTAGGCCGCAACTTGTGTTGACTAGGCTGCGCTGAGTCTGCCCTGGTCGAACGACTTGGTGCCATGGACGCTTGGGCCTTGGAGCACCAATGATGTGGCTTGGGCCTGGCCCATTAGGGAGGGATACTAGGTCAGCAGAGAGTAGCAAATAGCCAGTTGCTCCTCTAGCCAGGTCGAGCAGCCGCCAGGAGTGAAGAAGCCATGACTGGAGTTGGGAGGCAGAGTAGCCGCTAGTCGCCAGCCTACGCCGTCAACTCCTCAGCCCCGACGCTGGTGCCCTTCCCTCCTCTTCCTCCTCCTCTTCTCTTTCCCCTCCCTCTTCACAGATCTTCTCATCTGCTCCACTTCCCCAATCGGTGCCACAACCAGCCGAACAATTTAACCCATCAGCAACCTCCCCCTTGGCAGAAGTAGGAGCCAGGTTGAAGAGAAGCTTGATAGAGAGCTGCACGTATTCGCATATTTCTCTCTCCGACTCACTATCGGTCTATCAGCAATGTATAACAATATACTAGAGGTAGGGTTAATCAAATTAGATAAATTCAAAATGTGCCATTTTTCGATTATTTGTGATATTGTGGTGGATATAAAAAACACGAGAAAAATATGACTATCCGAACTAAAAGCCTGTGATTTCCAATATGCTTGGACATGACATAAACCATAATGAGATTCTGAACAGCACCCCCCCCCCCCAAAAAAAAAGACGCAGTTAAGCATACCTGTGAAAATAGTTTACCAAAGCTTCAATGAACTTTCTATCAGTTGGGTTTGCACTGAGGCGCCGTTGCCGTTCAATTTCAATATTGGCTAAATGAGGTCCTCTGACACATTCGCTGGTGTCATTTCCCTGTAGCTTTTGCACAAATGATAATGCACTTGAAAGGCGAGACTCTACCTGCATAGAAGTGCTTTCAGTAAATAACATGCACATTATCACTAAAAGAGAGTTATTAAGTGTAGCAAGTACCAGCTCCTCGCTTAGAGAAGTCTTAAGGGCAAGGGCTGAATCTACAGATAACAAAGTGTGTTCGCTAGTCCTTGATTTAGGCACGTTCACGTCATGCTCCAGCAAGCAGCCTAAATAATGGAGAAAGGACTCCCAGTCATCAGGACTGCCCAGGTCAAAGAAAGAGAGGACAATTATCAAAAACTAATCACAAGAGGAATTCCAAAGGTTGAATAACACAGATGAAATATGCATAAATAAATCAAGGAATGAGGAAAAAAGAAAACGTTATATTGAAGTGTAATTTGGGCCCTAAAGCTCTGAGGGGCTAATGTATAAAAACAAAGTTTAATATTTATAAAGTTTAATATTGAAGTATCTATGATGGTATAGTTGAAATAGGGCAAATCCATACATAAGAGTTTCTAGGGTGAGCTTGCAGCACACTGATGTAATTACGCACATCGAAAAAATGTACTTATGAACCAAACAGTTGATACTTGGTAAGGTGCTTCTCACAAGTGCGTGTTGGTAGAATCTGAGATCCACAGTATTACAACTCACGGAACATATTGATAGACCGTGATTAAGCAGCAATGCATGGTCAATGGCACAATGTAGAGTAATTGAAAATTGTAAATAGTCAATTATGGAAATATTACCAAGATTCAAGGATCTTTTGATATATCTCGGAAGCAGCAGCATAGTTACATGCTTGAGCAAGAAGCCGTCCCTGTCAACTTGAAGTCAGGTAATAATGTAAGCGGATAGGTAGGGGAAAAGGAAAGGATTGTAATTTCAAGGTGCATTTTGTACACAAGCACGAAGAATGATTGTGCTGGAGATATGACTGACTTGGCTAAACAGTACTTTTTTCTGGAAGTCAAAACTCAACAATGCAAATAGAAGGGATAATGGTTTTCTTTAATAGTTTAAATTCACATTCATGGTAATTTTATGTATATTTTTTCAGCAGAGGAAGAGCAGTGAGCAGGCTAAGAATGCAATTCAGATATTACTATGATATGCATGCAATAATGAACTACAATGACTTGCTATTTCAACATGTTCTAATATACAATTACATAAGAAAATTTTGAATTTGGACAGGCGTATGTATAATAAACTACTTAACATTAATATGTATTCCAAATTAGCAATTACCAGAATAAGGCATTGTAAAAGAACAAATACAAAATACCTGCAGACGAAGCTTGTCCTCCACCCTTCCCATAAGAGACCCCAAGTCTCCAGAAAGAACTTCCAAAGCAGCGTCATATTTTGACTGCTGTTCCAGAATTGAAATATAGAGCGCTAGTGCTGCATGAACTTCAAATTATGTCAAATGAGAGCACTTAGAAAACATGGTAAAGGCAGCACTTCAGATAAACAGAAATACCTTCTGGCTCATGTAAACTATGAGAACTTATGTGTTTTTTAAGCAATGCTTCAGCCAATGGTAATAGCTTCTCACCTCCACTACTAAAGTGTACCTGCCATGGGCAAAAGCATAAGTACAATGTAGCACACTAGCACATAAAGAAGATTAATGAAGATAATCCTGGTTAATAATGCAGCACACACATTCTCTATAGACTTGTTCAAGCTAGTAGCTACGGCATTGCAAGCACTGCTACTAGATTTCTAATTCAATATTTTTGAGATGAATAACAAGGATCATGGCAGGGATGAGTTAGTGAACTAAGGTACAATACACTAAACATGTTCAAGAATTATGTCACCTCTATACTTCTGGTAGTGTATATTGTAATGCACCAGATGAAAAACTACCTCTCCCCGCACCCCCCCCCCCCCGCCCCCTCCCTCCCTCTCCCTCTCTCACACATTTCTGTCCTGCACGAACAGTCATCTTCACTACCCCCTATACTCCCTCTCACCTATCCTGTAGCATCTCCTTGGTCCATGCATCTAGAACAATCATTTTACCTATATATTCATGGAAAATAGTGTTTCTATCTAGAGTCTTATGAAGCTTTCAGTGATTAAAGCATGACAGTGTCTTCAGTATTGGAACTATAACTGCAGATAATTCGTGGAGATATGACAAACTACAATATTCCACCTGCAGTTGAATACTGCAAACTGCCCAAAGTAAAAACCTTTCTTCTCCAACAGTTTTGTACATTTTTATTGCTGTCTGCAGAAGATACAAAACAGGGTGGTCAAGAATTGCACAAGAAAGCACAAAAAAATAATAATATACTAACAGGAAAAATATAACCATACCTGTTGCTGCTTCACATATGAGTACTCTCTGACGTAGCAATTAAAAAGGCCCATCATTAATTCCAAGTTATTGGGGTACTTTGTACAAGCATACTCATAGCATGAAGTAGCAAGATCCACTGGTACAAACATATGCATAACATAATTCAGGGAAAAATATGGTGCTAAGGGGATATAAACAAATGACCAAGTGCAAACATACATCGCTCAAGTCTTTGAAATACTATCTGCAGTGTGCTAAGAGTGAGATCATCAAAATGGAAAATTTGTCAGAATACAACAGCTCCTTGGCATTCAAACACACACTGAGTGCTTCATCAGGCTTTCCCATCCTTTCCAAAATAAGACCCTTGAGAGCCTGAAATGAGATAATTCAACAGTACAGTTAAATTGCATTCTCAATACAGCGAGCACAAAATTCATGGTTTCTGTAAAAAAAAACTGAGCTAATTCCTTGGGCCAAAATGATAGAAACAAGAGAACAGGGGTTTTCCATATTGGATCTACAACAGACGTGAAGGAAACAAATGAACGGCATTTCCATTAGGCACATAAAACAAATACATAATATGTCAGTTTCACAGCATCCAAACTGATTCAAGAATCTATAGTGTCAGATAATAAAATACATTCAATGCCTGATTATAAATCTCAAATTATCAAAACAACGCATTAACTTGCTGCCACAAATCAAAAACTAATACCTTACCAAACATTAGGGATAGGCATTTGCTTTGATATTGTGATAGAATTTCAGTTTACTGCTGGGCTCGGCTTCAAAATGATGAAAGAAACCAAGTTCAAGCCCAAATACCTACTGTCTGGTATTTATGAATTAATCCAGGTATAAAATCTCATCCATTTGGGATACTGCATATGACTTACTGGTTACTACTCCATCCGACCAAAATAACTTCATCTTTATCCCATCTCATTTGTCCCACAAAGACGTCATCTTTAGAGCAATCAATGCATTGGAGTTTGTGAAAGTCAGGGACAAATGCATTGGAGTTTGCTATAGTGAGAGACAAATGCATTGGAGTTTGTTAAAGTAGAGGACAAGTGCATTGGAGTTTGCTAAAGTAGAGGGCATTTTAGTCTTTTAACTTTGTATTGGTATGGGTGAGATGGGATAAAAATGAACTTTTTTTGGGACGGAGGTAGTAGAAATGGCCTGTTTGTTATTTCCTACAAAATAATTAATAGCATCTCCAAAGAAAATATTAACTCCGCTTGTCCTAACAGTACTCTGCCGTTCTCTACCCCTCTAGCCTCCAACCTCCTAGTTTCATGTCAACCCCTCATCTCATTTTCCTTCCAGTGCTCGTGAACCTTTAACCATGTTTGTATCCCAACTCCATAACTAAATCAATTACTCCAGTCCAATCCTATCCTATCCTCCCATCCAACATCGCAAGCAGAAAATTAGTAGAAAAAGAAATTATAGCAAAAACTTCCTACCAAGGAAAGCGTTTGAAGGCCTTGTAGCAATCAAATTTGGATATCGGTTTAATGTGAGCTTATGGCTTCAAAAATGTTAGTTGTTCCTTCAGTCAATCCAAACTGTTTGTTTCGTAGGACTGCTCACATGCTCCTGCTATTGGATTTTTGTCCCAACCAGACACTAATGCATTTCAAATATGCACGACACAGCTACTTCTAAATTGTAGTGTAAGCAAAGTGAGATACTCAAGCCCTTACAATCAGTTAAAATAGTTCAAAGCAAGTTGGTAAAGACTAGAACTAGGTCAACTAGCGAAAATCAGGTGCAATGCAAAACTGCCCATCCAGATTACTATCCCTACAACTAGTAACCTGTCCATTGATCAAAAAGACACTCCGAGAAACCATGTAAGCAAATCAGGCGCCACGACAGCGACCGGCTGCTGATTAAACAGCCACCAGCTAGCCCATTTCCGCGGCAGATTCATCAGACCGCTACAAAGCTACCAAAAAAAGGGGTGACACAAACCGAGCGAGGGGGCAGAGCTCACTCACGAGGACGTAAGGGGAGGTTGGGTGCTTGGCGAGGAGCGCGGTGCAGAGCTTGAGCGCTGCCTTGTACTGGCGCGAGTCGACGGCGTCCCAGATCGGCCGCACCCGCCTCTCCGGGATGCCCCCGGCGAGCCCGAACTTGCTGGCCATCCCCTCGGCCACCACCCTCGCGATCTAGGGTTAGGGTTTCGGGCGGCGGCGCGTCCTCGGCGGTGGGGGCGGAGAGTGGAGGGGAGAAAGGGTAGAGACGCGGCAGCGGCGGAAGGAAAGGGTTTATCGTGTCGGGGGCGAGGCGCGCGTGAGACCTAGGCACGGTCCGAGGAAGCGACGTGGATGCATCTAAGCCGTTGGTTTTGATACGTACGGCTGGTAGGGTAGGGGAGGAGAATGCTGTAACCCTATGGTTGGGGGACGGTGAGATGGTGGCCGTTGGTTTCCGGATGGGCGGTCTGGATGTAGGAAAAGGACGTGGACGGAACCGGATAGGCTGGTGAGGCTGTGGAGGCCACCTGGCAGTGAACCTGGAAGTGATCCGCCGGAAAGGTTGGCATGGTTGGTAGCTGCACCTGCACACAGCACGCACCACTGCACAGGTACTCTGCTACCTCCGTCCCTAGGTTCCCAATACAAATTTACTCCTAACAAAGAAAGACCAAAATACCGTCGTCAGTTCAGCAATATATTAGCACTGTCAAAAAAGTAGGTTATATTGGGTTCTTTGCACCCATTAAAATACATAAGATATACAGGAAACAAGAGTCATCCGGCAACAAAAAAAAATCTGTAAACTATTAGTACTCTACAGGAACTAGCAAGAACCAAGAAACAAAGTACCAAGAACAGATAACTACAAGGTCGACCACCTCAGTGCTGGACTCATGCATCAGATCTTCCGAATACCACGGGCCTGCAAGTCTCCATTGCCAATGGCACGACGCTACTAGCGCCGCATCCGAGCCGTCTCCATTCGCCGACATCGTCATCTGCAACAGATCTACCGGCTCGCAACCCTCTATCGGATGCCACCACCGCCTCATCCGAGCCCCATCCATCCACCGGAACCACCGCCTGCATCGGATCTGCCAACTCGCAACCCTCCATCGTCGCTGTTGCCGCCGCATTAGGATGGACACGAAACATCGCGGGGAGGAGCGGAAGGGAGGGGAAGAGGGGTAGAGCGGTGAGGGACGTGCGAGGAGTAGGAGGAAGGGGGAGGGGCGGAGATGGGATGGAGGTGGAGATCGGTGGAGCGCTGCATCTGGCTACCATGCTTCAAACGGGAGAGACAAGTGGAGGATGGTGAACGAGAGAGACGTGAAAATGAGAGAAGAAAGAGGAGAGAGAGGACAACGTCCTTCTAACCACCCATGTGACGAGTCATTGAATGTTTCTCGGTTTTTGGAGTACAAATCGGTTTTTTCAGGACAAACACCCCCATCCAAAAATCGGTTTTTTGTGGGACGAAGTGAGTAGTCTACTAGCAGTAGTGACAGACCTCTCCTTTATTGGTAGCCAGAAAAATCAGGGGAAAGATAGAAAACCTAGAAAAATCATTGTTTTGAAAATATTTTATAAATTCTTGTTATGCCCCTCCTTCAATGGTTGTCGTAACTCACGTAACCAGGAGTCGGTTATTTTGGGACGGAGGGAGTAGAACCGCCAGGGTGTGGACTAGACAGGAAAACTAAAACTAAACCTTTTCAGTCAGTCTACAACTTCTAGCATCATGCAAATGAGCTCTAGATAATCGATAAATAGAATATATGGAAGCAAAACATACCATCAATATGAACTCCGTCCGTTCACAAATATTTGTTGGTTTTGACTAAAGGTAGATGAATTATGGCAGTTATTTTTTTAAGCAACAACAAAGCCGTCGAGGGGTAGATACCTGACTACAATAATCGTGGGTGTATATGGTCACCTGATATGAAAATATGTACGAAGAATATAGCACACACAAAGACACGAGGTTTATACAGGTTCGGGCACCTAGATGATGAGTAATAGCCTTACTCCTATTTATATGTATCGATGGATGTCGCCGCGTACAAGGATGTATGGTAGAAGCTTACGAACTAATCTAGTGAGATGGGATCTCGATGGAATATGGGAGAGGCTTCTAGTGGATTGGCTCTGGTGACGGTGGTTTGTCTTCAAGATTGATCTCTCTACCCGGGGTAGCCCTGCTTCTACAAGACCAGCCTTATCGTATCGACGTCGGACTCTAGTGAGTAGATAATACCTAGGTCAAACTCTAAAGTTTTCTTCTGGATATGCTTATCCCATGGCCACCTTAAGTTACTTCTTATACGGTTTAGGTATATGTAGTATAGACGGAAAGATATTCCTTAGATAGAGGGATATCCTATATTTACTAGTCTGACAAAAGCAAATAAATTTAAATGTAAAATATCAGTAAAGTATTATTGATTAAAAAATCTAATGATATAGCTTCGATGCTAAATAATTTAATTGTTAAAACTATATCTTTAGTCAAAACTTGATATCTCACAATCAAAACTTGATATCTCATAGTCAAAACCAATAATTATTTATGAACGAAGGGGGTATTTGATTTTGGCCATTATTCTTGGTAGCACTAGGTCGACACCAGTTATGTGGTAGCACCCCATTGACGACCAAATTTGGCGCTAGGGTGGATTTATAGTAAATATAAACCAAATTTGGAAGAAAGCAGAGGTTCTGCGTAGAGGTCGGCCCGACCACCCATATGGGGCCGGTTTGACCGGGGATTTGGTGGTCTGAACGTGCTATGGCGGCCGGTGACTGGAGATCCTATGGCGGTCTCACCAGCGGAGACCCGACGATCTGACTGGCAAAAATCGAGTCCGAGTCCAATTAAGATCTTTATCGTGTTTCCTTAGATATGCACAAGATTACTTAAGTCCTAATCAATACTAAGGCCTAATAGGACGTAAAAAAGACTCTCAGAGGCAAGACCAACCCCTTTATAAGTGATAGGTTGCTTCTATTGGCAACAACTAATAATCCAACACACAATTAGCCAATTGAATCATCTTTTTTATATTGTCTGTATCTTTTGTCCTAGTTTTTACCCTAGTTCGTCTATCTTCGTCGGTTTGTGCTGTAAGCCATGAATCCTTGCCGCGAGAGTGCGAATCCCTTTGTAGGTTTGTTCTGAAAACCTTTTGTTCAGTCCACGAGACAAGTGTTTACCTCAAATCTATCCGAATTGGTTCCGCTAGCTAGCTTTAATCCCATTTATCATCTTGATTAGGATTTCTCAAGATCAAGGTAGTTGGTGACTCTGTTCATACCGCAAGGCTTTAGGCGAATCTCTGATATTAATAAAAAAAGGGTGCCAACACACCCACCCAGAGCCCAAAGGTTTTGGCAGAAACAGTAGCACCAACATGTAGGCAGCGAACAGAGAGAAGCATACAACCTAGCACTCAAGAAGTACGACAGAAAGGCAGCGGGGCAATACCACGATACCAACTTTTTGAATTTAAGCGTTACCTTGATATGAAATTCCATCATTTTATTATTGAATGCTTTGATGTACCTTGACAGAAGCATGGACCATAGATCTGCTCAGCATTGGCCAGCATGAAGAAGAAACAAACAGAGAGAAATCTAAAACCATCGACACGGCCGTGTGGAAAGAAGACCACGCTAGAGGAAAGCCAATTCGGTTTCTGCGCAAGTGGATCCACTCACGGCGAGTTGGGCACGAGTGGAATGCGCTGCTCTGAGCCACTGAAGCATCATCTTCTGGAGACCTTCGTGAACAAACGCATGGATCGGTATACATATGCAAGAAGCTATATAATATGTCATGCTTTCCAAATTTGAATGGTTTAGTTGGTCCTTCGTTCAAGCATTCCTCGTGTAATCAGGTCAGAACTTCCGATCGGGCGCCCCACAGGTGTGGAGGAAAACGCCGGGGGCGCCGTCCCTGCCGTCCGATCCAGCGCCCTAACAAAAACAGCACTAGATGTGAAAGCAATTACTAACAAAAGGAGAACAAGACTTTATTAATAAGATTTAAATAGTTTTATCTCCTAAACTATTTATCCGATCTTAATTCAATCGCACATCCAATGCCTAGCCGTTCTTCATTGCAAAATTAAGTTTTCTTCAGGTAAGACTACAAATCAGGAACCTGATCTAGAGCCAAAAATCGGACGTCTGATTCAAAAGGCAATAATTGATGGTGTTTCACCATAACTAGAAAATTGAATGTTTCAACTCATTCGATGAAATGTTTCAAAGAAATACAATGTTAAAAACGTATTGACCGTAACATTGACAACCACCACATGAAACATTAAGTGCCAACGGCTGAAACATCAAAATATTTCATAAAAATCAAAAATTAAAATATACAATATAATTGAATTCAAGTTACAACATTCACTTCTCACAAGTGAAACATCGAATTTCAATGGTTAATACATATTTTTTATCAGAATATAATCATATGTGATCTTGTTACAAAGATTTAATTGCATGTTTATAACGAATATATCATTGTAATCAGGACATAGATCGAATTAGTAATTTAACAAGGAAATTATTTGGAGCTGCTAGCTGCTCCCTGGCTGCGACTGCTACATGCATGGGCCCTCGGCGCATGCGCATGGTGCTACTCTGCGACGAATTTTTACTGTTACTAATTTAATTTTTTTTTAATTTATAAAACTAATTTTTGATTTGGGCTATTTACAGAACTAGCCTCTTGCCGCCGTGGGCCACGGCGGTATTTAAAAACCGCCGTGGCCCAGGGCGGCGAATGGCCTCCCCGTCAGGGGGGGCTAACGGCGCGGGCCGCCGTCAGCCGGGGGGGCCACGTGGCCTTGCCGCCCTGGGGGACGGCGGCGAATGCCTCGGCCCCCTGGAGGCATTCGCCGCCGTCCCCCACGGTGGTTTTTAGCATAGTGAACGGACGGTTCGCACAAGGATCGGACCGTCCGAATCTAGGGGGCCGCCTGCAAAATTTTTTTTTCTTTTTTTTGATATTTTTTTCTCAACTAGCAACACGAGAATAGCAAAATCTCGTGAAAGTGCAGCTCAAACCGATGTAAGATGTGGCCTGTAGAAAATTGTGAGTGTGCTTTAAAAACCGTGCTGAAACTTCGGACCTCAAAAACTCAATCTTCCCGGCCAAATTTCGCAAAATATTTTTGGACAAACCCGACGAAGTCGGGGGGAAGCGGATGTAAAATTTTTTGTAGATGTCCGTAGAGTACTTATTTGCCCGATTCCGAGACCGTATGCGAAAGTTATGACTGTTTTAAGGTAGGTAGCACGTGTTACAACAATTTGCCGTGGATTCGGACCGTCCGATCGCTGTGTGGACGGTCCTATGCATTCGCCGCCCTGGGGGACAGCGGCGAATGCCCCCAGGGGGCCGAATGCAAAATTACATTCGCCGGGCATTCGCCGTCGTCCCCCAGGGCGGCGAATCCACGTGGCCTCCCCGGGGCTAACGGCCCCGGGTGACGGGGATGCCATTCGCCGCCCTGGGCCACGGCGGTTTTTAAATACCGCCGTGGCCCACCCAGGGCGGCAAGAGGTTAGTTTTGCAATTGATCCAAATCAAAAATTAGTTTTGTAAATTTTAAAAAAATTAAATTAGTAACAGTGAAAATTCACTCTGCGACTACTGCTAGCTTCTGCTCGCTCAGGACCTGGCCCGGGTGGGTCTGATTTTTTTTTTTTTTTGCGTAGTTGTTGATAACAAGCTAGCTGGACTTGGCTCATTAAGCTTAAAGAGCTAAAAACCTGACTCGGCTTGCCAACTGGCTTGGCTTAGCGGTCTCGCTAAGCTCGTTAACATACTTTATCTTATTTATATCATCTTTATAATTTAAATTTTTTAATTTATTATATGTTAACATAATAATAAACTTTAACTAGTAAAGAAATAACTAAGTTTAGAAGTAACTAAAAGACTAAGGACTAGATAAGAAGAAAAAATATGATGCATTTTTAGTGATGAGCTAAACAAATAACTCGTGAATTAGCTCATTAAGCTCAGCTTAGCTTGATTCATTATAACTATAAGTTTAAACTAATCCGAACCAATCTGAACCACGAGCTTAGAGCTTTTTTTTTTTCACCCCTACCCTCGGGCTCGGGTAATCAGGGTTTTATATCAACTTGCAATCCTTTTCCTTTGAAACGATATATATCAACTTACAACATACATATGCCAAATGTGCCTTCGTCCGGACGTGTAAGCTTTATTCACTCTTTCAATGACAATTATGCCACAAAAGAAGGAAACCAAATCGAGCAAAGCAGACTAAACATTTTACTAGTACCGAACACTGGATTGCATTCTACCTAGTTAGATCATTGCTCACCGCTGATATCTTCTCAGAGTGCTGCAAACTTGTACCAGTCGTTCACCGGAAGTAGCCATAGAGCTCGAGGAAGCAGATGCAGAGGTTGCAGGTATTGGAGACGCCGGTCGCCGGGCCTGTCAACATGACCCGGAAGAACCGGAATGGCAGCAGCGCCGACGGTCCGGTGATCGGCCACGACGCGAACTGGCCGGGCTGGCAGATGGTCTGGTCGTCCTCGTGGACGCGCAGGCTAGTCCAGCTCCGGCCGTCCATTGATCCCTGAGCGCCACAGAACATGATTCAGGTGCCTCACTCCACTGACCTCAGAAACATCTGTGATCTCATCAAGGGGCCCAAAAGAAAGGAGAATGTTTCACCTGAAGAACCCACGACCTCATGAAAGTCGTGGAGCCATCCTGCCTCACCGTGTAGTAGTTGCACATAAGCTGCAAAAAGAGAAGAAAACAACATCAGACAAGTGTCGATATAGTTTCTTTCCGATGCTGGATTCGAGAAAATACAAGCAAGATTTCAGATAAGAACCTGGTGCTCCTGTCCAATGTCTACCATCCACCAAGAACACATCTTGCCATCTTCACGACGGGGCCCAGCAAAACAAGTCCCCTGAAGTAGCTAGATGTCAAATCCGTTCCAGTTTCCATGCAAGGGAGAGTAAAATTCTACTGCCATGTTTATCACGCATTCTCAAGAATAATACCTGGTAGTTTTTTGAAACCAAAGCCTTTGGATCCGTGTACCTGGAATTTGGGCTGCTCGCTGTCACTGTAATATTCTAATTACAGAAAAGAGCCCATAAGTGATTAAAGTTGTTGCATGGAATAGCCTCAAACATAAACAAAACATAATTGTTTACCTTGGCTAAAACAGGGTTGATCCATTGGTGTTTTCCAAATGATGTACCAGCATAGTAGATAACACCGTTGTTATCACCATCCGAAATATACTGAAGCTCTTTATAGCTGGAGCGTCTATGCTGAAATCTCTCACTAGGAAGTTTGGGGTTGATGAACAGTTAGAAAAAATATTCTATTTTGATCAAAGCATTAACATAAACTCACCATGTATTTGTTGCCATATGTAGTCCCGCATTACAGAATTCAATGGCTTCTGCAACCTGTGATCCAGTAAGTAATCAATTGTACTTTTCCTGTGCAGAATACTAACCAATTGAAAGTCTGAAACATGACTGTCTCTAATACAATTAACTTTGGAGAGCTAGCAGTCACTAACCAAATGTCTGAACACATCTATGTTATTTGCTAGATTACTTTTCTCCATCTGCAGTGAAGTAACAAGCATTTTTAAGAGCGAAAAAAATAACTTATGATCAAAAGTGCTCCATAATAGAATAATAGAAGTAAACAAATCAACAGCATAGTGGCGGGTAGGCTCTATCCTGCTCAATTCCTAGGACGAGCATGGGTGCCCATCTCCTTTATTAAATGCCATAACACCTGGCCTTTTTTTAAAGAAAAAAAGAGAACAATATTACAAGAAAAGGCAGTACCAGCTGAAGGAGCGATGGTTGCATTAAAGGGAACCGCACAAATGGTAGTAAAGTATTGATGGCACTGAGCCTCCCTCCAAAGAGTTTCACTGGTCTTGAAGTGCTTAAGAGCTCATCCACAGAGGTCCAGTTAAAACAGTCACAAGTCTCCATGCACCATGTTAATATGGCATCCAGAACCCTCTCTTCCGATGTTACAGTCATATCACCATGCTGCAAAATTAGCACTAATATGACCAATGTTGGCAGGAGCATAATCTGATCTCTGAAATTAAGCAGGACACATGTTATGCATATCATTTTTTTTACAATGTGCACTACCAGAAAGAACCTAGTCTACACATACGTATAGATTCATTTGTTTAGACGAACATTAAACAAGATTAAAATATATAAACCAGATAAATCGCCAATGTTCGTATTATTATGTTGACAAAATGAAGTCGAATATAACCTTTGCAATCTCTCCCACATTCATAACAGTCGTTCTCTCTGAATGCATGGGTTCAGAGACCAATTATATATGAAAATTTGTAGGATTATTAAGAAAAGATCTTTGAAAATGTTCAAGTATTTTTTTGCAGGGGCACCGTTAATTGGCAACCTTACAGGCAGAAAAGTAATCGAGGTGTAATAACAAAAACTAAGCCATCTTCGTTTGTCATGTAAAATGTAGAAATAAATGATGAAACTGAAGAGCTTCATGTGATGCTCAATCTTGATGAGCACCTTTATCTATGTTCTTGAGGACAATATCTGTATTTGGTCCAGTAGCAGGGCAGTTCATGAAATGGAAACAGTAGTACAACTTGCCTGAAGAATATCCTTAAATGTTGCCTCATCTAACAACACAAAATCTGTGCAAGCAGTTGTGCAATAATCAAAGTGTTCTGCAAAATTCCTCTTGCACATTTCTTCAAGAAGTTTACAAGATGGGATTGACGAAACTGCTCGTAGAATTGAACATACTGTGTCCTGCAATAAACTTTCAGGGGTAAGTCTACACTGAACCAGCTAGCAAGTTCACCAAATTTGCAGAAGCCATATCCCATTATCCCGTAAAAAAACTAGAAATTAGTCTTGGTGAGCTTCTTCCTGTAGGGGACACGAACCCTGCATGCATAATGCAGACGGAATTGTATCAATATCTCATATATGTGATTTATGAGGCTAATGCCCCCACTTATTATTGTCACAACCACCGCGTCCCCAAGTAAGTCCTGATTAGTGACAGGTAAATTGCACCAGTAACTTTTCTTGGTGTATCATTCTTTAAAAGAGAGAATATAGGTACCTCTGAGAGGAATTCCATGATTCTTTTACAGCATTCAAACTGAAGAGCCGTGATCCCAAACTGATCTGACAATAGGAGCAGCTCAACCAACACTGGTGTAATTTCCTTGGTATCCACCTTAAGTTCCCCACTGTACATAAATTGGACGAGGAGAAAGAATGCTTCGACAGGAACATCTTCAAAAAATACATTTGAAGCACTGCTTTCTTTCATCCCATTTGTGAACATCTGCATTTGTGTATTCATGACTCAATCTTTGGTTGCACTAAGTTAGATATGATGCATAATGCTAAAATATGAATATTATAAAGTAATAAAACCAGAAAGAAATACAACACGAGAAGAAAACTGTACCTTGTCAAATGTCACACTCCACAAGCTAAGGATGAGTTTGTGAGCATGAGCAACAAGACCATGCCCATTAACATATATATTTACATCACTGTGCTCACCGTTTACCAGGAACTGTTCAATTTTCTGTGTATATAATGGAGCTTTGAAGGGGAAATAATCAAATTGATGAGCTTGAGATCCATCACTTGATAACTGTATTATTTTGCTAGACTCAGAAACTGTATCATTCATCTTCAAACAGCCAATGATTTCTTCACAACACATTACCAATGGTTTAACTTTAAATCGCGAACTCAACTCCAGCAGTGAAATCAGTTGCCGTTCCAAAATCTGAGTCAATAGTCAGCACAACAGAAAAGCAATCAATAATTTTACTGTCCACCCTTTGCTAATTTCAAAATGAGGATAACTCAAATATACCTGTGTAGAACCTGTATAGATGTAATCAAGAAGGGAGTGCAGAACTGGGTAAGAGACCAATGGAAGCTCGATGGCCGCTCCACTCATTAAGTTAAAAGGGAAATCGCCACAAGAACCCAATACAACTTTATGGGCTGGGACAACCTTTCTTTCACTGCCAACCACAAATATAGCATCTGAGAAATCCCAGTTCTCTAGAAAGTTTGCAAGTACCCTTTGGTCTGAGCCATCTTTTGGGTCTTCTTTTCTTGTATGCCCTCCAGCACCACCCCGTTCAACATATGCACACTCAATTTGGCTCCAAAGGATGCTGTTTTGAGGAGCTGATGGCATAAGACTTATATTTCTGTACCCAACATGCTTGTCCCAGCTGGATAGTCCCACATACTGAATATTTCGGTTGGGATCAGGGTCAAGCCATTGGAACAGGATGTTCTTATTTGGGTGCCTTCCTTGCCCTATGCTTATCAATCCATCATAGATGCTGATCCAGTAGCTTTGAAAAGATGAGGAGCAACATAGGCCTATGCCAGCAACATCAACAACAGTCTTTCCATCTACTTCAATTTTCAACCTTTTGTTCCTATGGCTGCCCAAGATCACAGTGTAGTGGCGGCTGTTATCCATTTTGTAGTGATACTGCTGGCTCCCAGGTTGTTGGCGGAACACCAGGGTGACATCATTGTGTGCAGATGCCTCAAAGGTGATGCACCCACGGCCAGCCTCCCTGAACTGAAACTCCTCATCCCAAGCACACTCGAAGGGGGCAACTGTTATAGATCTTTTTTTCTCCCCCACTTTCATCATAAACAGATTTCAGCTGCAAAGGCAAAGAGGGTAGGATCACAGAGCACTTGTGAGTCATAACTAGAGAAGTAATGCGGACCACCCAAGAAAGAAAAGCCAAACACAACATGTGTGCACAGTGCACGCACCCACACAAAAAGAAAAGGGACTACAAATATTGATTAGCTGTTGAGAACTTCAACGCAAATACAGGAGGCAGTAAAGTAAGCAAGTCAGGTTTGTAGAGGCCTACAACGTGCTTGGGTAGAAGAAGGCAGCTATGCAAAAAAGAAGTATAGATAAACAGTCTGGCTAGAGCAACTTCTTCTATTTGTATACAAACTACTGATGTTATCATAAGAAAGAAGCAGCCAGCCTCATTCGATAGATGAGAAAATTTACTCAGCATAATATTCAAATGTCAGAAGTAGAATTTCTTCTGATGAGGGTTATATCAAGTTAAAAATCCATATATGATGCAAAGATATTCAATAAAATTATCAGTGAAATCATGAGACTCACCATTTACCACCAAACTTGGCAAGCAAGCACCAATAGGAAGTATAAATATCTGCCAGAAGATTGAGATAACAAAAAAATGTATGAGTGGTCAACTAACCATATAAATCATACATATAAGGACAACATTGACTAATATCATCCAAATTTTTTGTTCTTTTTGTTTGCATAAAAAACATGTTTATAGCAAACAGTTGGTAAGTCAACGAAATTCATCATCTCAGGGAATCTGCATCTAACAACTACAGATACTAAGGACCATTAGCATACTGACAATGAAGAGAAAACTGATTCTTGCATCACATTCCTTTATATTTTCAACATTAATGGGAATAGTAGCGAAATTAAAATAATGTACAACACAACCCAGCAGATAAAGTTACTCATATTCATCAGCTCTCTAAATTAAGGACATGTAGTAAATAAATTTGGAAACAAGTCCTCCAAATAAATCACTTTGTGGAAGTAAGCGAACATTAAACAATAGAATCACGAATATAATATGAACAACAATCTAACAATAAGAAGGAAGTATCAATCTAAATCATAATAAATACTCCATCCAGTCATTAATATATGACGTTTTTTACACTAAATTTAGTGTTAAAAACGTCATATATTAATGACCTGAGGGAGTATCTAATAACAACCTAAGGAATTTACTCAAGACAGTAACCAAAGAATATGCAACTAAGATGAGCATAGGATCCTTGGTAAATTAGCCCATTATAAGTGCTCAGCACAAGTCTCAGGGTAAAACACACCTTACTGGTACTATATATTTTCCAATGAAATATCTTGCTGGTGCTCGACAGAACATAGAGCTTTGTGTTGCTTCTTATAGAAGAAATCATACATCCAGCGAATGAATAGAAAAGCTAAACAGAACCAACTTTGCTTAAAACGTATATATGGATGCGTTGGATGGAGCTCGTTATTTGGTGAAGACTGAAAGAGAGCTGCGAGCTGCTCCTACTCTACTCCAAGCAAGATGTCTGGCCAGCTAAAATCTGATCCCACTTAAGCTTGCTTCACTGAGCTACGTGCTAGGACGAACACTTTAAGGACCATAACACAGAGTTTACACCCTACAGTTAGACCTAAAATCCGCCGGTTGACACAAGGATGAGAAGTGGAGAACAAGGAGGGGGAAAGAAGTGAGGAGGAGTACCTCCCGGCGGCTAGGGTTCCGCCAGATCTGGGCGACGTAGGTTCACCTAAGCGCCGCCTGCGCCGCTGCTCGTCGTTGGCTCCGGTTCCGGCCTCTCCTTCGGTCGAGCGACCACGGTGACAAATTTGGAATTGGCAAGCCTGTGTTTTTGATATTCTACGGGTGCGTGGGCTCGCAGCGCCCCTCCACATCCACCGTGGAGGGTAGGTAGCCACGTAGGCTCAAGGCCTCGACCCTCGGGTGCGTTCGGCAGTGAGCCTTGCTCGGACTACTCTCGCTTTGCCTTTTACAAACTGCTATATAGTATATTTTATGTAAAAAATTTTTATATAAAAACTATTTTAAAAAATTAAATAAATTTATTTTTTAAATTTATAATAATTAAAACTTAGTTAATCATATATTAATGATTTGTTTTGTTTTGCATGCGCTAAAAATCTAAATCGAATGGTCATCTTCGAACCCAGCCTCAAGTGGCCATGTGAGGTAGGCTGCATGAGGATGGCAGGTGCAGTCACCCCCAAGCGCATGTGGTCATCGTCGGCAGCGAGGTTGAGGCTAGGGGGATTTCGACGAGTTCATAGCTAGATACAGCCATCAGCAAGCTGATATTCGGCTCCGATGAGCAGTGACGGATCCAGAGATTTTCACGAGGGTGGACAAGCTTAATGATAGATAAGAAATATTTGTATTAGTCATTTACACGATATACACCAGCAAGGTTGATAAATAGAATAGTTTCTATTTTAAAAGCAATAAAGCATATTTCGGTACATATCATAGGCTTATAGTCAAAACCACAAAAGTTAACTAGAAAAGCTTTGACAACTAGCTATAAGCTGAACAATACCAAAAGTCCAACAACTCCTCCATCGTAAGCTGATCAACACCAAAGTCCATCAATTCCTCCATTATAGACCCTGCAAAATAAAAACTATGGTTTAGTACTTCAGTTTAGCTCTCATAAGATAAAAACAAACAAACACATCAAAGAGAATGAGGTATACCTAACCGCTGCTAACTATGCAAGTCCATGTTGACGAGGTAAGTTCATTTTTCTAGTCTTCAAGCCTTGAAACCTTCGAAGAATGATAGCTTCATCAAGTGATTTAAATAGTTAACGCTCAACGTAGCACACCATCAAGTTGTTGAACCAAGTGTCGGTAATCTTATTGCGCAATTTAGACTTGATAATTTTCATTACCGAGAAGACTCTTTCAACATATGCTGTTGACACCAGAATAACAATGCCAACTCAATGAGTTTGTAAATCAATGAAAAAAACAAATGTTTTCAGTTTCCAACATCTTAGGAGCCAAGCTTGCAACATCTTTACAGGAAGCAAAGGCAGCATGCCTCCTTACATGAAGAATATAGGTCTCAAGTTGCTCTCGTATTATTCCAGTCATGATTTGAGAAACCTCTATCATAAATTTCAGCAAGTCTGACAAGCCTATTGACACCAAACTTGGAGAAATTGTTCTTTGGATCAATACAAGAGATCATGAAAGCATGTACTCAGAGAAATCATGAACAGAAGAGCAACAATTTGCTATAGAAACAACAACAAGCAATGGATAAAGAAAGCATGTAGGTTTTCATCTAAAATCTTATTTTGCAAGCCATTAAATTCACCTCTCATATTGGAAGCCATATCATATCCTTGCCCTCATATCCTAGAAATGGATAAGTTGTTATTATCAAGAACACCAAATAAAGCTCCCTTTAATGTATCTGATGTAGTATCCTTGACATGTACCAGAGCAAGAAATCGTTCTATAACTATCACGCCCAGAATTTCCATCCAAAATTTTGGAGTTTTCTTGTGTGTAAATCTTCGTTCAGAAATCAACCGAAGCACACATGACATAATTGATAATCAAAGTCATTATTTACATAGTGTAAGTATTTATTACAGAGGTGAATGGTATCTCTCAAAACAATAAAATATCTAACAGCGGTAAAACTAAGATAGCGTGACGAAACCCTCTTCCACATGCTTGACCAGGACTCCTGCTTAATCCTCCAAGCAGTCCTCCTCACTGTAGTACTCCTCTGAATAATGATTGTTGATTATAAGGTGAGTATATGAAATACTCCGTAAGCCATACATCAAATATGCAAGCATACAGGATAACAAAGGATAGTATAATATGGCTCAAATTTGCATAAAAGCATTTAATAAAAAATGTTTAAGAGAGTAAATAAGACATTAGTTATTAAACAGTATTGATCAACACTATACCGCTCACCAAAATGGTATAGGCCCAACCACTCCAACCTAGAGCTAAACATATTCCACCAATTAACAGTCAAGTTTAAGTAAAGTAGGACTAATCACAGAAAACATTGTTAGGCTTGCCCTTAATCGTGGATACAACTATTCGAATAGTTTTACTCTGGCCAGATGTGTACCAATTTACCCATAAGACACAACTCCACAACACATCACTGTGCGCCTTGATACCACCACGGTACCTCGGAAAAAAATTGTGACAGGATTATCCATGTAACTCGCACAATAGGAGAGCCTCCCGCCGAACCTCCGGTCTCCGGTAGGGGTGATCAAGTACCTGCCCGCAAGATGGCCCACCGCCCGAAGCATGGTCTTATTGTCACTGCCATGTGTGGACTTATACCAGCCACAAACACGCCCTGGAGCCTCCTATTGAACTCGGCACACTTCAAACTCCTGCTATCCCATTTTAGCTTATGGTTAGCACGAGTGTTGCGTTGCAACAAGTAGTCTATGAACCAGTCCTTAATTGTCACGAGCACCGCTAGCAACATTCACAACCCTGGTGCTTGCAACCCACCTTTTTCATCAAGTTTTAGTAGACCATTAAATTGTCTCGGCACGATCATAGTTGAAAATGAAATCATCATTTTATGTGAGCCAAATATTATAATGAAAGTTAATGTTACAGCCCCAAAGTTATTCTATAGTTTGCTGGGCAAAGCTAAGCAGAATCCTAGAGTTATTCTAGCTAACCAGTAAATAAAGCTAGCTAGTCAAAATTATCCCATAGGTACAATGTCCAGTAACCAAGTCAAAAGGGCCATTTATAAGGACTAGGGTTTCCCTTTACCGATTACATTCCAAAATAAATGCAATGTTGAAGGAAGAGCATAGCTTTAATCATAGGAACAATATGCTCAAAGGGGTGGAGGAATCTGCATGACTTGCCTTGCTGCTCTTCACAAGCCTCGGAACTCTCCTCGAGAAATAGCGTCTCTTCCTGAACATCAGTGGCTATAGGCAATAAACAAAACGAGCAAAAACAGTACATCAACACATATGAACAATACAATATTATATTTTTAATGGATAGATCTTGGTTTTTAAAGAAATTAGAGACTTGAACGACCTCAATCTGAGTTCGTATGAATTAGTTATGATTTTTAGAAGTTTTAATCCTTTTATAGCCTATTTAAAAGAATTAATCTAATTTATTGCATCATTACTGAATTAATTTAATTCGGGAAAAGGGATTTATGATGTCACTGGAGAGAGAAGGTTCTTGGCTGACCAGTGGGGCCCACTGTCAGCGAGAGGGAGAAGTTTGGTCCATGGTGGACCAGATCCACCGAGGTCCACGAGAGGATCCGACGGTTAGGGTTTCTAGGGTTTTGATCGGACGGCCGAGATTTAACCACGTTTTATGATAGATCGGAAGGCTAAGATTTTATCCCACGGTGATCGGACGGATGGGATATAACCGAGGAGATCCGAGGGCCGAGATTTAGCCCGATCGGATTGGCTAACGGCATGGAGGTGGCGCTGAGCTGGCTCCTACAAGACAACCATGTTGGCGGCCACGTCGGCAACAACGACGGCGGCGACGGCAGTGGCACTAAACTCGATGGTCGATGGCGATCGGCAGTACGGCGGTGCATAGGGAGAGCAGGAAAGGGTAGAAAAGGTCATGGCGATCCTTACCGAGGGCGAAACCGCGAAGAACAGTGACGGGAACGGCCGGCGGCGAGCTTGAGGCGGCGGAGGACTTCGGGTCTTCGTCGGCGGTGGTGCTTTGGCGGTCCCCGAGGGCTGAGAGGCGGCGGCCTGGCTTCTGTGGGCTACGGTGAAACTAACCGAGACAGCGGTGAGCTCCAACGGCGACTAAGGCGACGGCGGCAGAGCAAGCTCGGGACGCGGGGAGGTGGGTAGGGCTAGCTAGAGTTCAATCTAAAGCACGGAAATGATCCTAGGGGTCTTCGAGGTCGCTATTTAACGCGGAGAGGAGCGGACTCCGGCTCGGGCTCGACGGATTTTGCGGCGGCGACGGATTAGGGATAGGAAACCGACTCGGGAAGCTTCGGGTCTCCATTTCATGCGCGATTAGGTTCCGGTTTCTTGGGGATTAGGTAAAGGAGGATAGAGGCTCCATTTTTCCCTAACTAATTTGGAGAGATCGAGGCCGAGGCGATCGGATTCCATGGGATTTATGGCAGCGACACTCGGGTGTGAACAGTACTCCCTAGCGGGAGGTTGACGACGACCCGACAGGTGGGCCCCACCTATCGGCGACCGAGGACGACACGGGCGGTCGTGGGCCATCGGCCGCGCGCGCGCGAATGGCATCGGGTTAATGCACAGTAATGGGCCAAAAACGGCCCAGAGACTGTGGAGGGGATTTTAATCCTTTTTCTTTTGTTTTAATACTATGAAGCTTATTTATTTTACCAAAAATACTTTCCCTGATTAATTAATTCCCAGAAAATTCTAGAAATTAGGTAATTAAGCAAAGAATTTTATAAAATTATTTTCAAACCCATTTTTCTTTAGATTTTTCCCTGATTTTTATTCTTTTCACTCCTTGAGGCTTTTAATTTAATTTCTAAAAATTCCTTTTTCACAATATTTTATATAGGGATAACTTTAGGGTGTTACAATAACCTTCCCTTTAGAGTTCACATACCTACAGCAGGGAAAAAAAATAAATAAAAAAGAATAGATAGAGCAGTTGCAAGGGGGTAATGATAAATGGTATAGTGAACCAACTAGTAACCTTAGAATTACAACTATTTGCTCTTTCACAGATATATCATGTGATTCATCAATAAGCACAGAGAATTGTCTACCACCAATCTCTCCCATAATTGCCTCAGGTAATTTTTCTGCACAACATCTTGCAAGATTCTTTTGAACTTCAGGAAAAGTCATTTTGCCAATCCGCCATGGTTATAAGCATCTCTCACTTCTTCATTGCTATCTTTGAGAAAATCTATCAACTCCAGAAGGTTGTCTTTGTTCAAAGAGGTAGAAGATTCATCATGCCCTCTAAAGCCCATGCCTTGCTTTAAGAGATATCTCGAACAACACAGAGTAGAAGTTAAACGAATTTGGTACTATTCTTCAGCTAGTTGACTAGCAGTAGATAACACATTTGATACACTCTATCTTTGGTTTTTAAAATCATTGCATTTTTTTCACACAATTATTATGAGCACTATTTACACCACCAACATGCTGAAAGAGTGATTTATATGCATGTTTCCAGTCACTCCACCCTGTTTTGGTGAAAACATCATAACCAAAATATTGTGCTATTCCCGGTTGTTTAAAAAGGAAACAATAAAAGCAATATCCATCATCTTTTGACTCACTATATTCTACTCCCTCTGTCCTATAATAGTAGGGTTTTTCTATTTTTTTTAGTAAATTAAGTTTGTAGTGAGGAGTAGTTGTGATTGGTTGAGATGAGAAGGTAGGTGAAAAAATTAATGAAGAGATGGTTGTGATTGGTTGGTAGGTAGAGAAGTAGTAGTATATTAGGATAAATTCAAATGTCAAAGGTAGAAGTATTATGGGACGAAGGGAGTAACCAGTTATATTTCTTATACCATGATGCTAAAAAGGATCTTAAACAAGATCCATATTGTTTGTGAGGAAAATTCAGATCAATTCGTTGTGTCAGACACTTCAATATATATGCGCTCCTAATTTGGTCTCGAATTTCAGGAGCATACTCATATATTTGTTTCTTAAGAGCAGGATCACTTAGTATTTTATTTGGATTGAACTCACTAATAGAATTACCCATATTTGGTGGTGGGGTCTTGTTCTTGTTCCTCCAGTGGCTACTCTTGGGCTGCGTTTGAGTTTATTTGAGTTTCATGGCTTTCATCAGAATCATCACCACCAGTTTCCCCATGGATCCTCAAATCAACCAAGAACTGCCACAATCCTAAAGTTTGTGCAAGAGGCAAAAAATAAGCAAGCTAGACGAAGTATCAAAATCCAATATTCCAATTCAAATCACTTGTTTGCAAGTTTGGCTTAATTAAAATCCACTGAAGATAGACAATCGATGCACTAGAGAAAATCTAACTCTTAGTTACCTGTCTGGTTGATTTTTTTCCTTAGCCCTTCCATTAGCCATCACCTGCGACTTGGCCGAACATCAGTCAAGTGTCATTTGCACTTTGCAATGCTGGGCTACTGGCTGCCTGTCGCTGATTCCGCTGGGCGCCGAGAGGTGGCTGCACAGCAGCATAGACGCAAGACTCACACTCGCAGCAAGCTGCTCATTTCCAACAGAAATGGTAGTGTGTTTTGGAATTGGAAGCATCGTCACTTGTTAGTACGGCTTTTGGGAAAAATGGTGTGCACAAGAGACGATGCGTCAGGTGTCGCCTTGGGTGCGTGTGTGCCGAAATGGGCTCGGCCTCGGCATACATGGGCTCCTTGCCGCTCGATGCCCAGGCTGTACGTATTTCTCCTGCAACATCACTTGTATAGCATAGTAGTAGGCCCATTACTAGTAGCCCATGAGCCCGGGCAGTGGCCCAGGGTGGCCAGGCCATGAATCCGCCACTATGGCGATGAGCTCGTTGGCCCGGTGAGCCGAGACCACGGTGGTCGGCGGATAGCGCGGATGGCGGATGCGGATCATCTATCATAGTGTCGCAGTTCCTCTCCAACCACCGTACAATAGCTTGATAGCATCGAACGACTCCTATTGCTTACCAGCCAGTGAACCGTGCATTGTAGACTATTACTCCCTCGTTCTTTTTAATTGACACTTTTGACCCTACACATAAAATTAGACAATGAGTATGACTATTTTGTCTTCAAAATATTATATAGGGTTGTGTGTAGTAGCTATGGGTAAAGAAGTTTCTAGATTAATAGGGGTGCATATATAATTACTATCATAGGGGTAAAATAGAAAACTAAACTTTGGATTCCGTGCAATGCTAAGTATTTTGAAATAATTTTTTGGTCAAAATTATCAATTAAAGAAAAACGGAGGGAGTATGATTTTGTGACAATTATTTAACGATAAAAAATATTTAAAGTTAAAGAGTGGATCTTAAAAAGTTTTTGGGGGAAATTTCTATATAGAAAATTTTTATAAAAGTTACACCATTTAAAAGTTTGTGAAACATTCGTGTAAATAATTTGTCTGCTAGTAGCACTTCAGAACAACCAGCGGCTAGATCTAAATCTTGAATAGAAGATGTTTGTTCCGGTTATGTCGCTGTGGCGGGAAGAAAAATAACAAGGCTTAGAGAACTTAAATACTACCGAGATTGTTTGATTAGTGGCCAATCTTAACCAAGACAAAATCATGATATTAGACATCATTTGATTTATAGAAAAAATAGCATGCCAAATTATTTGGCTTAGTTGAATTGAGCATAACCCAAAACACCCCTTCAGTTGCAAACTGAACAAGAGTCTAAGCCAATCTTTACCAAAAATTTTAATAATAACTAATTCTTGCCACTGCAAAAAAAAATTGGAATTGTTAGAGCATCTTCAATGAGCTAGCTGTTTTAATGTCCATGTTTAGGAAAATAGAGAGCATGACTGTCCAAATTATAGCAACTTCAATAGCATGGTCAAATGGCTCTCTAAGCCAAATTTTGGCCATCAGGGAGAAAAAAGGCCCTCCAAAAAAACCTTGCTATCCGGATAGCCAAACGAGCCCTCTCACTGGCCAAATATGGCCAGCCTCCACCACTGGCCAAACGGTGGGTCCCACCTTCCCCACCGCAGAAGGACGACGACGACAAGCCGGCGTGGGGAGGCTGAGGGAGGCGAAGGAGCAGCTGCGGGAGGCCATCCAGGCGTCGCCCTGACCTCCTGCCGACGCTGCCACCTCCCCCCTCTCGGCCGTCTGCCTCCCCCGCCGCCGGTGTGAGAAAGGAGGTTGGGGAGGGAAAAAAAAGGAGTAAATAGAGATTGACATATGGGACCCATTGTCAAATTGGAGAGTGGAATAGAGAGGCTGTTAGAGTAGAATGCAAATTTGGCTCTTTAATTTTTTAACAAGTTGATCAAATGGAGAGAAAAATAGATATGTTGTTAAAGATGCTCTTAGGGTGCATTTGGTTCTAAGGATTTTGTGGGTTGGACTGGGTCCATCCTATTTTTGTGAGTGTTTGGTTTATGAATTAGATGGAATGGGATGGACCCAGTAGGGAATATTCTCCTAATATTCGGGTTGGATTGATCCGGCCAAAACGGCCGGACCGCGCCGACCCGTCTCTGCCTCAGCCGACGACGCAGGCTAGGAAGCGGCGACGGCAGCCCAGGCCAGGCCTAGGGACGAGGCGGAGGGGGCAAACCAGCGCGGCGACGTGGGGTCACAGCGGTCGAATGGCGCGGTGCCGAGGGAGGGCGCGCCCAGCGGGAGCTCCAGCTCCACGCGGCGCTCTGCCCGCGCGGCGGCGGGGTCGCCTTCCGGGGACGGCATGGTCGGTGTTTGGGCGCTGGGAGCTCGCAGCACCACAGCGGTGGGGATCGGGCGTGGTCGAGTGATCGAGGCATTCTGGAGCACCCCTGTCCATTCTAGCATCATCCTTCCTACCAAACAGATGGTAGGATCATTCCATCCCTTTCTATTCCTCCAACCAAATAAAAAATAGGGTTCATTCCATTTCTCCAATCAAACAAAAACTGTGACCAACCCATTCCAAAAAATAGGAATGGATCTAACCCATCCCGCTTCGTTCTCAAACCAAACACAGCATTACTTTCCTACTTTGTTGAACGCTCCAGTGTAATCCCTAAATTTGGCTTGCTATACATCATCCATCTATAATTTTATACATTGAACTGAAAAATGAAAGTGGTAGTGAACCCAACTAATCCCCCGTACTGATCCAAGTGATAGCAAAAGAACAGAGTAATCCTAACGTCTGTCTCTTGTTTACTTCTGTAGGACGCAAGAGCACTCGTTGTTGTCCCCATCTGTCAGGACACCTCTGCTGGCTTCTTCTGCTCTATCAAGCATCCACAGAGGGGTACTTCAACGCATCATCCGCTGAAAATTTCATCAGTGCAGAACAAAAAATCAGTTGGTAGTTGGTAATATGGACAGGTGAATGATAGTTCTTGCAGCAGCGAACGATGCTAGTAAGACCAACGAGCAACTTGGTGAGAATATTGTAACTTGTAAGAGGAGTTATGGTGGTGAACTGGTGATCTTACCTGGTGTCCCGTGTGAGAGGACGACGACGTCGATGCGGTCGTTGCCGATGGGCAGGTCGACGAGGGGAGGGGAGAGGCGGCCATAGCTGCCGGCGCGGACGCAGATGGTGGTGTGGAGCGCGTCCCTGTCCTGTCCCAGGCGGTTGGCCAGCGTCAGCCGCAGGTGCATCAGGCTGTTGGTGTTCACCCGCATCGACCTCCACTCTCTCTCGTGGAACTCGCCGCCGTCGTCGGCGTGGACGAACCGGATCACCCTCGTCGTCTCCCCCTCCGTCGGCAGAGCTCGCCGCCGCCGGATCAGCTGCTCTTCGTCGGCAAGAATGCGCGGCCAAGGATTACGACAAGTTTGCATGCATGGCGAGATCGAAGGCAAGAAGTTGTATGTCATGTCATGTCACCTGGGCCGGCGGATCGACGAGGGTGACGCGGCCCGGCTTGGGCGGGACGACCTCCACCGCCCACAGCATCATCGAGCTGGCGTTGTCGCGGGCGACGGTGACGGCCGTGCGCCACCGGAGGTATCTGCCGTTGGCGCGGAGGTAGCGCCCCGTGCCGTTGCGGAGGAGGAGGGAGCTCCTGCGGCGGAACGCCTGCCACGCCCACCCTGGCGGCGTCGGGTGGTGGGCGGCGTCCCGCTGCTCGGCGGTGACGCCGTGGGCGGGGCCCGCCCGGGCCTGGAGGTCGGTGGCGATGAGGTACCGGCCGTAGGCGCCGCGGAGGCGGACGTAGGGGCCCGGGGCGGCGCCCGGGACGTCCCCCGTGACGTGCTCGACGGCCCACACCGTGTTGTGCGCCCCGCGCTGCGCGGACAGGCAGACGCGGCGGCCGTCGTCCTCGGCGGCGAGGTACTTGCCGCGGCGGACGACGGAGCACCGCAGCCGGACGAAGTGCGCGTCCTGGAACACCTCCATTGCCGATCATTTGCACCAACTATACTTTCATCAAGGCCGATCAGCACCGGCAAGTCGAGGGCGATGAGTTCGATCGAGCTAACGCACGCGCCGCGCTGCCGGGAAGAGAGATCGAGCTAGTCGCCGTCGTCGAACCGTTAATTACGGACGCCGGCGTATGCGCGCGCTCGCCGCCGGGTTGCTCATTGCACGACGAGCGCGGCGGCCTGCTTCGGTGGACGGCGGCTGGCGGGGCGCATGTGGCCGTGAGATGAAAGAGGAAGATGAGTGTTTTTTTCTGAGTCTAATTAGAGGTTAGTGCTATTCAAGAGGAGAACAGCACTGATTCGCGCGAGAACCTGCGGCGTTGGACTGATTCGCGTTTCAGATCCGAGTTGAACGGCTGACTTCGTGTCCTTATGCAAGTATGCAACGAAAGCTCAACGCTGCAGGAGTGCAGGCCCCCTGTCCAGTTCTTATAGTTAATATATGCAGCTATGTTGTCTCGTCACCACAGCCGGTCTCGATCTTGAGGAATAGGATCAACGGCAGCGGTCAACAGTGCATGGCATTAGGTATATTGTACACCATATGATCTGCGGCAGACGCACTACAGTAGAAAATAGTACGGTATGAATCAAATCAAAACAATATAGCTACAATAAAACGATATTACCTTCACCCACAGAGACTTTATTGTTAGCTATGTACCTGCAAAAAGTCTTCTAGAGACAAAGGGAGCACTGTTCATGGTATTAACCTACTGTACTACTCACAACTACATTGATCCTCTCCAACATATAGTGCAGAAGATCCTGACCCGTCACATGAGTTATTATCGTAGCTATAAGTTAGGAATTGTTGTCCCAGACTACAGCGGCAAAGCAAATGAGTCCCACAATCCACAAAAAGCAGCAAAGGAGTATATCCTAGTTGCCCAATTCAACTCACGTGTAAAATGCAAGGCAAACCATATTGTGACACCTGTCAGGGTAGCCCACCCGTGAGGGTGGGCTGCGCTCGCTATGGGCCATGTGGAGGGTACAAGAGGAATGGTTCCTGAAAAGGAGTGAGCAATCGTCGTAGAACAATTGGGAAGTGCTGTGCTCGATGTGGTTTAACAATGGTTTGTGAATTAGGAGGATGTCACGTACGGTGGATCAACTAAGGCTGGTGTAGAGGTTGAGATCAAGTAATCAACTTTTGATAGATTGACGACACTACAAGTAATTAATTTTTATTATAAAAGTTAGCTGATATAGTGAAAGAACGACTACCCTCTCTGATTTTGTCAGCCATTGATCAATTATAGATATGTCAGATAACGATAAAGGAACACGTGATATTTGTTAACGAGGTTCAGCCAAACCTAATCTCCAGGGCTCTGATTATGGACGCTCCTCCCCAATCAACATAGCACATTGAGTCTATGGTCTCGTTGCTATCCTCTCTATGTGCGCCTGCGCTATATTGTCGTCACTATGGTTACATTGTGGTGCCCCTCTTTCTATTTAAAGGGTCGCCGGATTATAGAGTCCGACGTTAACTCTAACCTCTACCACCTAGTGCAACTCCAAGTCCAACTGTAACATAATAGGACTAGTATATTTGATACCTATTCTAATAAACACCACCTTGATGAATATACGCCACATAAAAGCAGTAGAATCACCATGGCTGCTCAGGGACTCGAGCCTAGCCCTTGCCTGGGGCTGGCCTCGAGAAGCACGTCCTCGAGCACCCGTGGGCCATGTAGGCTTGCAGGGTGGTGCACGGGGGACGAATGGTGCCCTCGAGCACCTGCAGGCCACGTGGGCATGCATGGTAGAGCTCAGGGGATGAACGGCTACCGGTGCATTTAATGCGCCGAGACGAGGCGTGCCACCATGCCTTGTCCTTCGCACGCCTCTCTAAGGAGGGGTGATGTGACAGACATCTACCCGGCAGGGCGTGCAACGTGGTAGATGGGTCAAGCCATGTCGCCTATCCATTGGAGCATTGTGCAGGCTGTCAGGAGGCATGGGCTATCAGACGGCTTGACCCCTGACAGCTAGCTAGCTTTCCCCATCTTTTACCTACTCTGCCTAGGCACCGACAGGTGGGACCGCGGGACAACAATGATGACCAAAATTTTCTCCACCGGAGAGCCTCCCTCCCCTCCCCCCTCCCCGTGAGAGTGGGTGGTGTCCTCTGCACGTGACAGACGGCCGGGGCATGTGGCAGGCGGCCACGGCCTCCTTCTGGACCCGCTTCATGGGGGCTCAGTTTGGAAGAGTGCAAGGCCCGTTGGAGGGGGACACCCATCACTGTTTGGTACGCCCGGTAAGACGTGCCTATCATGTACCTTACCATAACCTAGC
The DNA here is from genome assembly GCA_003991445.1 of Oryza meyeriana var. granulata. NCBI lineage: Eukaryota > Viridiplantae > Streptophyta > Magnoliopsida > Poales > Poaceae > Oryza > Oryza meyeriana. Next base: position 96,249 of record RYFJ01000207.1, read on the forward strand.
TATAGTTTGACAAGTCAAGGGCGTAAGTTTCCATGCCCGTCTCTCTGGTAGGGCCACTGTGGTACCACCTGTGCCCTATAAGGGTAGGACCAAGGCCATGAGGAGGGAGATCGAACTTTATTTTTATTCAAAACCAATAACCTAAGCATAACACACAGCACACAGAAGTAGAGTATTACTCCATCGTGCGACCCGAACCTTTCTAAGAGCCTTGTGTCCATCTTTCTCCACTTCCTAGATAGACTCAAAGAACTACACCTCTGACCGAACCTCAAAGGAGGTTTATCTAGACCCCCATTCTAGGCATCCGTTAGTATCTTCCACATACTCCATGGCCCCACGGCAATAGAAAAGCACATGTATTCATGTGTGGGCCTGCTCGTTGTCCAGAAGTATATGCATGCACATACGGCCATATATAGCCAATGATCACGTGTGCATGTCTCTTGCTTAGCCGCCTTTAATGCTTCAATAATATAACATGCATCTAGCTTGGACTCTTTACCTGCACATCGTTTGCATACGTGCATGTATCTGCGCATTCCTCGTTTCCATGGTAGCCACTCTAGTGCATCTTCCCAACTCCCCTATTGCATACACACTGTGCATATCTGCTGTGTCTCCGCACGCATCGTAGTTATAGCTCTCGTGTTCATCGTCTATGACCTTGTCGTTCTTGGCCCCACACGTTTGCCCGCTGCACCATGCTCTCTGGCTTCGCCTTGCTATTGCAGCATCCTTGCCGTCGCGAATCCGTGATTGCCGCGTGCGTTGGACACGCTGTCCGTAGCGCTACCCCTTTGATCTGTCCGGTCGTCTTCGGTCATGCCTGGCCTCATCTTTCGGTCACATTCCGCTCTCGCTGGTTTGATCACGAGTGAGGTTGTCACCTCCACAACGTTCTCGTTGTCGCCATCAATGTCATCGCCACGACTATGCACGACCACATCGATGCGCGACCACACCTCGTGTTTTCTCTTTCGCATATCAACTTGATCCAATGCTGAAACCATCGGCTCTGATCTCACTTGTTATAAAAGTTAGCCGATATAGCGGAATGACGACTAACCTCCCCGATCTTGTCAGCCATTGATCAACTATAAACATACCAGATGACGACATAGGAACACACGATATTTGTTACAAGGTTCAGCCCTAATCTCCGAGACTCTGATTATGGGCTCTCCTTCCCAATCAACATAGCACACCTAGCTGCTATAAGTCCATGGCCTCGTCACCTTCCTCTCCGTGCGCGTCTGCGCTATATTATCGTCACCATGGTTACATTGTGGCACCTCTCTATCTATTTAAAGGGTTGCCGGGTTATAGAGTGACGCTAACTCTAGCCCCTACCACCTAATACAACTGCAAGTCCAACTGTAACCTAATAGGACTAGTATATTCGATACCTATTCTAACATCATTCACAACTAGTCCCTCCAGTCAAATAATATTTGACGATAGGAGAACTATCTTAGTACTTCCAACGGCAAATGTTATTGACTGGAGGGAGTTCTTGATTTCACAAGTTGGTTGGGTCAATCTTAGTTATGTGCGTGGGGCAACTGTGAACATGTATCACATTGGCCTGCATTTTGCTACTAGCATGTAGTTCTCCTTATATGAAGCTAGCACTCAGCGGTTGTTTGACAATTTCACTCACATATTGTTTTCTTTTTTTAAGAAGCAACCTGAGGCTAAAGGCCCCAGAAATTTATTTATTAAAACTATCTAGGAATACAACTAGGCAAATTATACTTTGAGTCACAAATATGTAGAGAAGGGATTCAAAAGATTTAGAAAAAAGAAATCAGGTCGGTATCTCTACTTCTTCCTCGGTTCCGACCAGCTCAATGACGGCGGCGACTGCAACATCAGAGAAACAAAGGCCAGTTGCATAAGAAGACAAGTTGCAAACCCTTTTGGGGGTCACAAATATGGAGGGGGAGGTTGTGGCATTCGTGGAGCTTCAATCTTCAGCTGCTTGTTAAGAACCCACAGCCGGAGGCAAGGAAGAAGACCGGAAGAAGAGTAGAAGCTTCGCTGAAGAACGGTAGGACGGCCGGCACTAAGATTATTAGTATCCCGATCCGTACCATGATAATACGATCCTACCAAGACGAAACGATACCGATCCTATACCTAGTATCCATAGTATCCCGATCTTATTATTTAGTTCCATACGATCCTATCGGTCTTACATAGGATCACAATCCCAGTAAGTATTATTAAGTACTACTTAAAATAAGGTAGATTAAAAATAATGTGAACAAGTCCACACGAGTTTTAAAAATTAATTAAATTTATCAAAATTAATATTATAGAATTTAATTTATACAATAATCTTATATAAAAATATGTATTTTTAAAATCTGATATGATCCCAATGCTACGATATTATCAGGCAAAAAAAGATCATACCTAGTATGCGGATATTAACTACCTCTACTACCTTGTGTCGACCAAGTAGAGGGCAAGGTCTCCATCCCAAGCAAATCCGCCATACACCTAGAAGCTGGTGTCGATGAAGAACACGCCTGCTCCTAGTTCACAGGAACTCTCTGGAGAAATCTTCAACGAGAAGCTCCAAGGCCGAGTGAAGCAGAGAGCACAAGAGAGCCAGACGTCTATAGCTCACTTGCCTAAAATGAGAAGACTCGACGAAACGGGACAAGCCCGAAACCAGGGAACAACTCGACTAAGAGAGCTATCTACATGGATACAAAGTGTCTCGGCCCCTCTCCCTCTCATCGTTGGCAACGAATTGCCGAAGTTGAGGAGGGAGAGGGTTAGAGGAGAGGGGAACGAGCTTTTTCACTTGGGGGTTTCACGAGAGCTCTAGCTGCACCCGGATAGAGTGGTCACATATTGTTTGGCAAAGTATATATTGCGAGCAACACTAATGGTATTTTCATTTTTAGTAATCATCGTCTTAACAATGGCCTAAATGCCATCTGTTAGCTTGGCAATAGATGGCATTTAGGCCATTGTTTATAAATTACACCTGGAGGCTTTTTTGACTTACTCTTACAGTTTAGTCGATGATATATAAATACAGACCTTTGCCTACTCTTACCCTTCTAGTCTAGAAATATTGTTTCCTCTTTGGCCTTTTCGTTATTGGTTCTTACTCATGCCTTAATGATCATTCTAGGGTTGTGTTATCTAGCATCAATGTGGAGGAGCATTTTAGCTAGCTAATATAATCCAATTGCATGCAGGTTTGGTGTAGAGTTCCAACAGCCCATACCACGTGGAGTTGTTTTCTCTTATGTAAGCGTGCGTTCCAATTCGCTACGTTGGCTTTGCACTCTTCCTGCTAGTTGCATTGGTAGGTATTATCGGTAGTCTTGAACCTTGCCTTTTTTTCCTTCCACTCTATTGGGCGTGGTATCCTTGAGAGATGACCGAGATCTCAAAGAAACCTCAAAGTATATGAGAATGCCACACGTCGGGCAACCGATGCTGATGAAAATATTGAGCGCCATACCCATTGCCTGCTTCTACTCTCTCCCTGGGCGCGCCAGCCTGCATGCCGCTCCTCTCTCTCTTGCCTATGCACACAGCATGCTCCCGCGTGCCTCATAGTGCATGCATGCATATGCAAGTCTTAGCAACCTTCAATAAGATTTTGCTCCAGACTAATTACCTAACCTAAAATCTGATTACACCGTTGTATTCGTTGTAATTAAATCTTCACAACAAAATTTCTCATAATTATATTTTAATTAAAAAATATATGTTTCATTTGTTAATATTCAAAGTTTGGTATGCCCCGAGAAGTGAATGCTTCAACTGGAACTCGACTATGATGCACATTTTAAGTTTTTGTTGCAATGGGTCTTTTCTTAATGCTGCACATGGTGTTATTTTGATATTTCAATAAGTATTTTATGATGTTTTACTAGTTCATTTATAAATTTTGCATGTGGTGTTTTCTGGATGTTTTAGAAATATTTTGTGATGTTTCAACAGTTATAATTGAATGTTTTATGTGTGATATAAAAATATCAGTTAGGATTTAGCACAGTTTCATTTTCCTTATTTATATTTGGTGCTGCATCCTATGTTACTAACTAATGTTTCAAATGTTTCAGTAACTCGACTTTTTTTGTACACTATACAGACGAATGTTTCATGGGTAGTCGATTATGTGTCGTCGGACATCCGACATCTAGTATCCCCCAAAGTGTAAGGATAAATATATGTAATGAAAAGAACACATATTAAGGCATTGAGATTTCCAGCAACAAAAACACACGGATCTGGAAAACAAAATCTACTGAAGAAATTTGATGGAGGTTGTACCCATGCTAAAGAAGTCTAAGACTAATGAAGAGGCCAACTTTATAGTGCGTTCTGAAGTACTCCCTCCGTTTCAAAATATAGCAACCTAGCACAGGATTTGACATAACATAGTACTACGAATTTAGACTATATGATAATTATTCAATGGCACAAACAAATAAATTAAATATATTAAAAAATTAAAAATTGATTTAAAAATTTTTCTAAGAAATACGAATGAAAAAAGTTTTTGCAAAATCAAACTATAAGCTTGAAAACATTGTGCGTGATTAAAGCTAAAAGAACGTGCCATTGGACTAAATGAGTTACTACTTCGTAAATAACTGAATTATCTCCCTTTCTTACAAGAATGATGATGCTGTAATTGTGTAAATAGAGTAGTTCGATTAGTTCCTACTGTTGGCCAGATAGACCGTGTCTTGTCGGGTCGGCCTAGGCACGAAAGCTGGTGGGCCGTGTCGGCATGGCCAAGACCGGCCTGGCACGGCACGGCTGCTATCGGGCCGGCACGGGCACGCCCTAGTCGCCCCATCATTTTTCCATAATTTTTCTATTTTTCTCTATTTTTTCTAATTTTCCACTATTTTTTCTTTTTTTCCTAATCTTCCTAATTTTCCCTAATATTTTTTCTTTAGTTTTTATTTTTTATTTTTTTTTAATTTTTCCGCCTCACATTTTCAAATTTTATGGGCCAAACGTGCTAATGGACCGGCGGCTGGCCCACGTGTCGATTCGGACCCATACCAACACGACAAGGCTCATCACTTTCATGGGCCATGCCTGAGCCAAGATCTCGACACGTAGACTAACATGATACGATCCGCTACGTAAGTCGTGCCTTAACAGACCGTATCATAACGAACCGTGCCGAACCGTACCTCGAACCGTGCCGGCCCATAGTTTGGCCACCTATAATTACTTCCACTCGACTTCACGGCAACTCTCACTGGCGGTAAACACGATCATGAGTCTCCTTCCACTTCCAGCGTACGCTGTCCGATAGGCGCACGACAGGCCACGTGGCCGTGGGCGTGTTCGTTTATCCCTACCACGCGGTGACCGCACCCCGCAACTAACTGCAGCGCAGACAGAGAGACCCTCGCCATCCCCACCCCCACGGCGCGCACCCGCCACGCTCGCCGCAACCCTCGCCATGATGTCCTCCACGGCGCCGCCGGACCTCCCCGCCGGCGACGGCAGCGACGGGGACGGTTACATGGAGACGCTTCCCCTCGCCTCCGCCTCCGAGTACGCCTCCGTGGCCTCCACCTTCGATCCTCTCCTCTCCGCCGCGTCGCCGCCCTCCCCTCCCACCCCCGCCGCCTTCCCGCTCTCCCCCGCGGCCTCCTCCTCCTCCTCCTCGTTCGTCGACCCGCCTTCCTACGCCGACGTCGCCGCCTCCTCCTCCCCGCGCTCCGCCTCCGCATCCTCGTCCGCCTCCCCGAGATCCGCGCGCGCCGCGGCGTCCGAGTACGCCCTCATCGCCATCTCCGACCCGGCGCCCGAGGCCGAGCCCGCCGCCACCTCCCTCGTCCCCGGATCCGCCCCGACCTACATCTCCTACCTCGTCACCAGCGCCCGCCGCGGGGACCACCGCCGCCACGCCGTCCGCCGCCGCTTCCGCGACTTCGTCACCCTCGCCGACCGCCTCGCGGAGGCCTTCCGGGGCTACTTCGTGCCCCCGCGCCCGGACAAGAACACCGTCGAGAGCCAGGTCATGCAGCGCGACGAGTTCGTCGCCCAGCGCCGCGCCGCCCTCGAGAGGTACCTGTGGCGGCTCGCTGAGCACCCCGCGATCGGGCCCAGCGACGAGCTGCGCATCTTCCTGCAGGCCGAGGGCAAGATGCCGCTGCCGAGCAGCACCGATGTAGCCTCACGGATGCTCGACGGCGCAGCACGGCTGCCTCGGCAGCTGCTCGGTGAGGAGGCTGTGGCTGCGCCGCAGGAGGTGGTGCAGCCAGCCAAGGGAGGGAGGGACCTGCTCCGGATTTTCAAGGAGCTGAAGCAATCGGTCGTGTCTGACTGGGGCGGCGTGAAGCCGCCTCTGGTAGAGGAGGACAAGGAGTTCCTAGAGAAAAAGCAGAAGCTGCAGGATTGGGAACAGCAGCTGACTAGCGCATCACAACAGGTAATCTCTTGTCAAATGCTACCGGAGATATGGGTTAGTTGGATGATTTGATCTGATTTGTCTGATGGGGTTATTATGGAACTGACACAATGAATTGTTAGTAGGTTTGCCAACTGTGTATACGATGTAAAGCAAGATCTTAGTAGTCTAATCCAAGTTATTTCAATTCTAGATGCTAAATTATAAACCTTTCCACCTGAAAACTTTGAATTGATACTATATCCATACCCTTTTGCCCCTGAGAATAATAAAATAAATATGCAATTCAGGATAGTAGACAATTCATGTACGTTAACGCATTCTTGTCCACTCTTATCTTTTCAAGGCAAAACTTTGTGAATATTGTGCCTTACCCAATGTTGGAGTAACTGCAATATTGTGCCTGCAATTAATGTTTCTCTTGTAACAATAACCCAAGTCATCTTACCGTCCATTTTTAATCTTGCATCAAGAACTTCTGGACTTGAATGGCTAGTACAAAATATGAAACATAGAATGTAGCATCCATTGTGTTGTGTGCTAATGTGGTAGTAAGGTTCTGTCTGTGCTGAATAACACTTAAAGTATGGGTTTTGGGGATATGGAAGTTATATGGAAAGGAAAGAAAAATCACATCTTAAATGGAAATTGGTCTAAATACAGCATGAGTATTGTCAGCACACATTAAAAGCGGCTAGGGGTTGAGATTGAATGGATGCTCTGATAAATTTATTTTGGAAAAAGAAGGATGATTCTCCTTATCTTACTCTAGTCATAAAAAACCATTGCTTTGGCCTCCATGTTTCAGTAATGATATCCTGCAAGTTTCAGTCCCATTTTCCCATGCCCCAACATACTCTATGAATAAGGGTATTTCATGGCCCTACTTACCAAGCTCATGAGCTAGACCATCATAATGTCGTGTAAATGAATGTCAAAGGTCACCAGCATGTAGTATGACGAATTGTTTGCTGCTCACATTTGCAGCATGTAGGAAGGTGAGATTGAGAGGAATTCAATAAGAGGATTTAATTGGGGGGCATATAAACAAGGAAGCTTTTGAAACAAAAATGTTGGCATATAATAAAGTGATGATTAGACTCCAGAAATACTTGTTTTGAAGTGATGTTTAAGTAGTTGGCTCTGTTTTGTTAGTAAACAGAGATAAACTAGAAGTGCTTGATTTAGTAAACATTATTCATTATGTGCTGGGTTCTTCACTGCTCACTCGCCTAGCTAATTGTTGTGTATGTTATTCTGCTTCCTCCGATCTTAACAGATTGTTGTCTTGGACAAGCCACAAATCAATCTGAGGTCAATTAGTACTGTTGACTATGCTGCCCCCTGTTAACTCTTTTTCATTGGAATTATGTCCTTTTGTAAATCCATGTTAATATTTCTCCCAGTCTAATCTAAGGGCAGCAAGGGTTGCAAATCCAGGCATCAAGCATTCGACAGTTGTATAACAATCTTCGATACACCTTTTGGAACTGTTCACACAGCAATACTAGCAGCTCAGTAGTTCTATTAATGAAACACTGTAATACTTGCTCCAGTAATCCTATTAATGAAAATACCATATTTGAAGAAGCTGAAAGGAGTTTTCATTAATAGTGACCATGCAGTTGCTGTTGTTGTCCAAATGAATACATCTGCTTTTCTTGTGAACAAGGATGGAGTGAAAATGAGTTGATGGACTAGTAGCAGCATCATAAGAGCACGCACAAAAGGCTCCTACTAAACCAAAAGGCGAAATGCTTTTAAGAATGCTAGGCTAATAATTTACATATCACAAAGCTGGTCTAGACAAGTCCTTATAGTTGGTACCTATGCTTTTGTGCTTCCTTTGCGCACCTATTTTGCCCTGTAACATAAGATCCTTTGTGCCTTTGCAACATCAAATTTAAGACTACGTTGCACATATTCTAATCACATCATCACCCACACGTGGAACCAAAGTTATGATTTTGAAGGCTATGTTGTTACTATCTGTTTGATGGTAGTCTTAGTGCACATATCAAACAAATTAGGTACTGTAGCAGTGAAGTCCTGGACTCCTGGTTTTAGTCTTTTAGGCTCAAGTTCACTGCAATTATTTTTGACTCAGAGATGTTTTTATCAGACCTTATAGAATTGATTGTTTTTGTGTCTATTAAGGCCAGCTGTGGTGCTCTGTCTCTCTGACATGTATGTTCCTTTTATTGATAACCATGCTCTGAGAATTGTTTACTCTGTTGCCATTTTAATTGTGTAGTTTTGATGTGTTCTTTTGGGGGATGTTTGTTTTTTGTTTTTCACAAGACCAGAACCTATGTCTAACCATTAACTAGCTAGACTATGGTTATTCAATTTGGTTCCCAATTTATTTCTAACCATGAGCATGCATGTATTATTGCCTGATGAGCCCATGGCCTAACTGCATTTGAGTAACTTATCTAGACTTGCTGTCACTCAACACCATTGGAGTCTCGAAGGTGAACGATATTTTTAGTTGGGTTCATAACCAAACCACACCAAGAGAAGTTACAAAATTCTAGTTCCATATCATGAATCAAATAGTTGACATGAGAATGAAGCATCTAACATATACCAAAATTTGAGTGTTGCTATAAAGTGCAAAAAAACGTTTTGATGAAGCTAGTATTGGAACTGTACACGTTATTTTGCCGTTTTTGTTTAGAGGGTAGTTTAATATTGCCTTCTTTCTTTCTTTTTCCATAGGCTGAAGCACTTGTCAAGGCTCAGCAAGATATGGGTGAAACAATGGGGGCACTTGGATTGGCATTCATTAAACTTACAAAATTTGAGACGGAGGAAGCAATGTATGACTCTCAGAGGATAAGAGCTGCTGACAGCAAACGTATAGCCACAGCAGCCGTCAAAGCTAGCAGGGCATGTCGAGATTTGAATACACAAACTGTTAAATATCTGGTAACACTTGAAATCATTTGATTATTGTTCTTATCTCTTCTGGTTCTGAAGTAGTCTTATTCCATAACTTTCCTTATTGCAGGATACTCTCCATGAACATCTAGGGATAATGCTGTCTGTCCATACTGCATTTTCTGACCGGGCAAGTGCATTATTGACTGTACAAACGCTCATGTCAGACCTGGCATCATTGCAATTGAGGATTGAAAAACTTGAAGCAGCAGCATCGAAAATATTTGGTGGTGATAGATCTAGGCTTCGCAAAGTTGAAGAGTCGAGGGAAACAATAAGGGCTACTGAAGATGCGAAATGCTGCGCATTAAGGGAATATGAGAGAATCAAGGTAATCCTATGCTTCATGCGTTTATTTGAAAGAAAAACTGTCCAAATACACAAGCAACCCTTCGTCCTAGAACTGACCCACCCCATCTGATCTTGTCCTGGGAAAAGACACTACAATTACTAAAACTGTACCAATGATGAGACCAATAGCAGACAAGCATCGCTGCTTTTATTTTTTCATTGCTAGTTATCTTTTAGGCCCATAAAACTGTGATGATCATTAATTTATGCTTGTATTATATTAACTACCTTAGTGTATTTTACCGCTTTCTTTCTAAGTAGCTTGTTAAATTGCTTCAAGAACTTAATGTTTTACAAATTTTTATACTGATTCAGAACTACTTCTCCATCATCTGTACCATGAAACCATTTTCCCTACATGTTGTTTTCTGTTCCTTTTATCTTCAAATTGTTTAACACATGTTGCTCTGATTTGGTGCAATAAATTTATTAATCTGCTGGACTAATCACACATTGTATTAAAATAGAATCTGCATAGGAAATACTGATTACTCATGCAAGGCTTTATTCACACTCTGGAGCATACTTCCTTGCCACCTATGAGCAAATTATTTTCCATTGACTTGCTTGCGTGGATCATAAGTTTGGAATAACTAAGCTGTTTTTGGGTGTAGTAGCAGTACTGCGTCACTAAATTGTTTAGATCGCTCAATGTAGGTGGTGCGCTTTTCTTTATGTTTTACACTGTCTTCTACCAAAAACTTACTGCTGTCAGCCAACTGCACTCCATTATCCAATTTTCTTAGCGAGTGCCTTACAATGTGGTTGTACAATAATATGCAGGAAAATAACAGAAGTGAACTCAACAGACTAGACCGAGAAAGGAAGGAAGATATGCTTGAGATGATAAAAGGATACGTTACAAGCCAAGTATATTCTCAAGCCTCTGCTTTTTCTAAATTATTTTTTGCCAATAAAAAGCACCTTGCTCCATAAAATTTCTGCAGTGACTACATTATTGGATCATCACTTAAAAGTGATCACAATAGGTTATTTAGTAGTATCTATCTGTGCTGCTCCGAATAAATTGCACATTTTGATGTTGGTGCGCAGGGCACAGATGTTGAAAACCTTAGTTTTCTGTGAGCAGCCTCTGAGAAGAACTGATATCCACTGTTTCTGTGTCTTGCGTGTCTAACAACAGGCTGCATACGCTGAGAAGATCGTGGAGGGTTGGGAGACTGTTGCAGAGGAGACGAGTGGATACGCCCGAAGTTCAGATAACAACATGGCGTGGTAGCTTTCAACTTTGCCCGTCTTCTCTTGGTTGATACATGTGTATGTACAATGTAATCTAGGAGGGTGAAGGCCAAAATAGAAAGACAAGACAGACCTAATTCAATTTGTTTTCATTAATTTAAAGGATATTGGCGTAGTTCTATTGTCACACATGCCTTTTTTTTTTTCAAAGTACTAACAGTTGCTTGCTGCCTCCTGCGCTTGGTTATTTCACGTTTTTACCTGTCTAATATGCTATGCTGGCCTGCATAGATTTCGCACCAGCTTGGCCAGCGTGGTTTTGTTTCCCAGGTTTTGTTTCCCAGTGATAACGGTTTGTTCGTTCTCGCTGAAAGTACTTTGGTCGCTTAGTACAAGAAATGGCGAATCGCTGAATTTGGGCACTCGTCAAAGACAGGTTTTCCATCATTCTCTAGTCCTCAACACGGCACTAGTAGCCAACGAACATAAATAACCTCTCACAGGCATACGTAAAAAGAAAAAGAAGGCTCGAAAGCTCTTGCGGACGCAAAACACTACCATCAGGATCGAATATTTACATCTGTTTTTTTTCTTTCCTTTTCTTTCTCATTGCTCGACTTTAAAAGAGATCGATATATACACACAAACAAGCAAGCGTTCTCAAATTAAGGAACACTGAAACAGAGTTCTCAAGGAGTTCCCATGCCTACAGAACTAAACAAAAGGATCCTTTGTTTTTCTTTTCCTTAGCTAGACCAAAGCACCAGAAAATTTTAGTATGGCCGCCGAGGGGAAATCACAAGCCCTCAAAGAACTGAGCATCTTCAAATCCACCAGAGATGAATATGGCTGGATCTTGCGATAACCAAAATGGTCCCAGCTCATCAGACTTGAGCATGTTCTCCAGCAAGTCTGGATCAAACCCATCGAAGTAGAAAGGTTCATCCACCATGGAGTCGTCAACTCCATCTCTGTTGCCTTCAACGTCCAGGAACCCTTTCCATGAGCCCTCGTTCTTCGGGTCAGCCTCCATCATTCTCAGCATCTCATCGATATCAAAACAATAATCTCCTTGGTCCTCTGGTAGGTTGGCAATAGGCTCCAGAGGCTCAAATACCTCCTCACCTCTCCCGTTACTAGTCTTAACTTCAGGAGGGGCACACTGGCGCTGCTGGCTGATAATGTTCTCATCATAGCTAACAGATTCAGCCTTGTCTGAACCATCTTCCAGGGCAGCTGGTGGAGCTCTCAGAGGACTAGAGATCTCAGACACCTCTGGCTTATGTAAGGTAGAGGCGACGTCAGAGTGATTACATGTTGTTGTACTGGACTCGCATGCTGATAAGCCACCAGGTAAAACATCAACAGCTGCTGGTGCAACCTGAGTAGACATTCTTGACTCGCATGCTGCTAAGCCACCAGGTAAAACACCTTGAACAGCTGCTGGTGCAACCTGAGAAGCAGCAGCAGTAGCATGCTGCATGGGGAAATTAGTGCGAGCCATTGGACCATACATTGCTCTGGCTGCCTCGTCATATGCATGCGCTGCATCTTCAGCAGTCGGGAAGGTCCCCAACCAGAGTCTACTGAGCCGATTTGGTTCCCGAATTTCAGCGACCCACTTGCCCCAGGTACGTTGCCTCACACCACGGAAGTCACAATGTGTATTCTCCGGTCCTCCTTTCCCCTTCATGCAGCCCTTCTTCGAACCCTTTGCAGGTGCCTTCCTTGCCCGCTTTGGACCTTCCAACTGTTTGTTGAGATCAGCCCAGCGCTTGATGGTCTCTGCAACTGAAGTAGGTCCATCACGCGATCTCCGAGGTCGCTTTTTCCTGCTAACAAGGAGCTGACGTTAGTAATTGTTCAACAGATTCAGGGAAAACATCCACAGAACCAAGGGGAAAGAACATATCGGGGAAAAGACATAGCAGAGCAATCAATGTTTCCTACAAGGCTGACCATCTCCACAGAAACATGAACTAAACGTTTTGAATAACCAAAATGCTATAAATTGTTTTCCACCAACACACATGCTTTCCTATGTTTCCTCCAAATAGGCCATCTCCACAGAAACAGGTACTATTTTGCCGGCAACCTAACCACACTCAACAACTAAACTACTATTTGCCAGTTATTTATTTAAATGAATCCTGATAACACTTCTTTAATAAGTTCATACAAAGGATATGCACATAGACATACTATCACTCAAATCAATTGAGCTGCCGATAGTTGTTTCAAGCAAAAAGGCATCTCCATGAGCATGGATACTATTTTATTCTCTGGACCTACTCAGTTATTGTTTATCCCATCAACACACAATGCTAACAGCTAAACAGTATTATACCAACAGAGTGTGCAATATGCTTAATATTAACAGCTGATCAGAACCCAGCTGTTGAGAAGACGAGGCAAAACCACCATAGTGCTGCTCTAGACTAAGAACCAGTTAAGACTGTAGTCATAGCTCACATGCTCCAACAAATAGAGCAGCCAGACATATCAGAACGTTTATAACACACCACATCTTAGAGCCCACTGATGGCGCATCTCCCTTGGGGGTCTGCTGGGCCAAGAGTGCATGCTCATTACAGGGGAGAGCTCCTGCTGAAACACAAGCGTGGTTATTTTGTGCTCGCAGTTCATTGCTGGACACAAGGGACCCATCTCAATCAGTACTTCCTGTTTACGAAAGGTGTTCAAATCAAAGCAGTCATACCTATCGGTTCGACGGAATCAAGGTATCCAGTACTTGCCTCGCCTCCACATGTTCTAGTTACCAAAAAGACAAGACAAATAGACATACATGTATCAGAGACTGGATTACCAAGTTAAACTAACAAAAATTTGAAAATAAAACGATAGTGTACAGCAACAAAGAATGACAGTAAGTTAGATTAGTCGGTCTATGACACGTTTCTGTTGAGATGGTGCTGACGGCAATAACTTTTCTGTGGAGATGGTGCTGACTACAACTATATAACTTTGTTAGGCACTAAACAATTCCAACCTGCTCTAAATCATCCAAACATAAAAAGCTATACTAGACGCTACACTGAAAACACTACTCCTACCCAAAACCACCTGCACTCCTGAAAAAAAAAAATCCAAACTTGCAAAGAATACAAATCTGAAACACTCAATTTGCCTAACAACCAACATTAACTACGCAATTTGCCTATACGTACAATTGAAAGGGTATCCAAGATCCCACCTCCCCCAATCGGTCACCTTTCCCAATTTTGAACCAAGAAAATCCCCAAATTAAATACCACCTGAAATCTTCCATGATCTCTACACCGCTCGTTCACCCCCCACAATCCATCCCTGCACCCCAAATTCAGGGCAAAGCAACCAGATCCAGAAACCCTAACCCCCAAATTCCACCAACCCTAGCACACTCAAACCCGCCCAAATACAACCAATCCGACCTAAAATCCCCAAACCGCGTAACCCAGACACCCCAAATCACTCAATCCCCCAATAAATCGGGGGAATCCCAAGCCCTAGCTCCAATCGAACTCGAACCCCATTCTAAGGGAGGAAAAAGAAAACCCTAGAAGAGAAGGATGTCGCAGAAAAAGATCTCACCTTCCGGGCTGGACGGGCGGCATCTCCACCGGCGGCATGGTCGCCGTCTTCTGGTCCACCGTCATGGTGGTGGTGGATCCGAGGATGACCTCCTCTACGTTTCTAGGGTTTACTATCTCGTTCGCTTCGTATGGGAGAGGGGGCAGACGAGGAAAACAGGGAGGGAGAGATCGGAAAGCCGTGAGCACCTGGTGGGGGGTGGGTATTTATAGGCGAGTTCTGGACTCTTCGTGATCCGACCGTGAGGGAAAATATCTAGCGGTGGGACCCACCTGTCAGTGGGACGGCTCACGTGGGCGCGGCTCTGGGAAGGCAAAGCACCGGGCGCGTGACGTAAGCCGTGCGGTGGTGCGGAGAAGCTTCGCGAGACTTGGCGCCTAAGCAAACTCGAGACTTTTTGGGAGTAAAGTTGCTATAAACTTTTTTGGATTTTTATTGCAGTATATACTACTTGTATATGGTAATGGTAATATAGGAGTATGTAGAGTACGTTTTGGTATTAAAAATATTATATGTTTATTGACGTGTGACTTGAGGCTACGAGAGAAGTGATGACATATGACTATGTAGGATGATATTTCGAGCTCAAAGATTCGTGCTTTTAGCGGATAAGGATTTATGGCCGAAAATGTCCGGATAAATTTTTTCGGGGAGATCTAATGGATAAGCGTTCGCGCGTCTGGCCCGCAGGCGAATGCTTCGGCTCGGCTCACGTGCCTAAAAAAACTTTATACATATAAACTTTATATATATAAATTTTACACATACAAATTTTTAATGTGTAGACATTTGATGTAAAAGAGTTTGATTTCAAATCAAATCAGAATCCCAAATCGGACGTATAATATATATATATATATATATATATACTTTATACATAGAAAACATTGTATATATAAATAAAAAAGTTTATTTGTATAAAATTTCTACGTTGTAACTCTAATTTCGAATTCGAATCGAACATGTAAACTTTCCGTGTATAAACTTTCTATATATAAAGTTTTTATAAAAGAAAGGTAGTGTCAAAAACAAAAGGTTGAAGGGACGTTCTGCACGCGAACGTTCGCTAAATAGTCTTTTTGAATTTTTTTTTATGAGCACTAAAAAAACTACTAACCATCAAGCTACGAAATACTAGAAAATCGAACGTGCTCAAGGAATGCAACTTCTTCTGAAAAAAAATATAACAATAAAAAAATTGTCCAAGACGTTATTATCAGCAAAGCCAGTATTATTAGACTAAAAACACATACTTTTCCTAAGTCCTCGATGTGTGACTTGGCCACCGAACATGGTTAATTAGGTTGCTAATCGGAGAGAAGCTTGTTTACGAGTTACTACGAGCCAAGACTTCATTAGAAGTTTCGGCGAATTCAGAAGAAAAATAGAACGTCCCCATCCAACAAGCTCAAATTGTCTCGTCAGGTCGAACTCTCTAAGAATATACTTGCAGACGGAATGACAGCGAAATTGCAGAGAATTTCGCTCTTTCAGCACCAATCAAATTTACACAAAAATACCGAATACAATATATTTAACCACCTTATTGTTTGATAAATCACAACATAAAAGAACTACTCCCTCCATTTCAAAATATAGCAACCTAGAACTGAATTCAACATAACCCAAATATAGCAACCTGAACTGAATTCAACACAACCCACTATAAATCTAGAAAGGCACTAAATTATGTCACTCTCTAGTCCTAGATTGCTATATTGGAACGGAGGGAGTACTAATTTGCCACCCAATTGTTGGATTGTCCGCAGACTGGCAAAGCTCAGCAGATGTGAAAGTGCCACTTTTCTTTTTCAAAAAACTCGGCAGCATGCAGCACCAATCAACAATAACAAATCGGAAGCACTGGGAGTGATTATTTGCACGTTAAAAATACAACCATTCAACATAGCAACAAGTCTACAACTGCAGTTGGAAAACACCTGAACAATTTAAAGCAGTTCTAGCAACCAGATATGCAGATCACAGGACTGTCAAAACTTTTCGCATAGGAAACCAGTGTAATCTATTTTAGGAAGAGTAGAAGCATTTGTGGACTAAGATAGCCATCGACAAACTATAACATATGCTTTACGCGCTCTCAGTCATGGGGTAGTCGAACACAACATCCTTCCCACAGAGCCTCCTGTAGACTGAGCTGAAAGTGTCCAGCTTGTACTCAGTGTTGTTGCGCTCCTTTGGGTCCAGAAAAATCTGCAGCACAAGATAATACATGATCAGTGTTATTGAATTCAGCAAGACATCAATAAAAAAATACTAAAAACCATAACTATTTTTGAAATATAGCAAGGTGAAATTAGTGCATCAAAGTATGTAGATATTGGCATTTGATCAGGACTAATAAGAATAAAAAAAAACAAAAACTAAGATTGTCACATTGTATAGGACCAATTGGATGAATAGGCATTTGCATAACATCTCGATTTCAAAAAGGAAAAGGCACAAATCAGTTAACCATTGTAATTAGAAAACAAGGCCATCTAAAAATATCAGGCACAACGAAAACATGCCTTGAGAGACCCCTCTTTCTTTTAGCTACTTCTTAAAGGAAGATGGATTTCTTCTACACAGTCATCAACTAAAAGCATAGGTGCTAGAAATGTTTAAGAGATAACATGCAGTCAAACAAAAAGGGGCAAACAAGAAACTGTCACAAATCCCAACTCCAGAAAAACTACTGTCTAACTGCACATCTCTAGGTTCATAATATAAGCACAAACCTTAATGATTTTTCTACCGTCCAAGTGGTATCTGACACGCTTCCCAACAATCTCTGCTGGATACACAACATCCTCCAAAATGCCATCATGAACAGAAGTAAGTGTGCGGGTACGAGGTCGAACAACAGCCGAGCCTTTCTTCGGGGGCCTCACTATTCTTCTAGTTGCAACCAGAACCACATCCTATATCAAATTGGCAATCAAAAAATATTTATTTAGTCATGAAAGTCCAGCAAGAGCGTTAGCAGAAAATAAATAAGAAAGCTAGTGGAGTTATCATTGCACAAGGATTAACTTCAAGGAAGACACTAGAACACAAGTATAAAGCTCTGAATATAATTGGTGGAACCTCAGAATTACAGCTGGGTAGGCTATGCTAGCCACTTCTTAATAGACATATCTTTATCAGCACAAAAAAATTGCAGTTAGTATTTGGGAAATCTACTAAGTATTCATGCTTGAGCAAGTCTCGCCCATACTATTCCTAAGTAACAAAAGTTGGAATTCAGGTTCCTTGGCACAAATTTTTTGTTACACAGAAGAATACCTAACATATTGATCCATATACACCCATCAGCAGTTTGTATAAAGTTCCCTTTACCTGTGTACACTTTTCTTACCTGATTCTAATGATGTTGTATTGAAGAAAATATATATTTGGTCCCTCAACAATTTATATAGTTTAGCTTTCATCTCTCAACTCCAACACTGGATAGAATTTGTTCCAACTACTAAGTATAGACAAAACCACGTGAAAGGTATAGACTTTATTCCTTTCGTATTTACTATACCAGGACAAAGCAAAGTGACTATTGTTTTCACTTTTTGTGAGATTTGTCCAGGAAACTGCATCACTATGTTATGACAAATGATAAAAAACTTTACTGATGTAAGAGAAATGCTCAGTGCGTAATTTGTCAGAAGTGAAAATAATTTACAAAATAAGTGCTGCAAATCATGGATTATGCATTTATAAATTTACCTTCCCACTGAACTTCTTCTCAAGTTCCCTAACAAGCCTCACATGGATCTTCTTATATGCCTTGCGCAGCCTGTACGGAACATGAATAATAACAGCCTTCCTGTTGCCAGCTAAATCCATCTGACTGCAACCAGAATGGACAAGTTCAGAGAAAACCTAAGTTACACAAACCTCAGAAAAAAAATTCAAATAAATTTGTGGCAAAGCACATACACTGCTCCATTGATGTAAAGGTCCTTTAAGTCACTCTTCAGCTCCTGATTCCCATTCTCAAGGTCAAAAAATGCCTGTCCCCCACAGATAGTTAAGACTCCAGTGTTCAAATGATAAATAGGCCAACCAAACCATGGATTTCGAAGAAAATAACCTGAGCAACAGTGTCCTCAAACTCAGTTGGCTCCAGACCCTTGTCCTTCTGGATCTTCCTCCTTGCTGTATACATCTTCTGATAGCCCTATAGTTAACCCAGAATCAATTGCTTAACTAAACGAGATTAAAATCATGTTTTAATCATTTGAATGACGAATATCATACTAACAAGCCTTCCGCAGGATACCACCATGTAAACTTAAAGAACCAAATTTCAAACTCTTTGCAGTGCGTCAGTCGAAAAAGGCACTCTTTTGTTCACAAACCACCCAGAGCTGATGGTTTTGAAGAATACCATTAAGCAGTAACAAAAAGATAATTCGCCCCATCTAACTACTGATTCAGCAGCAGCCACAAATCGTTCATGTTAACCACGTTTCTCCAGAGAAGCAAGCAGATAGCACCAGCCTTACGATGCCTCAACTCCAGGACGCACTTCTAAAGTGTACCACCATTTCAACTAATTTTTCGCAAGCTATTGCAAATCAGACAAACAAACAAGTACTCCTCCCACACGGCCATGAGTGCAGGAAACTAGGCCACGCTTGTATTCAATGGAGAAAAAACTAGGCGCATCTATGATCTACAAACGCAGCACACCAAGAAACGGATGCAAATCTCTCTCGCGCGCGAATACGTGGAGGCGGCAATACGTACTCGTTCGCTAGACTAACAAGGAGAGCAGAGTTTTCCTTTACCTTGCGGCGCGCGAGAAGGCCGGCGGCGAGCTAGCACCGTGCAGTGCAGAGCAGCGGCGGCGGAGCGGGTTCACTTCACACTGCAACTCCTACACCTCGAGGGCTAGGGTTTGCGTTCTCTCCTTTATATACGGTCCTACCACCGATGGGCCTTGATGGGCCGTAACCTGAAAGCCCAACCCAGCTATCTCCTTGAGAGCAGACGCCACGTCACTTTCCTGGAGTAAAAGAAAGATGCCACGTCACCCTCCCGGCTCCCGTGCGTCGCATCAGCGGGCATCGAATCCGTGGGCAGGTAGGCCCGGTCCACGAAGCAACGCACGTGTCACGGATCTCGAGGCACCGATGAACGGAGGAGATCCTCTCGGGTCCATACACCGGGCGCACGCAGCTGGTGCACGCGCCCACCACCCCCCCCCCCCCCCCCCCCCCCCGGGGCGCACGGCTCACTCTTCCGAGGAGGAGAACCCGGGTGGGTGGGTAGCATAGCATAGAGCAGCAGCAGCTTCTTCCTCCTCTCGTCTCCCCCAATTCGACCCGCCTCCAATCCAATTCGGTTCGATTCGAGCTAGGTCGAGGCGGGTTGGGGAGAGAGTGAAAGGGAGAGGGGAGATGGACCAGGTGCTGAACAAGGTGGGGAGCTACTGGTTCAGCAAGAGGGCGAGCAAGGAGATCGACTCCATCGGCGACGACATCAGCGTAAACCACCCCATCCTCCTACTCAGATCCTTACCCCCCCCCCCCCCCCCCCCCCAAATCTTTTCTTCTTTTCTTGTTGAATCCTCGGCCTGCATTGGTTGGTTAATCTTGCGCAGTAGATGGAGTTATTAGGATGGAGTCATCTGTAGGGGTTGGTCTCCAATGTGGAGAAGATTGATGGATCTATTGGCAAGATTGCCGATGGGCTTTCGTTGATTGCGCTGGAACTTCAGTTTGAAGTGGATGTAGCTCATACAGGGAAAGGGCATCCAGTGGAAGTCAAGGCGGCGGTTGTTAGAAATTGTCGCCGTGCAGGTTGTGCTGTTACTATGTGGATGGCTGATGATTATGAATGCCGTTCGCCGCTTGCCTGGTCAACAGCTGATGTTCTACACAAAGTATAAGGGCATCTTTCTGTGTTAGATTAAGTCTTAGTTGGTCATTTCTCGAACAAAATACCCCTAATTCATTTTTGGAGAGTAATCACTTTACCTGATGACATAAGATTCTAGGTTTTGGGGGGTCTTTTGACTTTTTGAGTAGTTGTTAATTGAAACATTCAGTCAAAAGTAATATATGCGTAAAGATTTGCCGACAGCTGTACATGAAATTAAGAGTTTTACAAGGGGAAGAAAAGAAAACTGTACCGCGTTATGAATTATCTAGTAGCTGAAATTGAGCTGTAACCTGTATTTAGTAGTTGACTTCAGTATCTAAGGATGTGTTTGGTTTGAGAACGAAGTGGGATGGGTTAGATCCATTCCTGTTTTTTGGGATGGGTTGGTCCTAGTTTTTGTTTGGTTGGAGGGATGGAATGAACCCTGTTTTTTGTTTGGTTGGAGGAATAAAAGGGGATGGAGTGATCCTATCACTTGTTTGGATGGAAGGATGATGCTAGGATGGACGCAGCCGGTGCGCTGTCGCCGCTCCCTGCGCCGTCGCCCGACGTCGCCCCGTCGCCCCGTCGCCCGCCATTGCCCCGTCGCCCGCTGGTCCCTGCCCCGTCGCCCGCCGTCGCCGCTCCCTGTGCCGCGTCGCCGGTCCAGGAGGAGCTCCTGCCCCGTCGCCGCTCCCGCGAGAAGTGGGTCGGCGCGGTCTGGCCGTTTTGGCCGGATCGATCTATCCCGAATTTGAGAGGAATATTCCCTATTGGGTCCAACCCATTCCACCTAGTTCACAAACCAAACACACCAAAAAATAGGATGGACCCATCCCAACCCACCAAATCCATCGAACCAAACGCATCCTAAACGTGTATGCTCCTATGTTCCATTGTTTTCTGTTAATCTAGTCTAACAGAATCAAGGGAAATAGGGTAAAAGCAAGAAACACAGGACTCAGTGATTCACTATCTGATCCTTCTTCATGACACTTGTATTCAACTGGCTGTATAAACTGATGCACAATCATGGTTCAAGAAGGCACTAGAGGGTCGGCAGGGCTGGCGCCTAACGCCTAGGCCCAACATGACTAGTGAATACCAAGTAATCAGCGAGCAAATTACATACTTAGACAATAGAACACTAAAGTAGCAGGACAAAACCCCTTAAAACTAGTTAGCCTGATCGGGGCGGCTACCCGGCGCCTAGGGCTGACTTTTAGAACACTGTGCACAATATATCCTCTTATAGATTTATGAATTGACCTTGCTACTGATCAACATAACAAGCAAAAAAATATTAAATACTTTCTTACATCACAACTATAATTGAGGACCTAGTAACTTTTGGTTCTTTACATTGAAAAGGTATTTAGCATGTCTAGAACTTTGAAATGATTATTCACTGACTTTGACTCCTGTGGTAATCCAGCACAATACATGCAGGGATTATCTAAAAACTTAGTTTTTCAGAAGCTAAACTTATTACTCGTAATCATCAGTAAATGAGCTAATCCAAGCTCAGGCATTACATTTGAACATGTCTGGTTGTTAAGTGATTTTATTTAGATGCTTACTCTGCTCCAAATATAGATTCCTCTGTCCCTTTGGGCAATTCTGTATGGTCTAAAAAGCCCATATTCGGTCAAGACTTCGCTTGTCTTACTTAAATTTATTTTTGAAAGTTACTGAAGTTTCACATTATGAAAGCATATCTTACTAGAAATCTGCATATACGATTATCACGGGCAATCTAAGAAAATAAAACATTGGTTATACATAAAAAGAATCAATCGTTTGTCCAACTGCCCTTCCCATGCCCGTTAGCCAGAACCTATAATTGCATTGTTGCTGGTTTGTTGAGTATATTAACACTACGACAACTAGTCAGAGACTCAGAGGCTAGACCATCAAGTAACTACGTGGTATCTAATAAAAAAGTTAAAATCTGCAGCAATGAAAGGATCACATCCAAGTCTATGTTAAAGGTGTGCAATGGATATGATGATCAGATTATGGTTGATACTGTGTTATAGGCATTTGCGAAGTCGGTAATTGCAGTTGTATCTTCATCGGAGGGAGGAAAGTGACTGTGGAGTAAGTTGGTTGGTCCTGACTCCTGAGTCTTGACTTGTGAGAATTAAAAGGGTCTTTGCTGCATATGAGCTGGTAGAGAGGGTGGGGAGAATATTTTTGCATGCTGTAGATCTATTACCGACAAGAGGACTATGCAGGTCTTTGGTCAATTAAGCTGCAAATTTTAGTTAGTCTATTTCAGCTTGATCTTTATATTATGCATTATACAGCTGGCTTGAGAGTCGGTGCATAACTGGAATTCCTTAGTCTTTTCTCTTCTGTTAATTAGACATAACACATCACGATTCTTTAATCTTACCGGAACATGCAAAATGAACTAAGCTAAAGCATATTGAACCAGAATATCTGTTATTGATAATCATGTTTTCAGTCATTTCTATATGGCATCTATTTGTTATATGAAGCATATCAGGATTCTATTTATAAAATACTTTATTTTTAATGGATTTCCTCTGATATTTGTTACCATAAATATAAATGTAGTGCGTAAAACATCTTTGTCAAGTTACGGTGTTTCACTGTCTGAGTTCCAGATTCTGCTAGGGATAAGCCAAATCTTCATTATGTAGATGTAAGTTCTAACATTAATATTTACATATTGAACAGTCAATCTCTACTAGCATTGGAACGGGAGCTAAATGGATGGTGAACAAGATCAAAGGTATATATGTGGTATTCTGTATTATGAAATTTCTGAAAAAATGTGATGTAGCAAATAGTACACCATCCAGTACGCTGTATGTTACATGTAAGCAGATGGACATCAATCAATACGCGCCAATATTTAGCTCTCTAATAATATGATATAGCAAATATTTAGACCACCCAATATGCTATATAGTAGACATAAACATATGAACATGATCAATTACACGCAAATATCTACTTCATAGAGCTACACAAGGAAAAAAACACAACTTACACTCTCCATATTTAGTTGGTTTGCATTATATCTTTCCTCAAATGACCATTACATCTATTCAATTGAAGATGATAAATTTTGATCACTCAAGAGGCAATTTCAATAATATTGTTATGAGCACCGGTACATACAGAAGTCAAAAGACGACATCCTTGTGTATTACCTATGCATTCCATGTTGAAGACCTGTAGGCCATTTGTTCTTTTGTTTGTGATAATTTTTTCAGAGTACACTTATTTTTACTGATGGGACATTTCTTGGTCTCAGGGAAGATGCAGAAAGCACTGCCAGACCTTCTCAAGGAGTATGACATGCCCGCAGGCCTCTTCCCGAGGGATGCTACTAACTACGAATTTAACGAGGAGACAAAGAAGCTTACAGTGTACATTCCATCAGCTTGTGATGTTGGATACAAGGATTCGTCAGTTCTGCGATTCTTTACCTGTGTGACCGGCTACTTAGAGAAGGGAAAGCTTTCTGATATTGAGGGTTTGAAAACAAAAGTGCTTGTTTGGACCAAGGTGACTGCCATCAAGACTGAGGGATCGAAAGTTCATTTCACTGCTGGTGTGAAGAAGACCCGCAGTCGTGATGCGTATGAGGTAGTCAGAGATGGTATCACCATAGACAAGTTCTAGTTCGTACCTGTCATGAAAATGTGATGTAATTAATTAGATGATGCCTTCCACAACAAATATCAATTGCCATATCGGTTATGCCCTATTTAAATGGACTGTATTGCCATAATATTGATTATCATGACCCATGAGTGTTTGTCAGCACCTTAAAAATTTGGTGCTTATTTGCTCGTGATTGTGAATCTTCTAGACCGTTTTAGTGGCTGAGAATAAAAAATGAACTATATAAGAAATGGAAAATGATATGCAACCAAGTTAGTTTCATTGCACTGATTGCAACCATCTTGCAAGTTCGTGCACTGACAATGCAGTTTGCTAGAGCGTTTGAAGTTGATGGTGGCAGACATCACCGCAAGGTTTAGTTGTTCCCTTTATGTAGATGATGTTGCCATCTTTCTCAAGCCAGCGCGTCAAGAAGTCTACGCCCTGTCCAGGATCCTCCAGCTGTTTGCGCAAAGCACCGGGCTGCATACCAACGTTAATCAGTATTGAGGCGCTGCATGAGCTAACCCAACTCGGTCACCTTCTACAGCAAGTGCAGCTGGAACCTTCGGTGCATGACTCTTATCACGTGGAAGGCAAGTTCTTCACGCGTTTATTTAGCAAAAGTGTGTTGATTGTTTAGGCTAACTACCGAAACAAATAAAAGGATAAAAGAAACTATCCACCGGTTTTTCTCTCCCACAAGAAAATAAAATTTAGAGATAAAAGGATTTTATTTGATCGGTAACAAATCCGATAAGATTCGGTTTTAGCCCCTGAGCCCTACTAGTGTCTATATAAGAGAGGGATAAGAGAAGGGACGGTGTTCTGTTTTTCTCTCTCGAAAACCCCAAAACCCTAAGACCCGATCATTAGGTACACTGGTAGAGATTCATAATGCAAAATACTAAATTTCTGTGATTTCAAGCAAAAGAGAGAAGAAACAAAGAGAATAAGGGAGAAGAGGAGATGGTATCGAACTCCACCGGTCAATAAATTTCTGTATTAGTGTGATTATATTAGGCAAAGCAATTCAGTGTGACTATATTAGGCAAAGCAATTCACTGAATTCAGTATATTAGTGTTTATAAGATACAACAAAAAGTGCCTACTTAGTGCAACTCCAGGGCTTGATTTCCTACCAGAGTTTCGAACCCCTCTGAAATGCGCAGGCAGAACCAAAACACCGTTTCTTCGGTTGGATTGTCTTACATCAAAAGACCCTAACGGCGGAAAAATTGATTGTCCGGCACTGGCCGTGCAACTGGATCGGCTCCCTTTGCTCTGAAGCGCTTGAAGATACTGATCATATTTTCAGGGGATGCACCTTCACCAAAAGAGTTTGGGATACGATCTGTCTTTGGAAAGGGCTTGACCTAAACTCGCAGCAACCTACTCTTCAGGTTTCTCTGCTGTCCCGAGGACAAAACAAAAGGAGAGCCTGGGAATACTTCTCACAACCAGGAGAATTTTTCAGAACTCACGGTCAAACGAACTTTAAATTGTCCACCTTGTCATGGAAGACTTTCAGTAGAGAGCGCTAGCTTTTCAACCCCCATGAGTCTCAGATACTCTTTCCCGTTGCTCTTTAATGATGTTTCACATTGAACTGTGCTGTTTATTCGTTGATTATGACATGATCTGAAAGCATAGTGGAGTGAAACTTACACAGTAGGCAGACGAATGCTACCAGGTTACAACTTACACGTCCGGAACCGAATAGAACTCTGGGCATTCATCGAGTAATTGGCAACTCCCGTCGAGCCCACATGGTTGAATAACAAATTTTAGACCAGTGACTTCGCTGGGGACCTGTAGGTCAGATACATAGAACAGAAGGCTTCGACCCTGGCAACTCCACAAAAAATTCTGGAAACCTTAGCATTTCAATATGCCGTTTACTTCTCAACATAGATATTGTACTTCATGAATGATGCATACTGTTCAGGGTTTACAGATAGATATATGAAGTCACTTGTTTTTGTTAGGGACGGCTACTGCTTGTTGTTTGTTTTGGCTAAGTAGGAATAAAGTGGTTTTTTTGATAAAAGAGTAATATTCTCTTCTTTGTAGGTTATTTTTTTACTTAATTATTGGCTCCGCACATGAGATATCCTTTAGAAGCCTGGTTTGCGAGGCCTGATGACCGCGTTGTTCAACATTTGGAGAGGGTAGTCAAGGTGTTTTTTTAGGGACATAGGTGGCGATCCAGTCTTAGGATTGATGGCCATTAATTTTCCTTATAATCTATTATGTGCTATCTTTTTGTGTGCATGAGTAGGGCGTGTATATTTTAGTTATGCAGAGGCCAAAAATGTTCTCAGGATAATTATATCATCTCGATGTAATTTGTTGAGTTTAATAAAATTTTCATTATCTAAAATAAATTCACCTTCCAACTTCTGAACTATTCGAGCATGACATGTACTTGCCTTCCGTCACCCATGATTTTGCTGGAGGGAACTCTGGTTTTTCAGTGTTTTGAATGCTAACATGGCCTAGAGATGTATTGTAACCGCAATTCTAGAAATTAACTCAGTTCAACAATTGTTCTTTTTCCAGTTCTATGGCCATTGTCCCAGCAGTACAACTCAACCTGCCAAAAAGATGAGTGATAAATACAAGTGTTCAGCCGTGGGAACTAGAAGCAAGAAGAGTAGTTCATCGGTGAGCATGGAACTGGATCCTCTAACTTTATGACTTTCGTGACTTTATCACTGACACGTAGGTCCTAGCTCGCATATCAGGCATGTAAGTTCACGTGCCATTAATTTGGTTTTAGTGATTAATGATAAATTCTATGTGTGACTACTATTTTTATGAGCAAATTGTCTAGTTTTATATTGGATATGAAAATGAAAATGGTGAGAGGTATGTGATAAACTCCTCATATCTAAATTTATCTCTCCTATAGGTCCAAAATATAGAATGAACTACTTCATTGTCCTTCAATAAATATGTGCACATGGCTCTCTTCATATTCATATGTATGCACATCTTTAGAGGAGCTCACTCTATGTTTATTTCTCTCTTTGTATTGATGTATTTCTCCTTCCATATACATGTGAACTTTATATGTTTTATATCGAGTTGTCATCCATCACCAAAAAGGAAAAGATGGAAAGATGTATTACCAACAAATTTGTGTAATTGTTGTTTTGGTGATTTATTACAAACCGGTTTTATGGGACTAACCTTTTGCCATGAGTTGGTAAATAGGTCGCTCCCGGACTTCATATGAGTTTGAGATAGAAATGTATTTATTGATGATGGACCCTAATGATAACAAGTATGAAATACATAGAGATCAAGCTATAAGCATCACTTCTTCTCTCCATTTACATGTTAATATATTCAAATATGTGATTTCCGGGTTTGATCTCGACCGTCCGATCTAATCGTGTCAATCTCAGCCCTCCATAGCCTTTAATTCAATCTTGGCCGTTGGATCTCAGTCAATCTCAGTCAAAGCAATCTCAGCCGTCGGATCCCATAGACCGCTTCGGTGCACCCGGTAGTTGGAATATGGTCCAGAATGTCTGATATTCCGAGTAACTCGAGTTTCTGTTTGGTTTTAATTCTCAAACCGGAATTTCCAATGGAGACATTGGAATGTTTGATCCCTTGTTTTTACGGAGACCTAGGATTTGAAATTGACCATTGGGACACTTTTATATGGATCATAATATCCAAGGTGGGACTAAAATTTCCCCCCAACAGGCAGATTTGGGGGTTTCCTATTTAAACCCCAACACAAACCCTTTCTAGTGTTAGCCTTTCATTTCAAATCTTTGTAGCTTTGTGTCTTTGAGCTTGTGCTTAGTGATTTGAATCTTGAGCTTTCTTTCTTCCTCTCAAATCCCCTTTGGTCTTTGTGATTTGATTCTTGTGGGTGTGGATTTAAGTTGGGTTTCTAGTGTGAGCACAAATCCTTGATTCTTGAGCACTAGAGTTCATTTTCAAGTAAGCTTTGTGTGCATTTGTTACTTTTGGAGATTGAGATCTTCTAGATGGCTATGAGTCGCTCGTGAGCACTCAAGGATTGTGTTGTGCCGCAGGAAAGTTTGTGAAGGCTTAGATTTTGCCTACACAAGGGAGGAAATCAAGAGTAAACCCAAGAAGTGCATTTGACCTGACTCTTTGCGAGCTTCTCAACGGAGACGTAGGAACCTCTTTGTGAGGGGTTCGAACTTCAGGAAACAAATCTCCATGTCTCTCTCTTAGTTATCTCGAATCTCTTACCATATTACTTGCAACTCCTATTATATTGTGATATTATCTTGTATTGTATGCTATGCTTCAATTTGCTATAATGCCTATCATGTTGTAGCTTAAGTTTTTTGCTCTTGTTGGTATATCTCATACATCAAAGTTTAAATTGTGCATTGTTGTATCAGAAGTTCCGATATACATTAGAATATCCGATTTGCTTTTGCTTATCTTGCTTAAACATTGTAATTGCACCTATTCACCCCCCTCTAGGAAACATTGAGTTCCTTTTAATTGGTATCAGAGCCAAGTCTCTCTATTTAGAGCTTTACCACCTAGGGAGTAAAGATGTCAACTAGTGGTTTGGTGGATATGGTTCATTTACTTTTAGATGGTTCAAATTATTATTCTTGGTGTACTTGCATGCTTGATATCTTTAGGGCCATGGGTCCTCAAATAAAGCGAGTTGTAGATGTGAGCATTTCTCCTCCAAGTGATGAATTGCTATCATTCGAAGACTAAGAGAAATGCATATATCTTAATGCCCAAGCTACTAATGTTTTATTTAATACTTTGAGTGAAGATGTATTTAAAACCATCATGCTGCTTGAAGATGCTCATCTCATTTGGACATCGCTTAAGAAAAGATTGGACAAACCCAAATGTGATGGAGCGGGTGTTCTTACGGAGACACCACTTGAAGAATGCTCTACCTCATTGTCATACCATGAAGAGCATCAACTAATGGAGGTTTGTGATATTAACCTGAGTGCGCAAGCAAAAAGGGGACAAAAAAAAATTTCTTGGACGATGCTATTTTGTAGAACCAGTTGCTTGTCGATGGCAAAATGTGTAGAATCTCTAATTATTAAGAAAAAAATGGTTTGATCGTGACTGAATCTTCTAGGCATTTTAGTTTTTCTTTGTTAAGTTAACTTGAGTGGCTGACTTCCCTTGCCATCACCGACTCCCTCACCTCCGGCGCCACCTTTTCTTTGCCCCACCGCCTTGTCCCAACGCCGCCGTTTGCCGTCACCGCTGAGCTCCGGAGCCACCATCTGCCCTTCACTATCGTCACTGGTCACCGTCGTCTTCATCTGCCTCGGCGTTGTCGTTGACTCACTGCCGATGACCCTGACCCACCACTTCACTGTGCCGACGACCCTAACCCGCCACTTCACTGTGCCGTGACGCACCGGCCACGGTGACCATGCCCATGGCATCGCGTCTCGCCGCGAAGTGCTCTGGCCGAGAGGTGTTCTTCTCCGGGTCACCGTCCACCAGCCCTTTCATCCCGTGCTCCATGGACCTAGTCTACTGTGAGCCATCTCACTAACAGTGGACCCCACATGCCAATCCCATTTAAAATAATTCTTTTTCCAATTCAAATTCAGAAAATATACTTAGAATATTTCTTTTCAATTTCTTTTCCAATTTTCTCCGAGTTCAAACTTCCGGAGGTCATAACTTATCTATTCGAACTCCGATTCGACCCGTTCTTCTTTCTAAATTTTTCTAAAATTGAGCTCTACCTCGTGGTTCATTTTATTGTTCTATTTTATATTATTTAGCTTGACTTTTCCCTTTGTTTATTTGTTTCTCGTTTGCGATCGTGTAGACATTGGTGCCGAGGAGCAATTGGTCGCAACTGAAAACACAATGCAGGAACAGTGCTTGGAGCAAGGCAAGTGCACCTTGATGATGTTGATCCCAGTTTGTAAATTATTTTGTTTGAAACCATGCATTATTTGTTTGAAAATTATCGTATTGGATATTATGACTTATTTGCTATCTGTTTGTGCCTTGATTATTATTAATTACTTGTGATACCTTGTCACACTAATATTATTTATGAGTTGAACATAGGGACTCAACTCAGGGTAGAGTAACTGTGCTTAACCCCGCTTAAATTGTTTTTCAAGCAAAATAATTTTGATTAATGATATATTTATCTAGAACTACTAGATAACACGTAGCGCGCCTCTATTCTCCACCCAGCGATCCCACCCGTTTATTAGCCCTACCACTCCCTCCCAGTCAGTCTTGAGCAAATTTTTTACCACTCCATATTCGCTGGTAAGCCTCACCACAAAAAAAGCTCGGGAACATGATCACCACAACGTGCCTGATCCATTTGGCCATTCCCCTCCTATGCCGTGCAGGTCGAGTTCGCCGTCGCCGCCGTTGTCGTCTTTGTAGCGCCGCCGCTAGGTTGCTGCCGTTCCGACGATCTCCGGCTATCCTGGACCGGACCGCCTCGCCACTGACGTCGCTGTGACCCCAGGAGCTAGACGCCCTAACCAATCGCCGCCGTAACGCCGTGTACCAGTAGATCGAGCCCGTCTTCTTCCTCTTCGGTGAACGCGCCGCCGTCATCGATTCGCTGTCTCCGGTGAGCCATTGTCCGATTCCTTGCTCTGGTGATCTCCCTAGGTCTCAACTAACCCGGTCGACGCCCTTGCTCAGCCACCCATGGACCGGAGTCAGCCGCCGACGTACCACCGATGATTTCCATCGCCGCCAGGAGGATCCGCGAGCCGCCGCCACCGTCCAGACCTCGCCAGTCTTCGCAAGACCCTTGGTGAGCTTCCTGGAGGTCCCTAGGAGCCCATGCATGCATGCACTTGGACAGGAACGGGTTGCATCGTTAGATGCCTCTACGTCCCGAGACTCCCCGTCGCTTGCGCCACTACCACCGATGACTCCGACCACCGTAGCTCATGAGACCACCACCCATAGCTTTGCCGTGGACCGGGCTACATTTCTTGTATAGGCCGCATCGTGCGAAACCCCGTAGAACGCCGTTGGCGCACGCGAGAACGTCATCGGGTCGCCATTGCTCTGCTTCGCCAGCCGTGCGCCGTCGCCACCTCGCGGACATACAGGACCCACAGATTAGAGCGCGAGGACCTAATTAAAATATGATTAAAACTTGAAGGATTAGTTAGCAAGAACGTCTGTCTCTTACATGTGGACTCTAAGGAAGTATATGTGATAACCCTAAAACTGAAGGACTCTTAACGAAGTTGCCATGGCAAGTGGCCGAGGACCACGGGATCTAATCCCTGGAACCCAAGGGGCTTCTGTGCAAAAGATGTTACGCTGACATGTGGGCCTAATCGATTTAAAATCCGGAAATCTAAATAAAAATGCTTATGGCTTTATCTGTTGAACTGAAAAACTGAATAAACTTGTAAAATGCATAATAAATTCATTTTAACACTATATGGTGCAAACTAAAATTTTTTGGAACCACAAAAATGTGTTCTTTACTCCTGTGAACAAAAATTTTGCTCAACTAGTACATAAATGACAATTTTACTCATAAAATTGTGCTCTATTTTCCTATGAGGCTAAATTTGACAAAACTACCTCCTAGAATACCTTAAAAATCTGGGTAACATCTAAACACCGTATTTCACGTATAAAACTTGTAAAATCGATATCTCACACGTACAAATTGATAAAATGGAAATCCTTTCACTAATGGTCATCTAAAATCAGAACCTACACACTGCATGAAAAGCACCCATGATAGTACATAATGAGATTTTTATATTATTTGGTATTTATTTGTATACCGTTATTCTGTTAAAGGATGAACTCGTTGCCATAGACGAGGGTGATTGTGTTGCTGATCAGGTTGAAGAAGCGG
The DNA here is from genome assembly GCA_003991445.1 of Oryza meyeriana var. granulata. NCBI lineage: Eukaryota > Viridiplantae > Streptophyta > Magnoliopsida > Poales > Poaceae > Oryza > Oryza meyeriana. The sequence continues at coordinate 128,117 of RYFJ01000207.1, forward strand.
AGCAAGGCAAGTCCTTTCCCCACTCCCTTTGAACAATTTGGTCCTATATTTTGGGAATAAATGTTTTGATTGCAAATATGCATGCATATTTATAACGTACAATATTTAAAATATGGTTAGATGGTAGATATGACCTAATTGCTGTATTATCCAACTTTGATGCTTGCTATCCTACTGTTTGTAACCATATAAGGGATTAGAGTACTGTCCAAATGCTCAAATGGGTATTAAAATGATTAATATGCTCCTATATGCTTAGACATGCTTCTAGAATTGCTAAGTAACAATATGGTCACTTTATACCTTTCAAAATGGGTATTTTTATACTTCATATCCTCTGAATAATTGTGAACTAAAATGATGAAAAATTGTTTTAAGACTTAGGTGGCAAGTGGTGTACATATGGTGTTAGTTGTATACCGATAGGGGAAGTGTTCGCTTGAGTCGATTAAGAACCGAACTCAATATCATATTCTTATGTTTACAGTACGACTACATGTGCTAGTATGGGATGGCCATAGCTCACTAAGTTGCTCATTATTTAGCCTTACATTTTGGTAAGCCGGAGTAGTATGGGTTATGTTGTTGTATTAATCTAGAGGAGCTACCTATGAGACCTGTAATGATTAGGCGTCTAAGTTTGTCCAATACAATGGTGTAGTGTCTCGTGGGAAAACAGGATGGTTTGCTGCCACGGCGTTAGATTCAAAGTGAGGGCCCGCTACCTAATGGCTCTGGATCATTCCTAGGGTGGGTTCTCACTTACCTTCGCTGATGTAGGGCTAAGTTTTGAGCAATGGAAGGGATATGTCGCGAGTAGTAAATCGGATATCTTTGGTATCACGTGCTATGCTTTGCATGATTACTATATCGCGTCGTGTGGGTAAAGCGTACATACTCTGCAGAGTTAAAACTAATTAATTAGCTATACTCACGGTCATAAGCGACATAGTTATGCCTATTGAGTATAGTCTTATGATTTATGAACTTGTTTATGAAGGTGGGTGTCGGATGAGTAAACCTCGACGGCGGGAGGTCTGGAGACCCCCCTTTGAGATTCGGCCAGGGGAGTAGTTCTCAGGGGAAGCCGGCATCAGGGTGTAGAAGAAGGATACGCGAAGAAAACGTAGAAGAAACAGAGGAGTCCGGACCGTCCGAAGCGGGTCCGGACCGTCCGAACCGAGAACAAAGGCATAAGGGTCCGGACCGTCCGAACCTAGGCGATAGCGCGGGGAAGAGGATGAACAGCGAACGGTGGGAAGAAGGGATCGACGCACGAGGGAGACACGGGGATTTAGACAGGTTCGGGCCGCCGGAGCGTAATACCCTACTCCTGTGTGTGTTTGGCTATGAGGTGGATGAATGTGGTAAGGTGTGTACAAGGTGAACCTAGCTTGCTGCCGGAGCCGGAGAAGAAGAACAGTAGCTGGAGGATGAGCTCGGGAGTAGAGGGCAGAGAGGTAGAGGTCCTCAGTTGAGAGTCCCCCCCCTTTTGCCTGTGGCTTGGTCCTCCTTTTATAGAGCAAGGGGATTCCACAGCGCCAAGGGTACATGCTGATAGAGAGGGAGCTACATGAGGGGGCAGGTATGGCTTGGCTTCTCACTGTCTTGTCGCCGTCTTGTCTTGCACGTCCGCCCGCTGCCGCCTGCTGCGTCCACGCCGGGTAGGTCGGCTGGGAGCGGCCCAGTCTTCGTGACGGGTCGTCTGGTTGATAGAGGGGAGAGACGTGACGGCGCACGGCTCCAAGTCAAAAAGGCTCTGACTGCGCAGCAGATGTACAGCGAATTGAGCCCTCCATAGTCAAAGAGCTTCTGACTACACAGGGAGTGGGCCCACGGGGGGCCGTCCTGGGAGCTCACGCCTGCTCGAGCGGGCGACAGGTGGAAAGCGTCCCTCCGCGCGCGCTAGGCTCCGAGCTCCTTGGTGACCGACATGTAGGCTCCGGACCCGGTCTCAACGCCCGGGTCCGAGGCTGCGGTCCTCGGGTCCGGGAGGCGAGACCCCGGACCGAGGCCGCGGGTCCCGGACCCGAGGGCGCGGCCCGAGCACCGGAATACTCCAGCTCCGTGCCCGGGGACGCCTGCCGAGACTGGGAACGCTGGCCCGGGCCCGAAGGTCGCACCGGGGCCGGGAATGTCCTCGGCGGCGAGGCCCGAGAAGGGGTCGGGCCGTCATTGCGACGCGCCCGGGAAGGTACACCCGGGCCCGGGCGGTGCCCGGGCCCGAGGCACTTAGCGTTGTTGGCCGTTGCTAGTTTCTGACCGTAGGCCCCGGGGAAGCTGACGTGGCCGGAGATCCACGCGTCCCCGCAGAACGTGGGACCCCCAGTCCCATTTCGCCGACAGTGGCCCCTGGCCCTGTTGCTCGGCTGGGATCGGCCCCGGGCAGGAACAGGGCCATGTCTTGAAGAAAAGAGGGGACGCGAGGTGCACCTGGTTCACCACAGACTGATGTAGCTTGACGATTTGATTCAGGTGGGATATGTGCCCGGGACCGGGGCTGAAACATGGAATGAAGTGTCAGGGAAGCCTGGTCCGAAATGGAGTCACGGGAGAAGGAAATACTCTCCCGAGAGGAAAACGTCTGGGCCCAAGAGGTCGGGCTCGCGTCTCGGGGGTGTGAGTTCGTCGTGCGGGAGGAAATCACGGCAGTTCGCGAGGAAGTCGCGGCGGTTCGCGAGGTGGTCGCGGCAGTTCGCGAGGTAGCGTGGGAGGCCGTGGCCGAGTCCGCTGCCCCGGAGGCAGGGTTCCTCGACCGCGGCGAGTACCTTGTGGAGCCGATACCTGACGAAAAGGCCGATGAAGGCGGCAGTTCTCTTCTGCCTCCGCCCGTGACTATCTTCCGGGCCCGGGGGCCCTCCATGCCCCCGAGCGCGCAGCAAGGTTGCTGGGGATTAACGTATTCTGCGCACGATGGACTGTGAGAGTATTTGGTTCGTCCTTTTGTTCATTCCGTGCTACGAGTCGTGGCGTCTACTGCCTCCCAAGGGGTTTTTCGCGGTCGCGACTGTGCGGAGGAAAGGATTACGCATAAGCATTCTGCCCCCTAGCAGCGAAAGGGACCGGGCCCGAAGCCAACCCAGTGGGACACCGCAAGCCAGCAGGGCTTCGGGGCGCCTACCCGGAGGGGCGCCACCTCGGCCCGGGACTTGAACGATGTCCGGGGATTGGACAGGGGGATTCGGTAGCTTGCTGCTAGGGAACCAATAATTACGCGCAACCTAGCCGCTGCACAGGCGCGGCCTGATTATACCCCCCAGGGGGTGAGACTGCCATGAACGCAACACACGGAAAAAGACAAAAGGCGCGGAACCGGGAAAGAGTTTAAAGATGCTGTTTAGTAAAGGGTATACGCATGGGTGCCCCGGCCGGCGCGGAGATTTGAGCAACCCGGCGCTGGCCCGGGCACACCGTACTTACAGGATGTATTTGCAGATAAGGTTCGCAAAGATGCTTGACGTGCCATGGATTGAGGAGCAGAATCCACCCTCCTGGCCCAGCCTTACCGAGCCCGGTTTGAGAAACATCGATCACCAGGAAGGGGCCTTCCCACGGGGGGAAGATTTACTTCTTTCCGGTACGTGCGAGGACACGGCGGAGAACGAAGTCCCCGACTTGGAGTGATCGGGCCCAAACCTTACGCTAAAGATAGCGCTTAAGGCTCTGCTGGTTATGAGCGAGGTGCGCGGCCTCGCTGAAGAAGTATCCCGGCTTCGGTCCCGGCTCGGTAGGGTCTGAACTCGGGCTCGGTTTCCTCGGGGGAGCGAGCCAATGACATCGGGAGCAAACATGTGCCCCGGACCCGGGGGCCCCGGCTAACATGTGGAAGATATGTGGATTGGGGCCCGAGGTGCAGTCTTCCCCTCGCGCCTCGACATCTCCGTCTTTACCTGTCTTATACAAAGGGAGATATTTGCATATGTGTATGATCATGTTTATATCTTCGTACCTTGGTTTATTGTGTTGCTCCGGGGATTATTCGCGTCTGCTGTCGGTGACGCTTGTTGATTTCTCGGGAAGCGTCGAGTGCCGGGCGCCCTCCGATTCGGGGCGCCGGCCGCCGCGCACGGCCGCAATGCATTGGGTAACTGCCTACCCCGGGAACCCGGCCTCCGAGAGCGGCGGAAGCGACCCCGGGAACTCGGCCCCGAGGACCGTGAAGGGCCCAGGGTGGAGCCGCGCGGAACGTTCGAGTTGTTACCCGTGCCCCGGGAGCTTGGTCTCCTGGGTCCGTGAGCTGTCGGACGCGAGTCGGAGCGACGAAGTCCGTAGGTTTGGCCCCTTCTGTCTTCCGGATCCGGGGTCCCTCCGTGCTCCCGGGCGCCGTTGGCCCAGGGAGCATAGCAAGGCCGCGAGAGCAGGCTCTTGACTCGCCGGGAGCACCCCGGGGACTGACCCTGACCAGCAGGGGGTTGCCAGGCAACGGAGCGTCCGGTGGCCGAGGAGGAGTTGGCCAGGTCAGGGTCCGGAGCCCGCCCCGGGAACCTAGGATGGCGAAACAAGGGGAGAATACAAGTTGAGCAATATGCGAAGTTAGATAAGGTAACGTATCTGGATGTTGGTATGGCTCTGCGAGCAAGATCTTCGGGCCGGGAGCGTTGCTCGCCCCCGGGAACGTTGAATATCGAACCGACTCGCCGTCAAGCGCCGTCGCGCCCAGCTTGGTATAGTATGAATCGTCCCCAGGAACGCCGGGAAAAGGTAGGGTGTTTATACAGACGGATTTGTGGAGATACTTGTTGTGCCTGGGGATGGAGCTCGGACTCGCTTCCCTCGCGAGCCCGAGTCCGGCATGTGCTCGGACCCCGGGGGCCCCGGCTAGCGCTGAGGATACGTGTCCGGGACCCGGGGCCCGGACTGAAATACGGTTTTGATATAAGCCGGGCTCCGGGGGCCCGGGCTTGGATATGGGATGTGAGACGACCTTCTGGAAGCATTCTCGCCGGGGCGGTGCTGTCCGGGCTTCGCGCCCTACTTCGGGTGTCGCGTTCCTAGGCTTGCACTCGCCTTGGCGAGGCCGCCCTGGTTCGGCACCTCGGTGTCGGGCCCAGGGCACGGTTTCGGGAATCCGTGCCTCGGCTCAAATATGTGCCCGGGACCCAGGGCCCCGGACTGAAATATGATTCGATATGTACCGTTGACATGCGCCCGGGCACGGGGCCCGGTTAAAGACATGGATGATATCGGGACCACTTCCCCGGACCCGCCCTTGCCGAGGCGACGCGGTCCGGGTACTCGCGCCCTGTGAGGGTCGTTCCGGGTGCCACGTTCCTAGGCGCGCACTCGCCTTGGCGATGCCGCCCCGGGTCGGGCTCCTCAGAGTCGGGCCTAGGAGGTAAGTCCCGGGCCGTATGTCTGCCAGGCGGGGGGCGCTCTACGACGAGCGCCATGCTTGCTGCCTGCGGAAATATTATTGGTGTGTGCCCAACCATCAACTCGCGCGTCATGACCTGAGGCCACGGCGCGAGGAGCGGGCACGGGCCCCGCTACCGAGGGCAGCGAGGACGCTCTCTGGCTCTGGCCTGTCAGTGCCGTGCTCGGGCTCAGCTTCCCTTGCGAGGGTGCGAGCTCTTGACACCGGGAGCAGATCCTCAACCGGGAGCAGCCGATCAACGGAAAAGACCATCAACCGGGAGAAGCCGTTCAACCGGGAATTTATCGACTGGGAGTAGCTTGCCCGGACTCGCGGCCGACAGGGCGGCGTGGTCCGGACTATCACACCGGGAGCCGTGTCCTGTGGGACGAATCGGGACGATCTCTCCGGGCGTGCTTGCTGGGGCAATGCAGTCCGGGTACTCGCACCCTACCGAGGCTATTCCGGCTCGGGCGCGGGATTCGGACCGTCCGCCTAAGGGCCGGACCGTCCGTCGACGGTTCGGACCGTCCGAACCGCTTCGAGCGCGCTTGGTCCGCTACCGCTTCTGCCCGGACTCGGGCTCAGCTCCCTCGGACTCAGGTCCCTTGAAGGGGAGCGAGCTCTCCGTGACTGGCCCGGGGGAAGATATGCGCCTGGGAGCCAGGGGCTTCGACCGGGGCTAGATACGCGCGCCCGGGAGCCAAGGGCTCGGACCGGGGCTAAGTACGCACCCGGGAGCTAAGCTCCGACCGGGGCTGAGTACGCGCCCGGGAGCCAAGGGCTCGGACCGGGGCTATTTATGAGCCCGGGAGCCAGGGGCTCCTACCGCACGGGCTCAGGTCCCTTGAGAGGGAGCGGGCTCAGGCCCGCTACTGCTCCTGCCGGGACTTCTTGACGCGCTCGGCCAACTTGTGGACGGCGCGACACTCCACGAGGTCGTGCGAATCCGTCTCGTGGACGGCGCACCACCTCCGGGCTTCGACCGGCTCGAGGCGCTCGGCCAGGCGCTGGACGGCACGACACTCCGTGATGTCGTGCCGGTCCGTGTCGTGGAAGGCGCACCACCCACGGGCTGCGGCCGGCTTAAGACGCTCGGCTATGCCCTGGACGGCGCGGCACTCCGTGATGTCGTGCCAGTCCGTCTGGTGGAGGGGGCACCACTTCTGGGTTGTTGCCGGCGGTGGCGGCGCGCATGCGGCCTTTCGCCGCTTGCTGCGACCATCGCCTCCGCGGGCATCATAGCTCCGTGGGCTACCCGTAGCCGCCAAGGCGCAGCTCACGGCCGCCGCCTTGGCCTTCTGGCGCTTCCTTCTGTTCCGCCGTAGCGCGGAACGTGAAAGCTTGCCATCCTCTTCAGAACCCTGGTCGAGGGCCCCAGGACTTGCGGCAGCGTTCGCGTGCCGCTCGCGCTGCCGCTCGATCGTGGCTCGGGCGTCCTCCTGAACCTGCGTCCGGTCCAGCCAGTCGCGGAGGTCGCCGTGGCCATTGTTGGAGTCCCGCGGACGATGGCCTTCCGCCATGGAGTGCGTCGGTGTTGGGGACGTCGGCGTACCACCTGAAAAGGAAACTCCCCCTACCTGGCGCGCCAGCTGTCGGAGGAGTAAACCTCGACGGCGCGGGGTCTGGAGACCCTCCTTTGAGATTCGGCCAGGGGAGTAGTTCTCAGGGGAAGCCGGCATCAGGGTGTAGAAGAAGGATACGCGAAGAAAACGTAGAAGAAACAGAGGAGTCCGGACCGTCCGAAGCGGGTCCGGACCGTCCGAACCGAGAACAAAGGCATAAGGGTCCGGACCGTCCGAACCTAGGCGATAGCGCGGGGAAGAGGATGAACAGCGAACGGTCGGAAGAAGGGATCGACGCACGAGGGAGATACGGGGATTTAGACAGGTTCGGGCCGCCGGAGCGTAATACCCTACTCCTGTGTGTGTTTGGCTATGAGGTGGATGAATGTGGTATGGTGTGTACAAGGTGAACCTAGCTTGCGGCCGGAGCCGGAGAAGAAGAACAGTAGCTGGAGGATGAGCTCGGGAGTAGAGGGCAGAGAGGTAGAGGTCCTCAGTTGAGAGTCCCCCCCCTTTTGCCTGTGGCTTGGTCCTCCTTTTATAGAGCAAGGGGATTCCACAGCGCCAAGGGTACATGCTGATAGAGAGGGAGCTACATGAGGGGGCAGGTATGGCTTGGCTTCTCACTGTCTTGTCGCCGTCTTGTCTTGCACGTCCGCCCGCTGCCGCCTGCTGCGTCCACGCCGGGTAGGTCGGCTGGGAGCGGCCCAGTCTTCGTGACGGGTCGTCTGGTTGATAGAGGGGAGAGACGTGACGGCGCACGGCTCCAAGTCAAAAAGGCTCTGACTGCGCAGCAGATGTACAGCAAATTGAGCCCTCCATAGTCAAAGAGCTTCTGACTACACAGGGAGTGGGCCCACGGGGGGCCGTCCTGGGAGCTCACGCCTGCTCGAGCGGGCGACAGGTGGAAAGCGTCCCTCCGCGCGCGCTAGGCTCCGAGCTCCTTGGTGACCGACATGTAGGCTCCGGACCCGGTCTCAACGCCCGGGTCCGAGGCTGCGGTCCTCGGGTCCGGGAGGCGAGACCCCGGACCGAGGCCGCGGGTCCCGGACCCGGGGGCGCGGCCCGAGCACCGGAATACTCCAGCTCCGTGCCCGGGGACGCCTGCCGAGACTGGGAACGCTGGCCCGGGCCCGAAGGTCGCACCGGGGCCGGGAATGTCCTCGGCGGCGAGGCCCGAGAAGGGGTCGGGCCGTCATTGCGACGCGCCCGAGAAGGTACACCCGGGCCCGGGCGGTGCCCGGGCCCGAGGCACTTAGCGTTGTTGGCCGTTGCTAGTTTCTGACCGTAGGCCCCGGGGAAGCTGACGTGGCCGGAGACCCACGCGTCCTCGCAGAACGTGGGACCCCCAGTCCCATTTCGCCGACAGTGAGACATAGATGTATGATTTACTTTATTTATGAATACATGATGATGAGATTATTAGCTTGATGCCATGAAGGGCAGCATGCATGATATTTTGTTGTTACTATGTTGACCACAATGATTTACTTCTGTACATGTTTTAAATGCTCTACAAATAGCCTTCCTTTGAATGTAGCTTGTATGTATAATAGGTTTGACATTATCAGTACATTATGTTCATAATATACTGAGTCTTGCTCTGTTTTGTATATATTTTGTGTAGACTTTGATATAGGTGAGATGTACAATAGTGTTGAGTGCTATGTGGATGACGCCAAATTTTAGGATGGTTCTAACTAGGGGACTATCCCTAGTCGGTTTGCCTGTGTGGGATGGGTAGACACGCATTAAATAATTTGGCCGGTCGGCCTATATAATAGCTAGTTGTACTCTATATTTATCTATTTGTACTCATACTACCTTTTATTTTGATGTCAATGCTTTGAAGAAAGTGCGAGGCTAGTCACTTTTCCTTGGGCTAGCTGAGCATGAGTATGGCCTTGGACCAATTAAGATGTTTGCTTAATAGCTGCTTGAGTTCAAGTCTTGTATGATATGTAGTCGCTTGGTCGCCACCATCGAGTGGTTGACGGACATACCTTGGGGAGGACCGGCAAGGCTATTTTATTAAATATCTCATTTGTTCTGAGTTCAATGCTTTAAGTTTGTGTCGTACTTGTTATTCGCGATGTCAAGTATGCTTTAAGGCATGGTGATTACTTAATTTATTTGATTTTATCTAAGATCCTATCACTTTAATAGTTAGCGTTGATATGACGAGTTACAAAATATAATACAAAGTCTTAGGGTGTGCACATCAGGTATCAATGGTGATGGGACACCAGGGAGAGGCGACAACGTGAGATCAGGGATGCGCCACCCGGGCCTCCTCTGCGCCGTCCCCCGTCGGATTTGTCGACGCGTGGATCTACATCAGGCCGTCTCATAGAATTTTGCGACGTGTGGTGGGACGAAGGTGGATGGGCTCGGATGCGGGGATGCGGCGACGGCGAGGTCGATGATCTCCACCTCCGCTACCGCCCGGTTCTGCCGCAGTCCGCCGACAGGCAGCGAGGTGAGGAGCGAACCGGCCGGCCGCGCGTTCTAGCGAGGTAGCAACGGTGTGATTTGGGGACGGCGGCTCTAGATCTACCTCCAGCCGACGGATCTAGAGTGAGCGCTGCCGGCGGCGGAGGTTGGGGGCTGCCGATGCAGTCCAGCGGTGGCGGCGCCAGATCTTCCTCGGGCCGGCGGTTACAGAGAGCGCGCAACCGGCTGCTGCAAAGAGAGCGCAGCCGGCGGCGGAGGTCGGGGCCGGCACCGAGATCGAGCCCGGCTCTGGCAGTGAAGAGCACTGTGCCGCTCCCAGGTGGACTCTCGTGCTCCATCACCACCCTACCGCCCTCGGCGCGGAGAATCAGGACCGTCCTCACCGCACACCTCCTGTCGGCCCTCCTCGGCGTCGGCGCGTCATCTCCGACTCTCGGGGAGAGCAACAACGGGGTCGTCGGCGCGAAGAAACAGGCCGAGCGGTGGCGAGGTGGAGCAGGAAACAACGGCGTGCTCGCGGGCGTGGGGGAGGCGAAGGAGACCAGGAAGGAGGCCACTGACGCTGGATCTGGAGCAGGCAGTGCGCAGGATGGCGGTCGGCAGCGACTTTGTTGACGAAAACAACGGAGGCACTCGCCTAGTGGTCAGCTTCCTTACCTCCATGGTCATCGTCGCTGCCGGACGGTGCCTGTGCACGACATCATATATGTATCCTCTAGATGGGCGCCAGCTTCATCACCACGCGATGTCACCGTTTGTCAATGCTCACTAGATCCGGGTCGCCGTTGGTCTCTAGCCCACCTCCATCACTGCCATGGCCAACCTCCAAGCCCCACCGGCTTCCCTAGGCCATCCGTTGTTGACTACTTGTTTCTCTGCTTGAAGCTTGCTTTTCGCCATCGCTAGAGTTGTTGCTCCCTCGTGTATATTTTTGTGCCGATTTTTTTATTCAGTGTAAATTGTGCGATTGGATGTAGCAATACATGTTATAACAAATTTACTACCTATGAACACGGTGGAAAAATTACTACACTCCATCCTGGCAAATTGAAGTAAATGTTTTACCAATGCAGATCTCATAAAATTATATGCAGTAAAAGTAAAAATATTACCATGGTATGAAGAGAATGAGTAATAATCTTTTTACTAAATGATAATGAGTGCGCTCGAGGTGGACTAGATATGGAGTAATTGTTTTATCGTGCCTTGATGCTGGTTGGCCAGATAGAGTAATTCTTTTACGTAGTAAATGATGTGTTCGGTGCGTTCTGCGTGGAGGGAGATGGGGTAGGGAGGCAAAACGGAGAAATCGGATTTGACACGGCGGGGGAGAGAAAATAAAAGGAAAATCAGCGCTGAGGCATCTTGTTTATTAAACAACACACAGCGCGCTGATTAGCGTAACTGTATATTTATCACTGTTTTATATATGAACTGTGACCGTGTGCTATCTTTCCAACAGTATATGTTGTACCATGTTGCACTGAATTACTCCATGTAGCTAGTTACAATGGCTCGAAGTTTTGCATTGTGTTGCATAACCTGCACTAGATTATACCCAACATGTTCATGCCTGACAAGAAGATTTACTATTTATTGAAACATCACAATGAACAGTTCTGTTTATTCATCGAGTGTGACAAGTGGTTCGAAAGCACAGAGGAGTGAAAACTACAAGGTAGGCAGATAAATGCTACATGGCAAAATCAACCGGAACCAAATGGAACTTTGGGCATTCGTCCAGTCCTTGGCAACTCCCATTACGCCCACACGGTTGAATGAAAAATTTCAGACCAGTGACTTCGCTGGGGACCTGTAGGTCAGATACATAGAAGGCTTGGACGCTGGCAACTCCAAGAAAAATTCTGGAAGCCTTAGCATTTGAATCTGCTGTTAACTTCTCAACATAGACATTGTACCTCATGAATGATGCCAGGTGTTTATTATTCAGTTCCCAACTGATTTTCAGACTTACAAGTTTAGATTTGTCTGAACTATCCGACCATGAGATGTACTCGCCTTCCGTCATCCATGATTTTGCTGGAGGGAACTCTGTTTTCTCAGTGTTTCGGATGCTAACGTGGCCTAGCGATGCATGGTAATGAAAAGATCTATTTGCATCTGCTTCTAAGCTTCCATCTTCATCTGTTTCTGAATCAATTCTGCCGGTGGTTTTCATTGTGCAGACTATGTTGATCCCAGTTAATGTGAAGCTAGCACCGGGCTGGATAGTTGCTTTGTAGACGACCCAATTTTGGTGAACTTGAGTGTGTGGATCTGCCTTAACAGCTTTAACATAAGAGCCATATTTTCGGTTTTGTTCTTTTCTTGTGAATGCTGCTGTGTCGTCCGCAATAAGAATGGAACTGCTCTCCTTGTTTCTGGATGACAAGTCCAGGGTCAATCCTAAACCAGAGCGTGCATCAGCTTTCACCTAAATCAGTCAACAGGAAGGATCATTTGACAGGAGAGAAGATGACTTAAAAGAAATAGCGTGCCAAGGTACAAGTGCACATGTATTGTTCTTTCAGAGAAGATGTAATTTCTAAACAGAAATATGTGTTCACTTGCTTCTGTGTTTCCAAAATATAATGTGAACATGTGGCTCAGATAGATAATGTTCTGATGAAGGTTAAATAGCATAGTATAAATGGAAAGACAGATTTCTTACTGAATAGAACACATGTATAGATCCACCATCCATGGAAAGCCCCCCATTAAAAAGCTGTTCTGAGAAAATTTCGTTCTGCTTGAGACTTCCCTTCATTGTTACACAATTCCCTCCACTGTATGGTTCTTCCTCGAAACTATGAATCAAGTGGCAACTATTTTGTTATAAATCAGAAAAGAACACTAACAACTACATGAAATGTAGAGGGGCATAAAATTCGCTTGTTCCCTTATCAATTTGACAAAGGTAAGTACTCCGTCAAGTAGCATTAGACAATCACTAATAGGCACTTGTCCAGAAAAGGAGATACTACTCTCCAAGCGGTATCATTGGAGCATATGGAGAATACAGTTACTATGGTCGGTTCTCTTCCTTTTAAAGATGATATCCACAAAACTTCTCGTCAACTTTTGAGTATATTAAAGTTCTCCTGATCTCACAAGGTCTCCAAAAGTAATTCTGAAACTGAACTATTTTGTCCAATATTTATCATCAGTACCAAATTCAGCTGGCCTATATGAGTAGAATTTAGGTTCGTGATTTGTTGTCCTTCCATTTGATTTAATCTAAGGTTTTGATGAGGCAACATGTGCAATACAACTACACATGTGAGCTATGTACTGATCGTTTTTCTGGCCACTGGGTTTTACCAGGAGTTTTTAATGAGGCACATGATATTTTGGAAAAGTGTCCAAGGAAGTGTGTTGTGCAATAATTCCTTCCCAAGGAATCTCATCTATGTGGACTCTTTCCTAAATGTAGTTGTAAGATGCATTGAAACTCTTTGAGTCTCCATTTGGTACAATAACTTTTCTCACTACAAATTCAGGAGAATCCCCACCATCGTATACATCTCAAGCAAAGCAATAAATATGAAAGCCTGGACTATTGAAAATTTTCCACACCTCTCATGGCTCAAATCCATCCCTACCTCCCTATATCCCTGAGCCTTCTCACAACTATGGTCCCATTACACAAACTTAAATTCTCACAGAACCCTCGACAGATGCAGACATGCATTTACATGCCACTGTATTTCGCCATCACCCCATAAGATCTTGTCGACACAGAGCTATTGAAGACTTATTTCTGGGTGAGCTACTATGTCAACTGCAAACATGTAATTTGGACACAAATGTGGCAAAAACAACCAATCAAACCAGCCTAACAGCAAAAACTGAGCAGTTTCATGAGTTTAGAGTTGTAATAACTAAAAAGCCAAGTTCTGTAGTTCCAGGTTGATTTCTAGACTTTTTGAGTCCAGGGCGTAAAATGGACCGTTTCCTTCCATTTTCTTTTCATAGTAAGGGACTAAGGGCACAGGAGCTTTGCCATTCATTTCAAGGAGAACAGAACTAAATCAGCCCCAAAAGGGAAACTACAAGACACCAGCACTGCAGCCCCAAGAGAGGGTTACGTGAACATGACATCCTCCATTTTTCTTTTGGTGTGAAATATTACGTTTAGCCAGCAAATGATATTGAATTCGTTCATATTTTGTGATATCATTATGCCATGGAACAAAAAGCCTGATATTGTCTAATGTTACTGGGTTTAGTTTTTGTTTATTTTGAACCTAGAGAGGTTTCATTTTCAAATAATAAAGCCATAGAAGAAAGCAAATAAAAATGCAGGTAGATGACAAGTCAAATATTGGTTATCGAATAAATTTTAATCTGATTCTCTTTTCAAGACAAATATTAGAAAATAGAATGGGGAATACTATAGGAAATTTTCTAATAGAATGCAGAATGCCATAGGAAATCAAGAAACATAATTCACGTAAGGATATTCCCGATAACATGTTACTAGAGGAAAGAGAATATATAATTACTAAAGGGCCCCATAATTAATAAAATGTTGCACATTCTCCAATAAACAATCAACAAAACATGGTGTTCACTAACAAGTTCATCCTTCAATAATGTTTATGTTGTCATTCATGTCTTAATCAAAGAGCTAGACTGTTACTCATGCAAGCAACAAGCTCCCTCTTTCCTCTCCTGTACCACCTCATAAGAAATACGATGCAACAACATAGGCTAGTAGTCAGTAACAAGCTATATGGGATATTGTGTGCCCTAATGCATCTTAAACTAAAAATGAGCTTACTTGATAACAGTTTGCAGACCTTGATCTCTAGCGTATTTAAGCATAGGCTGAAAAATGGTTCACAATAACATGAATGAGTTGAGAGAAGTGAAATTTCATGGAAGAGCATCATAGTTTAGACACATAATGACAGCGACGCAATCAAAATAAAAGTTTTAGCATCAGAATGTAACCTTTCTTTAACGGGGAACATACCATATTACAAAATTCATCATTGACATATCAGTCAAATAGGTAACTGCCAATCACCCAATATAGGTATATATATGGAATTGTTTAGATAGAGCAATAGGATGTTAGAGTGTATAGAGTATAAATTAAAAACAATATTATGCAGATGGGATGATCCTACAGGACATATTGATAGCATTAACCTGAAAACTTTGGCAAGAAATATTGTTCCATGCAGCACCAGAGACTTTGACCCCTTCAATTGACACCTGGTAACCATGACCCTGGAAGAAAGCAGATGTTCAGAAGCCAATACGTTACAAAAAGGAAAACAGAACATAGAAAATTTGGACGTTTGAGACAAAAAAAAGAGAAAAAAATCTAAAGAGGTGACGTGGAGGAAAAAAAAAACTTAAAACATGTACTGCATATATTATAAACTAGTGATATCACACACTCATAAACTAGATATACATTTATCAACAACAAGTTTGCATAATGGAATTTCAATGAATGCAAATAGTACTAGTCATATACATGCTGCTGAAGATGGACAATTCATGATGAGCACCGAAGTGTCATTAGTAGAACATCTTTAAATAGGTACCTATTTCTATAAGTTAGCATTAAACATTACATTTATGAGTGTAAAGGTTTTGCAAACAGCTGCTACATCACATAACATGCCTAATCTGCATAAATTATCACTATCAGATTGTTAGTATAATAGCACAGTGTCCCTGGCTGCAACTGTTTTCAAATAATGTATATCATATATTCTAATTTCAAAATACCAAATTAATGGTCTTAAAATCCAAAATATTTATATCTACCAGCCATCCCCATATACACATGGGCAGGCAATAATTTTAAAAAAAACCTACAAACAACATAAATCTAGATGAGTCCGACCACAGAAAATGAGCATACCAACACCATCACCAACTCTTCTTTTTAAGGAACAAAGATATGCATGTACTGACTCATCCACTATACAAAGGAATGATGTTCACATGATTAGTACCAGAATAGTGATGAGTTGATGCTGAGAATCTACCTGATCAAAATCAGAGTAAAAAGGCAACTGTTTTGGATAACTCTGAAGAACACCCCACGAGTCTTCAACGAGACCCCACCAACTGCACAACTTTTAGGTGAATAATTAGCAGAAAGAGCATATGCATGTGAATTTGCAATGGATGGAAGTCAGCACTACATTACCGATTTTGTGCAGTCCAAAAGTTAGGTGGTTGCTTAGTTTCATATACCCACCCAGGGGCAAATATGGCAGCTGAGACATCATCTTTCTTGAGTAGATCAAGGGCCACATTTGTCTAAAAAAAATAGGTAGTTAAGAGGAAAATAGAAGGTGAGAGGTTGAATATAATTCATTTAAAATTAAAATTTTACATGGGAACAAAAGTAAAAGAGAGAAGGATGATCTACTGCTCTGTTGTAGTAGTCATTTAACTGCTGTACATGCAATCATCGAATTTTCAAGTAAAGCCAATAAAGTAATGATCTGGTAAAAATAGGGCACTTATGTTATAGGCTTTTATTTAACAGCTGGATTTGCAAGAAAATGTTATAGTTACATTGAAAGACTTCACTAATTCAGTTGCCAGTTTAAAGCAGAAACAGAAAGGAATAGGGCATCTTTTTATTAACATCGCATGTAATTGTCTTGGTGATAATAGACCATTGCGAAACCAAAAAGTGGAGATCCTTTCACATACATTCCATTGACCACCGCCAAAAGTATTTCGTCCGTAAACATCAATACCCATGTACACATCATACTTCCTTTCACCAGCAACTGCAGCTGATTCTTGTGGATATTTTGCCTGGAAAGTCATGTGAATTTCATCAGGTTATAGTTTGAGTTTGCAAAAGGTGCACAAGAAAAGAGAGGATTACCTTCCAAGTATAATTGCTAAAAAGTCCATCACACAAGTCAAAGAATGGCTTGTTATACTTGTTAAGCTTATTCTGCCAGTCAAGGTCACCGTTTACAGTAATTGCATCATACCTGCAGAGCCAGGTCAAAAACACAGCAGCTCATAAAATGAAGTTTTACATCCAAAAGCAGCCTTCTTATAATACAGTAGGAAATATCAAGTAATCAAACCTACCATATGACTAATGATCCAGGAACAGCAGCATGCATAGTCTTGGTTAGATGATTGATAAATTCTTTCAGGTTATCAATGAATCGTATGTCAAGTTTAACCTCGATATTGATCTGAAAGATGATTTAATATCAGTGACAGACAAATATCCAAGAACAACATGGATGATTAACAAAATGCCGTCAAGCAAATTTCTCCACATTTAAGGTATGATTCGATCAGAAAATTAAAATATTTTGCTCTCTCTACATAACCCCACCTTCCACAAATCCCATTTGATGAACGTGAATAATCTTTTCAGTTAGTAGATTGCGTTTTCCTCGGAAAGTATAATGTAGATTACAAGATCAAAATCAAAATATCATGAAAGTGATTACCAGCCAGCCATCAAAGCCCAAGTAAGCAGCCAGCTCTGTGAGTCTTTCAGCATACAGTTGGGCAGAAGCCTCCGTAGCAAACATCTCCTCGCAGATTTCTGCACCTTTCTCCCACTCTGTGATGAACGTTCCCAAAACCTTCGCTCGCAAACGCCAAGACGAAACAGCATGCACAGTTGAGTCGATACAAGATCAATGCAATCAATTCGAAGCAGGAAGAAGGCCACAAGCTGGCGGGTGGGGGCACCTTGACGCCGTGGAGGTGGGCGGCGTTGACCCAGCACGGCGGCGGGAGCGTGACGAGGTAGTGGGAGAAGTAGACGAAGACGTCGATGAGGTGCCAGTGCCAGAGCGCGTAGGCCCCCGGGTCGTCGCCCCCCTGCGGCGCCGCGTCGGCGCGGTACCCGCCCCGGAAGTCGTGGCACGCGAGGATGCGGGGCCGGGACGGGAGCGGGGCGGCCCAGGGCGAGGAGGCGAGGGTCGGCGAGGAGGCACGGTTGAAGGGGAGGTGGAAGTTGCTGGCCTCGGAGAGGTAGGCGCGGGAGGCGAGCGCCGCGAGGGTGGTGATGGGGTAGGAGATGGACGGCGCCGGCCTGGACGCATCGAAGAAGGGCGGGTCCCACGGCCGCCGCTCGTCTTCTTCGGCAGCGATCGCGGCGGGGGCGGCGGAGGGGAGCATGGCGCGGAGGCGGCGGAGGAGGCGGCGCGGAGAGAATGGCATGGCACGGCGGCGGAGACCGGGGGGCCGGCTGCAAGCAACCGTTGTTAGGCCCACATACCGGCCCATCCACATATGGGCCTTCAATTTAATTCATTTTCTGGGCCATGCGTGGAGATGGGCTGGCGTTTTAGCCTTTCCGATCGACGGCTTAGGCACCGTATTTTTGTCTTAGCTAACAGCAAAATGAGACGGGTCATTAGTATATGATTAATTGAGTATTAATTATTATAAATTTTAAAAATAGATTTATTTTATTTTTTAAAGAAACTTCTACTAGAAATTGTTTTAAATAATATTACCTTTTAATAGTTTAAAAAACATATAAAAAAACGAGCTACACCTTAGTACGTGTCCATGCTCTAGGTGTGTTTGATAGTACTCCTAGCTAGATAGATGGTATTGCCTATATGTTGTTTTTATCAAAGAAAACAATCAAAATTTGGACCGCAGGCTTGTGGACAATGCCACGGATGCAATGCATCATTCCTCTGTTTTAATGAATGTTGGCGAGCTCTTTGTTAATTTTTATGCACTAAAAATATTTATTAGGCAAAATATTGCCTACCGGTTCATCTAACTAAAATCTTTGATCCGCATGGACCGCACGAAGACGAATCAAGATTAGATACTCCAAGGTTTAATTAAGAACATGAAAAACCTAAATCTCAATTAAGTTTAACACGCACACCGACCCATTTGGAGATTTTAGCTAGTGAGGGGGACAGTAGCTTGTCTGATAAGGAAGATGTGATTAATAATTAATATAGTGTTCTAATTTAATCAGGTACTCCATGTGATGAGATCGACCCTCTTGGTCACATGCACGCATGATACTTCTTCTTCCTAATGCACATTTAGTTAGATTATAATCATTAAAATAACAATTGGTCACGCGTTATCTGTCTCTCCATTTCACTAACTTTTGGATGAAACTACTACTAATATAGAGGGATACATAACTTCTTATGTATCACATTCACATCCCAGTGTGAACTTTATGTTAATTTCTCGTACATTCCATTAGGGGATCAGACAGAATACAGATAGCATTGAATTAAACCCTCGTAGTCACACTTGTTCACTTCATATACAGTGATCACTTTATGTAGGGCGCTAATTGATCCGTTTCATAATGTTTGTGCATTTTCGTGAGAATAATATAACAATATAGTTAGGTTGTGCAAATCGAGTGTAGCTCAGCTGGTTAGATCCTCTATGGTATAATCTGTTTATTTAGGTTTCTAGATTTGATACATGCATTCGTATTTATAGTTTTCTTTTAGTGATAAGCAACGTACCCAATGATAACGGGAGTTTCAAAATATATCGGCTCAGTCTATCACATATACTAATAGGAATAGAGTGCAACGATCGTGGATAGCATCGTACCATTTCGGGCATAGAGAAGAAAATAATGATGGAGAACGCATGATCAGTAAGAAAACATTGATCTCCAACTAGTTCGATCTGGATCACAAGTACATCACTACACGCTACAGCAAGAAACTGGAGAGGAAAAAAGGAAAAAAAATAGAAAAATAGTAGAGTCATCAGAATTAACTAATTAAACCTATCTAATTCAAAGCTAGCACTAGCACGGCACGGCTACACGCCAAGCTAACGTACGTTGACCTGACCTGACTACTACGTCCAGAGCGACTCCCTCTTGAGGTGCTCCTGCGCCGCGTAGTGCACCACGCCGCCGCCGGCCACCGGCGCGCCGCCGTAGCTGCTCATCAGCTGCGCCGCAGGGCCTCCCCCGCCGCCGCCGTTCTGCACCAGGAAGGCCGCCGCGTCGGCTGCGTCGACGACCATCTGCTGGTGCTGCTGGTGGTGGTCTAACAGCGGGTGGTGGTCGTCGCCGGCGGCCAGGTGGTGGGCGCCGCCGTCGCGCTGCTGCATCTGGATGCAGAGGATCTCGGCCTGCGCGACGGCGAGCTGCATCTGCAGCTGCGACACCTGGTTCTGCAGGAAGGAGATGGCCCCGACGCAGCCGTAGACGGGGTCCCGCATCCGCGCGTTCGCCTCGTACACCAGGCTGCTCACCGCGTCGCCTCGCTGCTGCGCCGGCAGCTCCTGCATGCATGCAGCGCACGGAACGTAAGCACGCCGCCATTGGTGGCCACTGTGCTCGTGCATACCATGGACATACTACAATGCAATGCAATGCAACGATGCAGATGATGAAGCTAGCTTGCAAGGTATGTTACCTGGAGCATCTTGCTGACATTGCTGGCGCCGAAGACCTTGTGGACGATGGCGAACTTGTGGGGGTCGTCGGCGGGGAAGAAGGGCGCGAAGATGCAGTCCTTGGTGCACCGCCGCCGCAGCAGCTTGCACGACGCGCACGGCGACCCACCGCCCATCTCAATCCTTTCTCTTCTCTCTCTCTCTCTCTCTATACACACCTAATATGTACGTGTGTGTGATGATGTGTACAGCGTTTCACCGCCGGCAGCCGTCCGGTCGAGATCTCCGGCGAGCAAGACACAACTACTATACGGAGGGAGACAGAGATATATAGCTGTAGCTAGCTAGCTAGCTCTTTCTACAAGTACACTTTGAGCTTGATCGAGCTGAAGCAGCTCGATCGGAAGAATATGAGATCGCGACGAGAGCGAGGCGATCAAATTAACAAGCAAGATGGCGACCGGGGAGTGTGAAACGAGCTATATTTATAACCTAACAACGACGACACATATGTACACAGACACAGTTGGGTGGAAACTAACGGATCGAGGACGACGACGACAAGGCATGCATGCCTGGTGTTGAGACACGAGGCAAGGGGTAATTAATCACTTGCTGCTGTTGGTTAGCTTCTCAAGAGATGCCCTCCTAACCAGGAGAGAGAGGTTAGTTAATATATATGATTAACAAAGTTAATCTGGACAGGGTAAAAGTAAACCTAACTTAATCTGGACGATACTGCTCTTTCTCCCATATAATCTGTCACTGACAGCTGCAAGACAAGGGGGAGTAGTACGGTTCAGATCGGCCAATTAGTTAACTAGATTAACCAAACTAGGAGACGACACAGGTGATGCTTCCATTGGACACAAGGGCATCATCAAAGTCACCGTCAATTAGCTAAGGAAAAATCTTATCAATACAAACCAACCAATTAATTCCTGTCAGATTTTTCTTTCCGATCGGCAGGAAGTTTAATTGGTTGCAGCATGCACCATATGCATTCATGCATGCGTGCATGTGATGGTCGGATCGACTCGTGCTGTAGTAGAATACTACTACTGTAGAGATGAAAATTAATTAAGGCAAGATAAAACTCTTGATTATGTGTACTACTAGTAGCTAGGGATGCAAACGAATTAATTAGTATACCCATCGTCGACTTGAAGCAAAGAATCCATGGAGCAGTGTGGAGTTTACTCTTCCCCGACGCGTGAAACCAAGGGTGCGTGCATGCGTGTGCGCGCAGCTGCAGTGCCAAATGATACTCCTAGTTTATTTTTTTGAGTTGCTGCTGTGGCAAGAATCCTCCAGAATTCCCTTGTCCCGAGACCATGTTTTTCCTGTTGATGTCTACTATTGCCATATATGAGCTAAACTTCCGCAATGTAAAACATTACAACCTTTTTTTAAGATTATTTTGATCTACTAAAATTAAATATTTAGCCTAATTATGATTATCTAATGCGGAAATAGAGCATTGACCAATATGGTTTGAAGTTATTACGATGCCTTCAATTTCCTCGGCGAAGTCTAGTGTGCACATAGAAGATGAAGCTCCGCGAACCGCACCAGTGCTCGTCGGGGATGTAGGAGTAGTACGGGTGAGGTAGTGAAACCCCTCTGGTTGCCACCTATACTGCCCGAGAACAGTCCTTCTCTTCCCTTCCAGCGCTCTAAGGATCGGCTAGGGTTTAGGGTTGTCAGGAGAAAGGAACCGTGAGAGAGATCGTTAGCTATCTCATGGCTGGCCTCTCTCTTTTTAATGTTGCGCTGAGGGAATCGGGGGTTGCTCCAAAAAGGAATGTTTTGGCGCGCTTTCAATCATCACGCCTAGCTTAAATGGAAAATGATAGTGATCACTATCATCACGCACGGCAACAGGTGGAAAAACCATGCGTGATCACCTCAGGTTTTCATGCCGAGAGATTTATTTTCAATATTCTCCCCCTGATCTTGAGGCTAATGAATCCGTTCTTACTAGAATAGTTTCCCAAGGCAACGCGTCAAGATAGTTAGTCATGCACTACCAAAACTGATAGTTAGTCATGTACTACCAAAACTCCGGTACCTATAGTTCACTATAGAACTTCGAAAGAATTCTGTCTAATTCTAATGGGAGTCAGTGGGGACTAATGCCCCTATATCCAGAATCACTGATTTAAAGGCATTCAGTTATTCCCATGTCGGCTACACGATCTTTAAATAAGTTGGAAGGTAGGCCTTTGGTTAGCGGATCCGCGAACATTGATGTCGATGTTTTACACCGGCAATATAAACATGGGGCTACCCGGCGGATGAAAACTCGGTGGATTGCAAAGGAACACGGGGAGATTTATACTGATTCAGGCCCTCAATATGAGATAATACCCTACATCCAGTTGTGATGTTATTCCTTTGAGGATTTGTGTTGATCTATGATCTTCTGCCCTCAGGGGGCGCCCCGCCTCCCCTTATATGCTGGGGGACAGGGGTACAAGGTAGGGGTCCTAGCCGGATTACAGCCAAGGGATCTCCTCTTAGAGATATAATCTACCCGACCAGGACTGTATATTCCTTATCATACAAGACAAAGTCTGCCAGGTTTTACCATATCTCTAATTACAAGGCTAGACCCATCCTCTGTCTGAGTGGTCCATATGCTTGTCATGAGGTACCCGGAGCCCATGGCCTCCACAGCAGCCCCTGAGACATTCATAGTTGAGTCACAGCTGATGCCGAGTGCCCATCCTCCACGGTGAAGTTTGCCCAAGTACATTGCTCCTGAGTACTCTTTGTCCGAGTGCTTTTTCTTCCGAGTCCTGCTTCATATCAGCTGGCAGCGAGGCTATGAAGGGCTCCATATAGAAGTATGAATAGTGTGCGTTAAATAGGCGCACTTATTAGGTGTAGCCCCCGACTTTGTGCTTAATTATGAAAACAATTAAACATAAAGTCAAAGATCTTTAACCTTGTAGTCTTTCCCAAGTAGTATTCTACTGGTATATGAGACTCTTCGGTATCATGTCAATCGGAATATTTTATAGTCTTTTCCGAGTAGTATGCCACTCGGAAATTAGACTCTTCAGCGTCATATCGGCTGGAAAAGGTATTTATAGTCTTTCCCAAGTGGCGTCCCACTCGGAAGTTAGACTCCTCAGCTTCATGTCAGCTAGAAGAAATATTTATAGTCTTTCCTGAGCAGTGCACTACTCAGAAGTTAGACTCTTTAGCGTCATGTCGGCTAGAAACCTTGTAGTCTTTCTCAAGTAGTATTCTACTGGTATATGAGACTCTTCGGTATCATGTCAATCGGAATATTTTATAGTCTTTTCCGAGTAGTATGTCACTCGGAAATTAGACTCTTCAGCGTCATATCGGCTGGAAAAGGTATTTATAGTCTTTCCCAAGTGGCGTCCCACTCGGAAGTTAGACTCCTTAGCTTCATGTCAGCTAGAAGAAATATTTATAGTCTTTCCTGAGCAGTGCACTACTCAGAAGTTAGACTCTTTAGCGTCATATCGGCTAGAAGAATATTTGCTCATGGCAAATGTTGGCTAAGCATGTAAGCCGAGTACCACTTTATGAAATTTAATCCATTATGTGGTCAGGTATACTTAAGAGATACTTGCATCCCTAATTTTGATGAAGACCAACTTGTGACCCTTATAAGGATATATCCTCAATACCTGGTGGATAATACAGATACCCGAACACATATGTTCAGCAATTAGGCTTTCATGAAGCATATCTATTTACCTCATCGGTTCCTGTTGGTAGCACCAGCACCGTAATTTTAATACAGCCAGCGAGTGGCCTACATTGAGCGTGCTACTGTAGAAACTCATATCTTGGTGGCCTACCACCGAATAAGCCGGGCTAAACCAACCCACCCAGCGTAGGCTCTATAAAATTGGCATCCCTCGCATGTCAGGATGAGTATTTCAGCGTCGATAACTGCAATCAGCCAGAGAAATCCTTGTCTGCAAGCCTTTTTGACTTATGCTCTGGATGCAGCCTGGTTGCCACAGATGCCTGAGTAGGTATATTGCAGAATCTGCTTGCCCTCCCCAGATGTGACGCAGTGCATGAGAACTCCGGATGCGCTTTAACGACATAGGTCTTCTCTGACTTCGGTAAAGCCAGATAAGGTACCCGAACCTTGCATTAGAATAGGATTCGGCTGGCGACCCTCGTGGGGTGTACCCAACTCAGCGGAATTGTACCCGAGTTTCGACTGGCGCTGGAGGCCGGTTGTTAGCCGAATAAGGTATCTGAACCTTGCATTAGCATAGGATTTGGCTAGCGACTCTCATGGGGCGTACCTTACCCAACTGAGTGATATCCAAGCTCCGACTAGCGCTGGAGGTCGGTTATTAGCTGAATAAGGTACCCGAACCTTGCATTAGCATAGGATTCGGCTGGCGATTCTCATGGGGCGTACCTCACCCAATAGAGTGGTGACCAAATAGGGTACCTGAACCTAGCATTAGCATAGGATTCGGCAGGCGACTCTCATGGGGCGTACCCTACATAGCCAAGTGGTAAGCGAACTCCGACTAGCACCGGAGGTCGGTTGTTAGCTCACATGGAGCGTAGCCGGGGAAGATGATGTCCTCATGGAGCATTCCGAATCTTGGCAGACTGGTCAAGCCCCCGAGCGTAGGAGATAGGCTCGTAGCCTTGGGTTCCTGTCACGCGTATCTGGAACTGGCCCTGCATTATAAACATATTGGATAAGTAGCATCTGATGATGAAGACAATCACCCGAATAAAATGTATTTTACAATATATGTAAATACGTGTTCTTCCTCTTATTGATATTAATTTCCCTGAGTAGTTGACCCCTTACGTTTAAGCACTCTGCCCGACTAGTCATAGCCCCCGAGCGTCGGGAGTTGACTCATGTCTCTTTCCCAGACACGCGTTTTGGGTGACTTGAGTTCATCTTTCATGGAGCAAAGTTTCACGGATCGAAATTTATGCTACCCGAGTACTTTTGCAATCATTTAAGAGCAAAAACAGAAAAAAGTGCAGCTTGTACACCTATTAGGTGTAATCGGCTGTGGCACTGGCGAGGCCAAGTGAGGAAATATTTATCAGAAAGCGACTTAGCTGTTCGGTATTTGGGAGTGGGGATGCCATCCTTGCATTTAGGCTTTTGAGCCCCCGAACGTGTCACTTGTTGTTCTGATAATCTCCAGTTGTTGAAGGTCGAAGACGGTTGTGACCGACTGCCACAATGAAGCCGTCTGACTTGCGTTTGTTGTTCCCGGCTTTAGTCAGGACCGCGTCATCGGTGCCCTCTCGCTTCTTTTGTCAGGGTGCCTTCTTGTCATCTAGGGCCTGAGCAACAGCGTCGGCCGAGTCGGCATATTTGTTCGCCATGTCGAATAGAGCCTTGACAGAGTTGGGAGGCTTCCGAGTGAATTTGGTGATGAACGAGGTGTTTTTGACTCCTTTTCGAAAGGCAGCGATAATGACCTCGTCCTTGATCTTCGGGGTTGAGTTCTTCTTCTCAGAGAACCTCTTGATGAAGTCACGAAGAGACTCGTTCTTCCTTTGATGCAACTGTTATAAGTCGTGCTCGGAAGATGGCCTCTCGTATGTTCCCTGGAAGTTGGCGATGAAGTGTCCCCGGAGTTCTCCCCAGGAGTTGATTGATTGCTTGGGAAGTCCCGTTAGCCATGTCCTCGCTGAGTCGGCTAGAGCGACTGGGAGGTAGTTAGCCATGGCTTTGTGGTCACCTCCGGCAGGTCGGATTGCCAGAATATATGCGGTGAGCTAGGACTCGGGGTTAGTCTTGCCGTCGTATTTTTCGATTCCCATAGGCTTGAAGCCTGAAGGCCAGTCGACCTGTTGTAGCTCCTGGGTGAAGGCCATCATCTTCATGAGGGCTCTGACTCCGAATGCGGCGGCGAAACTGCTTGTGGTGGAGGCCGAAGCGCTCGTTCTCGTCTTCTAGTCAGCATTGCTCGTCTCCCTCTCGTTCGCAGCACCGAGCGTTGATGTCCTGCCGAAGGTCATGCCGTAGTTGGCCTCGGAGATCCTGATTGTGCCGACGGTCGCTTTGACGCCATCGGTTGTTGTTGGGGTTGCCGAGTGACGTTTGGCACGACTCCGTGTGCAGCCGACTAGAGCCAGCCGATCGGCATCGCTTTGAGGCGGATGAGACTGCCGTTGGGGAAGCCGACCGACTGGTCAGTGTGAGGGTATTGCCCGATTGTTGGCGCTACTGACATGCAGCAGTGGTGATCATGGCTTTTATCCTTGCTATCGTCGGGGTGGCTTGGTGATAAGGCCCAAACTGGAGTGTGTCCAGCATAGTTGCAGCGGCCACGATATTCTGTTGAGGAGTAACGAAGACGTCGTGGTCGCCGACTCTAGTCTGGAGGATTTGTTGTTGAGTGTTTCGCCCAGCCCTGCGTAACTCGTCGTTGCGAGCCTCGTGTTCAGCCTCCTCCTGTTGTTGCAGTCAGTGGGCCTCCTCTTCTTGTTGCTCTTGTACTAGGCGCACCTCCTGTGGAGGGGTTGAAGCTATGAAGATTTCTCGGGGCAGAAGGAAGCTTGCCAGACTGGTGTCCAAACTGGTGCTCGAACTTCTGTCCGACTTGGAGTCGGAATCTGAGTAGTTCATCGGGGTGATGACGACTCCGACCTCCCTAGATCCAATCTCTAGCAGCTCTGGGCCGCGTCCGAATTGAATTGTAGGGGATTGGGTCTGCCGTGTCGGATGCAGATTGTAGATGTCTGCGGCATTGCCGAGTCTGCACGGGAGATTGACGATCTCTTCCCTTCTTAGCTCAATCTTGGCCGGCTCAAGGCCGAGTCCGAGTCGAACACCGAAGGAAAGAGTTGTCTCGAGACCCGGACAAGATGAAGATCACTGCAGCAAGTCGACGAAGGTTGCTGCAGCATCGTATGGGCCGACCGGCGCAGAGTCGACTGATTCCCTAGCAGATCGGATCGAGTCCGAGTCAATCAGGGAGAGTTTGCCGAGCTTGTCGGCACCAAAGTCGAGGCTTCCAAACATGATCGTGTTTCCGGGGGAGAGTTTGCTGCCGTCGACTTCGGTTGTCGAATCCATCGAGCTTGTCGGGGTTGATCTTGCCGAAGCCCCTACCTGGCGCGCTAACTGTCAATGTTTTACACCGGCAATATGAACATGGGGCTACCTGGCGGATGGAAACGCGGTGGATTGCAAAGGAACACGGGGAGATTTATACTGGTTCAGGCCCTCAATATGAGGTAATACCCTACGTCCAGTTGTGATGTTATTTCTTTGAGGATTTGTGTTGATCTATGATCTTCTGCCCTCAGGGGGTGCCCCGCCTCCCCTTATATACTGAGGGACAGGGGTACAAGGTTGGAGTTCCAGCTGGATTACAGCCAAGGAATCTCCTCTTAGAGATATAATCTACCTGACTAGGACTGTATATTTCTTATCGTACAAGGCAAAGTCTACCGGGTTCTACCATATCTCTAATTACAAGGCTAGGCCCATCCTCTGTCCGAGTGGTCCATATGCTTGTCATGAGGTACCCGGGGCCCATGGCCTCCACAATTGACTTTGTACTAATATGCTCAACATTAATGGTTTGATCCTAGATTCTATCTTTCACAACATGATATTTAATGTCGATGTGTTTGACAGCACCACTCGATTTGTTGTTACTCGAATATAATACTACGACTTTATTGTCGTAGTATACTGTGAGTGGTTTTTCAATGCTGTCAACCACTCTCAGTCTAGAGATGAAGTTCTTAAGTCATACGGCCTGCCCCGCAACTTCATAACATGCCACAAATTCTGCCTGTATTGTCGATGATGCAGTCAGTGTTTGTTTGGAGCTTTTCCATGAGATTGCTCCTTTTGCAATGGTGAAGACATAACCTGATGTTGACTTCTTAGTGTCTACACACCCGGTGTGGAGGCCATGGGTCCCGGGTACCTCATGACAACCATATGGGCTACTCGGATAGAGGATGGGCCTAGCCTTGTAATTAGAGATATGATAGAGCTCGGCTGACTTAGCCTTGTACGATAAGGAATATACAGTCCTAGTCGGGCACGTTATATCTCTAGAAGGAGATCCCTTGGTTGTAATCCGACTGGGACTCCTACCTTGTAACCCTGTCCCCCAGTATATAAGGGGAGGCAGGGCGCTCCTTGAGGGCAGGTTCTTGAGAATCACGAAAGTTCAAGATCAGAACCACCACCATACATCCTCAAAGGAATACATCACAACTGGACGTAGGGTATTACCCTACATCGAGGGCCTGAACTAGTATAAACCTCCCCTGTGTTCCTTTGCAGTCCACCGAGTTTCGATCCGACGAGTAGCCCTATATTCACATTGCCGGTGTAAAATATCGACACTTGGCAAAATCAATGTCTGAGTAGTCTAGGACTTCAAGCTTATCAGACTTTCTGTATGTTAGCATGTAATGCTTAGTGCCTTGCAAATAGCGCAGGACTTTCTTTAAAACCTTATAGTGTTCTATGCCTGGATTCGACTGAAATCTGCCAAGCATCCCTGTTACAAATACTAAGTCTGGACTCGTATAGATTTGAGCATACATTTGGCTTCCGATAGCTGAAGCATATGGTAACAGTTTCATTTGATCTGATTCTATCTTATTTCTTGGGCTTTGGAATAGTCCAAATTTATCCCCTTTAACTATTGGTGCAGGCGTTGCAGAGCATTTACTCATATTATATCTTTCTAATACTCTGCTAACATAAGCTTTCAAAGATAATCCTAATACTCTGTTAGATCTGTCTCGGTGTATCTCAATGCCTAATACATAAGATGCCTCACCGAGATTCTTCATATAAAAATTGGATGATAAGAATCCTTTTGTTTCATGCAGCATGTTACTGTCGCTGCTTACGAATAGGATGTCATCCACATAGAGTACTAGTATTGTGAATTTTCCACCCTTAATCTTAAAGTAAATACAATTATCCACCTCATTCTCCTTAAATCTAAATTTCTTAATTATTTCATCAAATTTAAGATACCATTGTCTAGATGCTTATTTAAGTCCATAGATGGATTTCTTAAGTCTGCAAGCCAAATGTTCCTTGCCTTCCACAGCAAAACCCTTGGGTTGTGCCATGTATACATCTTCATGCATGCCACCGTTAAGGAATGCAGTTTTAACATTCATCTGATGGAGTTCTAAGTTAAAATGAGTAATAAGTGCCATGACAATTCTAAACGAGTCTTTCTTAGAGATAAGGGAAAATGTTTCATTATAATCTATTCCCTCTCTCTGTGAAAAACCCTTAGCCATAAGTCTTGCCTTGAACCTTTCGATGTTTCCTTTAGAGTCAAGCTTAGTTTTGTAGACCCACTTACATCCTACTGTTTTTGTTCCTTGGGGAATTTCTACTAAGTCCCAGACTCCATTATGACTCATGGATCTTAGTTTATCCTCTATAGCCTCAAGCCACTTGGATGAATGATCACTCATCATCGCTTCCTTGAATGAGGTGGGGTCAGTAGCTTTCCCAACATCTTTGCCTAAATATACCTCATAATCATTTGGGATAGCAGACCTCCTCTCCCGTTATGACCTTCTAAGCGGCTCATTACTAGTCATTGTTTGAGGAGGAGGTTCATGAGGAATCTGTTCATTCTGTTCTTCATTATGTGCCTCAGAAGTTTGTTGAGGATTGACATTTAAATCATTATTGTTCTCAACAAAAGGTGTACCATTAGAATTCACATCTGTTGTTACTTTATTCTGAGTCACTATATTTTGTTGCACAACGGTCTCAATTTGAGGTGGTGGTGCAATATGATTAATTGGAACATTATTCTTTTGGATATCTGGTATAATATTACTCCGAATTTCCTCAAGATTGATCTCCCTTTCCTGTGAGCTCCCCCAGACTTCATTATTTTCTAAGAATACTATGTGCTTAGTTTCTACAAACTTAGTCACGCGATCTGGGCAATAGAATCGGTACCCCTTAGACCTTTCTGGGTATCCAATAAAATGGCAGCTCACAGTCTTAGATCTAATTTCTTTTGCTGTGGGTTGAATATTTTGGCCTTTGCAGCGCAGCCCCACACAAGTAAATATTTAAGTGTCGGCTTTTTCCCAGTCCACAATTCATAAGGTGTTTTGGGAACCAACTTACTAGGAACTCTATTAAGTATGTGGGTAGCTGTCTTAAGTGCTTCCATCCATAAATTCACAGGCAGAGTAGAATGGCTGAGCATACTACGTACCATATCCATAAGTGTACGATTACGACGCTCTGCCACTCCATTCTGTTGTGGTTCTCCAGGCATGGAATATTGAGAAACTATTTTA
Source organism: Oryza meyeriana var. granulata (assembly GCA_003991445.1). Lineage (NCBI taxonomy): Eukaryota > Viridiplantae > Streptophyta > Magnoliopsida > Poales > Poaceae > Oryza > Oryza meyeriana. The sequence goes on from RYFJ01000207.1 coordinate 158,168, forward strand.
TGCTCTTAAAGATATTGCACAAAAGGCCTAGGATTTTGTCCATAAGTGGTATGTCTCCCATAATATTCTCCTCCTCGATCTGATCTCACTACTTTTATCTTCACATTATACTGATTTTCTACTTTAGCTTTGAAGATTTTAAACTTATCGAGTGATTCAAATCTTTCTTTAATAGGGAAAATATATCCATAACGGGAGTAGTCATCCGTTGAGGTTATATACGAATCATAACCATCAATAGATGTTACAGAGAACGGTCCACACATATCAATATGAATTATTTCTAACAGACTCATACTCACAATTGCTCCTTTCTTAATTGTCTTAGTGAATTTACTCTTGATATAATCTAAGCAATGATCCACATTCGAAAACTCTAAGGGGTGAAATATCTCTTCTTTAATGAGACGCTCCATTCTCCCCCTAGAAATGTGGCCTAAACAACAGTGCCATAATTTCGAAGACATCTCATTTTCATTATAGGCATTTACCACATTCATTACATTATCATCCAAAGAGAGTAAATAGAGCTTGTCTTGCACGATGGCAAGACCAATATCATTATTATTATACTTAATAATGCATTTGTTTTTAGCAAAATTACACTCATAACCAGTCTGAGTTAAAACCATTACAGATATAAGGTTCCTCTTGATAGAGGGAGCATATAAGACATCGTAAAGTAATAGACTAAATCCACTAGGAAGTCGAAGATGAAGTTCTCCAATAGCCCGGACTTCAATCTGAGCTCTATCAACCACTCTTAGGATTCTGTCCCCTCTTTTTAGGGTCCTCACGGTACGAAATCCCTGTAATGAATTAGCAACGTGCACGGTGGCACTTGACTCAACCCACCATGTATCATGGGTAAAATCAACATAAAATGATTCATCAACATTAGAAACGAAATCAACAAAACTATTACCATGTTTAATAAGCCAAGCTTTGAAGCCTGGATAGTCCCTCTGTGCATGGCCTTCCTCCTTGCAAAATTTGCACAGGAGTAGTGCAGCTGTAGCTTGTGCCTTGCCCTTCTGGGTAGCCTGAGGGCCATGATTTGCCTGAGTGGGAGTTGGATTTGGCTTCTTTTTCTTGTTATTATTTGGGAGTTACTGCTTTCTCTTTTATAGAACTTCCTTTTCCCACCAGCGCTGTTGAGGAGGTTCAATTGTTCTTGCCTCTTACGCTTTTCAGCCTTTTGGCGCTCCTCCTCCTCAATAGAGTGAGAGATCAGCTCTGCTATGGTCCACTTATCCTTCTGAGTGTTGTAATTAATCTTGAATGTGCCATAATCAGGGGGCAGTGAACTCATGATGAAGTGGACTAAGAAACCATTAGAGATAGCCATGTCCATGGACTTAAGCTCATAGGCCATGGCGGACATCTGCATGACATGTTTTCTAATGCCATCCTTGCCATTATAGTGGCTTGTCATCATTTGCATAATAATTGTACTAGCATAAGTTTTGAGAGAACTCTTAAAATTCTCATCAATGTTAGCTAAGTACGTCCGTACATCAGTGGAGTCCACAATAGCCCCAATAATAGCAGGGGAAATATTACTTTTAATATACATGAGAGACATCCTGTTGGATTTATCCCATGATGCTAATTTCTCTTCATATTGTTTCTTAAGTTCTATATAATTATCATCAGTGTGTAGAGGTTCCACAGAGGGATCCTCCCTAATAGAATAATCATAATCCAACATGTCTAGATTGAGTAACATAGTACTCTTCCATTTGGCATAGTTGGTCCTGTCAAGGGGCTCAAGCTCTCTAAGCTAACCAAGGGCTGAAAAATTACGAGGAAAGACATAAGTAAAGCATGTATGTAATTAATCTACATTGGTATAATTAATCACACACATAATGATTCAAATAAATTTCTTAATTATATTACCGTTGGACCAATATAATCAAGAAAAGACTAATTTATCCATAAACCGATATGAATTTATAATCGACATTGGTAGAAAATAAATTCATATCATGAGAAAAGCATCTAGTCAAATTTCTCGATGGTTCTATTTAACTAGAAGAATTTAATGAAATTAACCTCATAATTTTCTAGCAAGATTTTGAGCATGAGACAACAATTATGTGGAGGCCATGGGCCCCGGGTATCTCATGAGAACCATTAGAGCCACTCGGACAGATGATGGGACTAACCTTGTAATTAGGGATACAATAGGACTCGGCATACATTATTTTGTACGACAAGAGAAGGATATAGTCCTAGTCAGGCACGTTGTATTCCTAGAAGGAAATCCTTTGGTCGGAGTTTGACTGGGATTCCTACCCTATAACCCTATCCTCTCGGTATATAAGGGGAGGTAGGGCGCCCCCTGAGGGCAGAGAATCGCAACTCATACAATCTCATCAGAGAAACCTCAAAGGCAATACACAACAGCTGGAAGTAGGGTATTACTTCACCTCGAGGGTCTGAACCAGGATAAATCATCTCGTGTTCCTTTGCAATCCATCAAGTTTAGGTCTCACAAATAGGCCCATATTCTTATTGCCGATATAAAACATCGACAGTTGGCGCGCCAGGCAGGGGCATCGGTAAGATCGTCTTCGACAATCCTGATGGGTTCAACCACCCGAGTCGACGGCGTCAAGTTCTTCCCCGGGAAAACGATTAGCTTTGGGAGCCTCAACTTCATCGCCGACAAGTTCAGCGACCTTACCCTGTCAGATTCGGACTCGATCCGATCGGCCAGAAATCAAGCCGACTCCGTGTCGGTAGGCCTACTCAACGCTGCAGCAATCTTTGGCGACATGCTACAGCGATCTCTAAGATGCCCGGGTCTCGGGATAACTCTTTCTTTCGGTGTTCGACTCGGACTCGGCCTTGAGCCAGTGGAGATCGGGCTAAGAGAGGAGGAGGAAGTCAATCTCCTGTTCGGACTCGGCAATGCCGTAGATAACTTGAATCAACATCTAATGCGGCAGACCCAATCCCCTAGAGTTTAACTTGGATACGGATCAGAGCCACTCGAGATTGGATCTAGGGAGGTCGGAGTCGTAATTACCCCCCTCAACTACTCTGATTCCGACTCTAAGTCGGACAGCAGTTTGGCAAGCTTCTCTCCACCATGCGAAATCTTCATGGCGTCCAAGAGCTCGCCGATTCCCACTCAAGAGGCACGCCTACTATGCAATTTACAAAAAGAGGAAGGCCACCGACTACGTGAACAACAGGAGGAGGACGCAAGACGCCTACAGGTCGAGCACGACGCTCACAATGACAATCTGCGCAAGGCTGGGCAGACTGCTCGACAGGAAATCCTCCAAACCCGAGTCGGCGACCACGACGTTTTTGTAACTCCTCAACAGAACATTATGGCCGCTGTAACTCTACTAGATACACTGCAGTTTGGACCTGATCACAGGCCACCCCAACGATAGAAAGGATAAAAGCCATGATCACCGCCGTTGCATGTCAGCAGCGTCAACAATCGGACGACACTCTCATACCGACCAACAGGTCGGCTTCTCCGATGGCGATCTCATCTGCCTCAATGCGACATCAAGCGGCCGGCTCTAGTCATCCGCACATGGATTTATGCGACACGTCACTCGGTAACCATAATAATGACCGACGACGTCGAAATCAAGATGACCGTTGGGACAACCAAGATGTCTGAGGCCGACTACGACGAGATCTCCGACAAGACATCAACGCACGATGCCGCGAACACGAGGAAGACAAGCATCGCCGACTAGAAGACAAGAATGAGCGCTTCGGCCTCCACCATGAGCTGTTTCACCGCTGTAGTCAGAGTCAGAGTCCTCATACAGATAAAGGAGTACCGGCCTTCACCCGCGAGCTGCAACAAGTCGACTGGCCGTCAGGCTTCAAGCCGACTGGAATTGAAAAATATGACGGGAAGACCAACGCCGAGTCCTGGCTCACAGTTTACACCCTGGCGATCCGAGCAGTTGGAGAAGATCACAAGGCTATGGCTAACTACCTTCTAGTTGCTTTAGCCGACTCGGTAAGGACATGGCTAACTGGACTTCTTAAGAGGTCAATCGGCTCCTGGGGAGAACTCCGGGAATGCTTCAGTGCCAATTTCCAAGGAACGTACGAGAGGCCATATTCCAAGTACAATCTGTATCAGTGCCATCAAAGAAAGAATGAGTCTATTCGTGATTTCATCAAGAGGTTTTCTGAGAAGAGGAATTCAATCCCAAAGATCAAGGATGAGGTTGTCATCACCGCCTTCCGTAAGGGAGTCAGAGACACCCCGTTCATTGCCAAGTTTACTCGAAAACCTCCCTCTTTTGTCAAGGCTCTTTTTGATATGGCGAACAAATATGCCAACTCGGCTGACGCAGTTGTTGAGGCCCTGGATGACAAGAAGGAGCCCTGACAGAAGGACAAAAAAGACAACGACGAGCCAGCACAGAACAAATCCGGCAACCGCAAGCGCAAGTCGGACAACGTGGTGGCTGCTGTGGAGCGTACTCGGCCGTGACCCCCGAGGACAGACGAGTACCAAAAAATGATGAACGGGCATGCCCCTTTCATCCAAAGGGCAAGCACGCAGCTAAGGACTGCTTTATGCTCAAAAAGTTTGCTTCTGAGCAAACTTCAACATCTGGCAGCAATAAAGACAAGGACAAGCCAGATCCGAGCACAGCCAGTGCCTACCAAGATCCCTAGGCTAAGCTCAGCCACATCTTTGGAGGGCCGACTGCATACGAGTCCAAGAGAAAGCAGAAGCTCACAACACGCGAAGTTAACTCGGGCTTTGCAGACGCCCCCCAATTCTTGCATTGGTCAGAAACACCAATCATGTTTGACCGCGCGGATCACCCCGATCGAGTTACTCATTCAGGACGATACCCACTCATTCTGGACCCGGTCATCAGAAGCATCAAATTGAAAAAGGTTCTCATCGATGGAGGAAGCGCTCTCAATATTTTGTTCGCCAAGACGTTCGACGAGATGAAGATCCCTCGTTCCTAGCTACGGCCGAGTACAACGCCCTTCCATGGGGTAATCCCTGGCCTATCTTCCACTTCAGTCGGATAGATAACTCTACCAGTTACATTTGGGACGTGGGATAATTTCCACACCGAGAATGTCTACTTTGAGGTTGCTGACTTCAAGACCGCGTATCACGCAATACTCGGATGGCCAGCACTAGCCAAATTCATGGCAGTGCTGCATTATACATACATGATGCTCAAGATGTTGGGACCAACTGGAGTGCTTTCTCTTCGTAACGATGTCAAGCAAGCCTTCACCTGTGACAAGGAGAGCTGTCAGCTGTCCCAATCTCAAGAAGCGGCAGTCGGGCGAAACAACATCCGACTAGCCGCTACAACTACAAGCGAGGACAATCAAGTTTCGGCAAAAAAAGCAGCCAAGTCGGGAATTTCAGCGGACTCTAAAACAAAAAAGATCCCCCTGGACCCTTCCGACCCCTCTGACCCCTCCAAAACTGCTCTTGTTGGGACCAGACTCGACCCTAAATAGGAAGACGAGCTCGTCACCTTCCTCCAGGCGAATAGGGATATATTTGCTTGGACCTTCCGACATGCTTGGTGTACCAAGGGAGGTGATCGAGCATTCCCTCAACATCAAACCGGACACCAAGCCAGTCAAACAACGACTACGGCGCTTCGCACAGGATCACAAAGATGCTATTCGGGAGGAGATAACCAAGCTCCTTGCAACCCAGTTCATCAAAGAGGTCTACCACCTGAATTGGCTGGCAAACCCAGTCTTGGTCTAGAAGAAGAATGGAAAATGGCGCATGTGTATCGACTACACCAACTTAAACAAGGCGTACCCCAAAGACCCATTTGGTCTACCCAAAATAGATCAGGTGGTGGATTCAACTGCAGGGTGCGAACTTCTCAGCTTTCTCGACTGTTGCTCGGGATATCACCAAATCAGCTTGAAGGAGGTGGACTGCCTGAAGACTTCTTTCATTACGTCGTTTGGAGCATACTGCTATGTCACTATGCCGTTCGGGTTGAAAAATGCTGGAGCAACATATCAGCGAGCAATTCAGTGGTGTTTTACACACTCAACTTGGGTGCAACATAGAGGCGTATGTTGATGATGTGGTGATCAAGACAAAATCTAAGGAAGACCTCATCGCCGACTTGGAAGAAACTTTCCGAAGCCTTCAGAGATTCAAGATGAAGTTGAATCTGGATAAGTGCGCCTTCAGTGTACCGTTTGGAAAGCTACTCGACTTCATCGTATCACATCGAGGCATCGAGGCCAATCCAGAGAAAATCAATGCTATCATGAACTTGGCACCCGCAACTAGCCAGAAGGACGTCCAAAAGCTGACAGGCTGCATGGCGGCACTCAGCCGATTCATCTCCCGAATTGGTGAACGGGGCATGCCCCTTTTCAAACTATTGAAGAAAGCGGATAATTTTCAATGGACACCTGAAGCCTAGCAAGCCTTCGAAGACTTCAAAAAAGTTCTCACATCACCACCTGTGTTGGCTTCACCCATGCCCCTGGACCACTAATGTTATACCTGGCGGCAACCACTCAGGTAGTCAGCACGGTGCTGGTAGTTGAGCGAGCAGAGTCAGGTCATATACAAAAAATATAAAGGCCAGTCTACTTCGTCAGGGAGGTTCTAGCCGACTCCAAGATGAGATTTCCTCAAATCCAGAAGTTGTTATATGGCCTACTTATCACTGTCCGGAAGTTGGTGCACTATTTTCAGTCGCATCAAGCAACTATTGTCACATCGTATCCACTCGGGGACGTCCTATACAACTACAAGGCCACTGGCAGAATCGCTAAATGGGCGCTCGAGTTGATGTCGTTTAACATCATCTTTCAGCCACGGACAGCAATCAAGTCTCAAGCTCTAGCCGACTTCGTGGCCGAGTGGACAGAAGTCCAGACGACTACAAACACGGACAAGCTAGAGTACTGGGCGATGTACTTCGACGGTTCTCTATGGATTGCCGGTGCAGGGGCTGGCGTCGTGCTGACGTCACCCACTGGCGAAAACTAAAGTACGTTCTCTAGATTCACTTTTCGGCTTCCCACAATGTTGCCGAGTACGAGGCACTCATCCATGGGCTCCGCATTGCCATATCACTCGGCATCCACCGACTGGTTGTACGCGGGGATTCTCAACTCGTGGTCAACCAAGTCATGAAAGACTGGACATGTCTCGACGATAATATGGCAGCGTATTGTTTGGAGGTACGAAAGCTGGAAGACAAGTTCGATGGACTGGAGATAACTCATGTATTGCGATAATACAATGAAGCTGCAGACAAATTGGCCAATATGGGATCCAAACAAGAAGTGGTCCCGACCAGGGTTTCTGTCGAGCAACTATTGGAGCTATCCGTCAAGAAGAAACCAGTGCTTGAACAGTTGGGGATTGAACCTACCCTGGCAACAAATGAAGTGCTAACATCTCTCAAGACTAGCGGACTCTAATTTTCAAATTTCTCTTGGATGATGAACTCCTAGAAGATTGCAGCGAATTCGAGAGGATTAAACGTCGAAGCAAATGTTTTCTTATAGTCGGAGAAGACCTTTACTGTCGAAGCGCATCCGGAGTCCTCATGCACTGCGTCACACCCGAGGAGGGCAAGCAGATTCTGCAGTTGATCCACTCGGGTATTTGTGGCAACCACGCTGCATCCAGGACGTTAGTCGGAAAGGCTTACAGACAGGATTTCTTCTGGCCAACTGCGGTAACAGATGCTAAAGACATAGTTCGCACATGCGAGGTATGCCAATTCTATGCAAGGCAAACACATCTTCCAGCTCAAGAACTTCAAACAATTCCAATGTCGATGTTTTACACCGGCAATATGAATATGGGGCTACTCGGCGGATGGAAACTCGGTGGATTGCAAAGGAACAAGGAGAGGTTTATACTGGTTCAGGCCCTCGATGTGAGGTAATACCCTACGTCCACTTGTGGTGTTATTTCTTTGAGGATTTGTGTCTGCTTCTATGAGCTCGTGTGTTCTTCTGCCCTCAGGAGGCGCCCTGCCTCTCCTTATATACTGGGGGATAGGGGTATAAGGTAGGAGTCCTAGCCGGATACGACCAAGGGATCTCCTCTTAGAGATACAATCTACCCGACTAGGACTGTTTATTCCTTATTGTACAAGGCAAAATCTGCCGGGTGCTACTATATCTCTAATTACAAGTCTCGGCCCATCCTCTATCCAAGTGGCCCATATGCTTGTGATGAGGTACCCGGGGCCCATGGCCTCCACAGTAGCCCCTGAGACCTTCATAGTTGAGTCACAGCTGATGCCGAGTGCTCATCCTCCATGGTGAAGATTGCCCGAGTGCATTGCTCCTGAGTACTCTTTGTCTGAGTGCTTCTTCTTCCCGAGTCCTGCTTTATGTCAGCTGGCAGCGAGGCTATGAAGGGCTTCATGTAGATGTATGAACAATGTGGGCCAAATAGGCGCACCTATTAGGTGTAGCCCCCGACTTTGTGCTTAATTGTGAAGACAATTAAACATAAAGTCAAAGATCTTTAACCTTGTAGTCTTTCCTGAGTAGTATACTACTGGTATATGAGACTCTGCGGTATCATGTCAACCGGAATATGATTTATAGTCTTACCGAGTAGCATGCCACTCGTATATGGGACTCTTCAACTTCATGTCACCTGGAAAAGGGGTTTATAGTCTTTCTCGAGTGGTGTCCCACTCGGAAGTTAGACTCCTCAGCGTCATGTCAGCTGGAAAGAAAGTTTATAGTCTCTCCGAGTAGTGCACTAGTCGAAAGTTAGACTCTTTAGTGTCATGTCGGCTGGAATAATGTCGCTCATGGCAACTGTTGGCCAAGCATGTAGGCCGAGTACCACTTTATAAAATTAAATCCATTGCGTGGTCAGGTGTACTCGAGAAAGATACCTGCATCCCCAATTTTAATGAAGACCAGCTTGTGATTCTTATAAGGATATATCCTCGATACCTGGTGGATAAGACAGATACCCAAACACATGTGTTTAGCAATTAGGCCTTCATGAAGCATATCTGTTTACCTCATCGGTTTCTGTTGGTAGCATCAGCACTACAATTTTAACCCAGCCAGCGAGCGGTCCATATTGAGCATGCTACTGTAGAAACTAATATCTTGGTGGCCCAATACCGACTTTGCGAGCCCAAGCCCACGAGTGGGAAACGGCTCTATAAAAGGCGGAGAGAGAGAGAAAAAATTCCTTAATCTTCTCCAATTCACCAATCGTTTCATCTTCCGTTTTCGCGCCGAAATTTTGCCTCCCACTCAGCTAGGGTTCACTATTGCTCGCTCTTCCCCACTAGAACTCAGGCGATTCCGCTCTTCCTTGTCCACTCCAAACCTCCAGCAGCATTTCCCCCAAATCTCCTCAACCCCAACCATGCCGAGGGCATCGGATTCAGTGGATGCGTCGGATGATGTCTGGCCGACTTTAGACTGTGGGTCGGCGAAGTTGAAGCTTCTGGAGAAGCAACTGAAGTTGCAGAGCCAGGATGTTATCCATTGGCGTCCGGCTAAAGATGAATCGGCTCCGGAGCCCCAGGACGATGAGACCGTCGTTTTTGCCTCTTTTTTCCACCGGGGACTTTCTCTTCTATCTTCCGAGTTCCTCCGCTAGCTCCTTTCTTTTTACGAGCTCGAGTTGGTGAATTTGAATCACAACTCGATTCTTCAGATCTCCATTTTCGTGACTCTTTGTGAATGCTTCTTGGGTGTGGAACCTCATCTGAATCTATTCAGGTATTTGTTCCATATCAAGCCCCAACCCTCCAAGAATAAAATCCGAGTAATTGGGAGGGCTGGTGTCCAACTTAGGAACGAGATGAAGAAGATCTATTTAGATATTCTTTTGAAATCTTCTCTCAAAGGCTGGCATAAGGAATGGTTTTACTGTTCCGATCTTGAGCCATGCCTTCCCCCTTTTATGGGTCTGCCCCCAGTGATTATCGCCAAGTGGTCGTCCCTACCCACCTCTGAAGAAATGGGGCAGGTTAATACGCTTGTCGGCCGGATTAGCAAGCTGAAGAAAGCCGGGTTGACTGGTCCATGGGTGGCCAGACGCTTCTTGACTCGGGGCCTCAGGCCACTAAAGCTGAGGTGCCACTTCGGCTAGGACTACAGGGGCAAAGGTGATCCCAGCCGGGAATTCTCCGACTTGATAGACAAGTATAAGGTGACCGACATCCTACCGGATTTCTTCGCCAGTGGGGTGGTCGAAACCGAGGACACAGATTGGTCCATGGCGGCTTACAGCAAGAAAAGGCCACGCCCGAAGGTAACCTTTGCTGATGTTATCTTGAAGTTCATTTGTGGTGAATGCTTGCAGATATGTGCCTGGATTGGCTCCACAGTGTATAACTTGTATTGTTGAACTGCTTGCAGTCGTGTGAGGAGTTCGATGACGACTCCCGAAAATTGTTAGCCTGGAAATTGAAGAAGAGGCCGAGAAGTCCTTCTGCTGCCCAGCCCGACTCCAAAAGTGCGGGGAAGAGACCTACTGTAGATCAGGACAAGAAGGCGGTTATGAGGCCAAGTGCTGCCGCCGGGAGTCTGAAGATAAAGGACACCGCCGGTGCAGCGCCCAGGCCATTGAGTCCCAGACCAGGGCCTGTGCAGTCGAGCTTAGCATCATCGAGCCCAACCAAAGTGCTGCCGAGCACAGGGCCGACTCCAGCGCCGCCAGGCTCAGCAACATTGAGCCCAAGAATGGCACCACCGAGTGCCCGGGCACCCCAGCCGACCACACAAGGAGTGGGGCCAATCATGATAAAAATGCCGCAGCCGACTGCCACGCCGACTGGCCCGACAGCCAGCTGCAGCCCACTACCGAGATCTGGATCTCCCTAGCAAAAGCTTAAGTTCTCTAAGAGGTAGGTTGCTCCAGATCTTCTGAAAATCTTGTTTGTCGTGGTAGTGTCTTGAAGTTTGACTCGTTACGCAGGAAGCGAGCCGATATTGATCTCAAGGAGACCACTCTAGCTACTCCCATTGTAGAGCCAGTCCTAGCCGAGCCAGCGCCAGTGAGCACACCTGTTGAGCCGGCAACGGTCCCAGTTGCAGAGACTGAGACAGTCCCAACTACAGGGCCGCTGACACCAGCCGACCAAGGGGTGGTTGTCGAAGCTGCTGCTCCAGCCCCTGAGCCAGCCCCCGAGGGCCCAGAGGCCGCCGAGTTGAGGGCCGGGACCCCATCGCCGTCCTTGTCGCTGTCGTCGTCATCGTTGTCGTCGCTGTCCCCTCCTTCGGATAGACCAGACCTCCCCAGGATCGAGGCTCCTCCACGCAAGTTCCCGAGGACGTTCCACTGGACAGTGCCTGACGGAATTGCGAGGAGCTACAAGCATGATGAGGCTGCGGCAGAAAAGGAGCGTGAAGACTTGCTTCGTGCCACAATCGCCGTGTCCCAGGGGATTCATGTATGATTTCCGTTGTATTGGAGTCTTGGTAGTCTTCCTCGTACGAGTGTTTTGACGCTTGACTCTGCCTCGACTTGTTTCTCCTCGAGCAGAAGCTTGTTGACCGCTCGGAGAAGATGCACAAGGTCCTGACCCGGGTTGCCCCCTAGCTCCAAGAATTAGACCAGCTCTGGTCCCTAAAGACCGTATTGGAGGAGTGCCATCAAGGGAGGGAAATTGGCTGAAGGATGCCGTCACCCAGCTCAAGAACGAGAATTGGGACCAAGCCAAGAAGATGAGAGGTAAGCCTCTAGAATGCCTCTTCTTGACCAAATCCTTAGTATATTTCTCTAGCCGTGTTGTTCCCGACTGCCCAGTTGTGTCTTGACTGCAACGTTGAGTTCTTGACTAATTTGTCATGCAGCCCTCAAAGCCGAGCTGACGACCCGAACAGAGGGAGAAATCCAGCTGAAGGAGGCCGAGAAAGCCAAGGCCGGGATTGAAAACGACAAAGCCGACCTGACAAGGGCCAATGCCGAGCTTGAGTAAGAGAAGGCCGAGTTGAAGAAGGCCAACGCCAAGCTCGAGAAGGAAAAAGTTGAGCTAGAGAAGACCATAGCCAAGTGGGAGGCCGACTACAAAAGTAAGTCTCCGTCCTGACATTGATCTTAACCAATCCATAAATTACCCCATCTGCAATTTTGCCTCACAAGTTTTCTTGTCGGTGAACTCGGGTAGCTGCTAGAGCCAACTCCCAAATCCAGTTTCAGGCTTTTGCAGAGAAAATAAAGGTCATCAAGGAGTCACGGGAGAACCTTGCCAAGTCAGTGAAAGGGCTCCTTAACGTGATGGACCCTCGCTATGTGGGAACCAGCTCCAACACGGTGTCTTAGGTGCAGGCGCGCCTTAACGACGCACCGAGTATCCTGAAGAGGTACTTGGATGAGCGTATTGTTGTCGGCGTGGCCCAAACCCTGGCGATGACCAAGTCCATGTACCCTAGGGCAGATATTGAAGCCATCGGGGAGGGATTCGCCGAGGAGATGACACCTGAAGAGGCGCTGGAGCTAAGAGCCAAAGCGAGACCGACTGCAGAAATGATCACCCGAGACCTGGGTATGTAAGAACAATATATCATGTAGTCGGTGTATTGTGGATTTTTGTAAAGACATGCGTAAATATATGTGCAATGCCACCAAGCTCTGAATTGTTACTCAGTTGTCATTAGTTTTACCCGACTATATAGTCTATACCGAGTTAGTCTATATGAACTTAATAAAATCATTCACCGCAGAGTGCTGTACTCGGGCAAATGTGACAAAGTCGTAGTAAAACTTCATAACTTAAGTAAAACAAACTCGTGTATTATTGACAAAGCACATATAATACTTGCAGCCCCCGACTCACTACTCGGTTGAAACAAGCGGCGTAGTGACTCAGAGAAAAACTGTACACATGGGAAAGTATAAAACTTAGGTATAGAAAGGACGTAGCTGTTCTATATTCCATGAGTTGCTGATGAGGGCACCGTCTTCGGTCTTTAGTCGGTAGGCGCTTGGCCGAGTAACCTCAGCGATAATGAACGGCCCTTCCCAGATTGGGGATAGTTTATGCCTGTCTTTGTTGGTTTGTATTTTTGTCGAGACGAGATCTCCAACCAAAAAGGCGCGGTCACGGACATTGCGATTGTGATAGCAACGCAGGCCTTGAAGATACCTTGCCGACTGGATTGTTGCAATATCCCTCGCTTCTTCCAACTGATCTAGTTCGACCAATCGGGTATTGTTGGAGATGTCTTCTGAGTACGCCCGAACTCGCGGAGAGCCGAACTCTAACTTGGTTGGTAGCACAGCCTCAACACCATAGACCAGAAAGAAAGGGGATTGCCCAGTTGCCTGACTAACCGTGGTTCTGAGAGACCAAAGACTAGATGAGAGTTCTTGTACCCACCGGCCTGCGTATGGTTGTAGTCGGTCAAATATCCTGGCCTTGATACCTTGTAAGACCATACCGTTGGCTCGTTCAACCTGCCCATCGCTCCGCGGGTGTGCCACAGATGCATAGCAGATCTTGATGCCGAAGTCGTCACAGAAATCTTGAAAACATGCCGCCCGTGAACTGAGTACTGTTGTCGGTGATGATGCGGTTGGGGGCCCAAATCGGTATAGTATACTCATGATGAAGTTTTTTGCTCGTGTCGCTATTATGGTTGCAACGGGTTTGGCCTCAATCCACTTGGTAAATTTATCCATTGGAGTTGGGGGGCGAGCTCGGTCAGGACCTTATTTATCTTCTCTGAGTGATCGGTGATCTTCTACTCAGAATAAACTAGGGGAAATCAGAGTCAAATGGCAGAATACTAGACCAACAGAAACTGTCAAAGAACCCAACATGGCGAGATTTGCTACATACCTGGACTCCCTTGGACGCAGCGATGGTAGCATGCATGAGATTTTTGTGCTCCCTCAATGCTGCTTGCTTGTCGTGCTCGTAGCTCTCTGCAACTCCCTTGGGGGTGACCCAATAAAAAGTCCTTGGAAAGTTACACAGAGGGGCTTCGAGCCTGGGGAGATCTCCTTCATCAGAAGACGATGATATTGCCAGCAATGCGGACCTAGCCCTGAGTTCGGCAGCTGCAGGATCTTCAGCAATCTGCTCGGGGGCTGGAGCAGTAGCTTTAGCATTCGCTCCCTGGTCAACCGGCGCTGGTAATTCTGCTGTCAGGGCAACTTCTGCTTCAGCAGCTAGGGCAGCCTCTGGCTCGGCAGATGAAATTGCTGGTTCTGGCTCGGCTGGGATGGGCTCGGTGGCAGGAGCTGCTGGCATAGTCCTCTTGGGATCTATGTCAACTCGCTTGTTGTACAATATGCCAAATATTAATACATTTACCATATCATTCAAGATTCTCAGAAGATTGAAGGTATTCTTTACTACCTCTTGGAGGTCTTGAATTTCCACTGAGGAGCTCCAGGAGATGTCGGCGAGAGGCTTGACAGCTTGATCGGCGGTGGAGAGCTGCTGGCTGTCAGGCTAGTCGGCGTGGTAGTTGGATGTAGAGATTTGGCCTCAGTCGGCTCTGTTCCCAATGCGGCTGACTGGGGGGTCAAGGCACTTGGTGGTGCTGGCCTTGGGATGGGTGACGCCGGTCTTGGGCTTGATGGCATGGGAGCTAAACTGGCAGGGTCCTTGATCTTCAGGCTCCCTGGCGCTGCACTTGGCGTGCTTGTTTTCTTCTTGCCCAGGTCTTCAATTGGTTTCTTCCCAGCCCCCTTGGAGCTGGGTTGGGCAGTAGAGGGCTGGCTAGCTGCTTCTTCGATTTGGTGGCCGGCTAATTTTGGGAGTCATTATCAAACTCTATACAGTCCTGCAAGTATTTCGACAACATACATCATGCATTGCGGAACAATGTAAGAATGGATATCCAAAAATATTCATCACAGAAGGATGACAATCCAATATCAATCTTTCAAGATTACCTGTGGCCGAGGCCTGCTCTGGCTGTAGGGCGTGGGGGCGTGTTCTTCGTCCTCTGTCTCCACTACTCCATTGACGAAGAAGCCGAGCAGGGTATCAGTAACCTTGTTCTTGTCGGCTACGTCGAGGTATTCGTGGCTAGGATCATCCTTGCCTTGGTAGTCCCAGCCAAAATAGCTCCTGGCCTTTAGAGATCTGGTGCGGCGGTTGAGGAAACACCTTGCCACCCAGGGACCAGTCAGCCCTGTGCTCTTCCGGAGATCGATCTTCTCCATCAGCTGGTAGACTTGCCCCATTTTCTCGTACATTGGCACAGAGGACCAGCTGGGCAGGACAGTTGGAGGAGAACCAGAGAAAGGGCGCAGAGAGGGCTCAAGGTTTGAGCAGTAAAACCACTTTCTGTGCCAGCCCTTAAGTGATGTCTTTAGAGGAACATTAAGATATGTTTTCTTCATCACATTCCTAAGTTAAAGACTGGCTTCCCCAATGGTTTGGATCCTGTTCTTGGATGGCTGGGGCTCCATGTGGAACAGGTAACGAAAAAGATTGAAATGGGGCTTAACCCCTAGAAAGGCTTCGCACAAGGTGGTGAAGATGGAGATGTGCAAGATAGAGTTGGGATTTAAATTCACCAACTCTATTTGATAGAAAGACAGAAGTTGGCGAAGAAAATCCGAAGATGAGAGGGCAAGACTGCGATCAAAGAAAGAGGTGAAGACAACGGTCTCGCCAGATTTGGGTGCTGGCATGGATTCCTCTTCTGCGGTGCGCCAATGGATGACATCTTGTCGCTACAGCATCAACCATTTCTCCAATAGCTTCAGCTTCAACGGGTTGCAGTCTGACATCGGCTAGACTCCGGCGGTCATCTCAGGGATCCCAAATGGGGCTTTCACCATCATCGGAGGAAAAAAGATTTGGCGGAATGACTTGTGGAGGCTAGGAATGGATGCGGTGGAGCAGAATCGGGTGAGCCTCGAGCGGGGGCATAGGCTACTGCGAACCCTAGCGAGGCAGAAAGCGCGAAATTTGGGTGTGGAAGCTAGAGGACAAAACGATTGGCGGACTGGAGAAGAAGAGGGAATCTTTTCTCTCTCCCCGCTTTATAAAGACTGTGCTGATAAGTGGGCCTGGGCCGAGTAATTCAGTACTGGGTCACAAGACATGAGTTTCTAAATGGCATGCTCTATTGAGCCGATTGCTGGCTGTGTTGAAATCACAATGCAGATGCTATTTACAGAAACCGATTAAATAATTGGATATGATTCATGAAGGCCTGACAGCTGGACGCATGTGTTCATATATCTGCATTATTTACCTGGTATTGAGGATATATCCTTATAAGTATCAATAGCTGGTCTCCATTAAAATTAGGGATGCAGGTATCTCTTAAGTACACCTGACCACATAATGGGTTAAAATCCATGAAGTGGTACTTGGATTACATGCTTAGCCTATAATTGTCCTGAGCAAAAATTCTTCCAGCTGACATGATGCTGAGGAGTCTAATTTCCGAGTAGTACACTACTCGAAAAAGATTAAAAGGTTAAAGATCTTTGACTTTATGTTTAATTGTTTCACAATTAAGCACAAAGTTGGGGGCTACACCTAATAGGTGGGCCTATTCGGTGCATACTATTCATATTTTTCCATGAAGCCCTTCATAGCCTCGTTGCTAGCCGATATGAAGTGGGACTTGGAGAAGAAGCACTCGGACAACTAGAACTCAAGAGCAAGGCACTCAGGAAGCTTTTCCTAAGTAGGATGAGCACTCGACATCAGCTGTGACTCAACTATGAAGGTCTCAGGGACTGCTGTGGAGGCCATGGGCCCCAGGTACCTCATGAGAAGAATTAGGGCCACTCAGACAGAGGATGGGCCTAACTTTGTAATTAGGGATACAATAGGACTCGGCATACATTACTTTGTATGACAAGGGAAGGATACAGTCCTAGTCGGGCATGTTATATTCTTAGAAGGAAATCCTTTGGTCGTAGTCCGACTGAGATTCCTACCCTGTAACCCTGTCCCCCCGGTATATAAGGGGAGGCAGGGCACCCCCTGAGGGCAGAGAATCGCAACTCATACAATCTCACCAAAGAAACCTCAAAGGTAATACACAACAGCTGGAAGTAGGGTATTACCTCATCTCGAGGGCCTAAACCAGGATAAATCATCTTGTGTTCCTTTGCAATCCATCAAGTTTAGGTTTCACGAATAGCCCCATATTCTTATTGCTGATATAAAACATCGACAAATTAAATGGACTATATAAATTAAAGATTAGCCAGAGATAATTAACGAAAATTTTCCCATAATTTTCTAGCAATTAAGTACTGTAAATGGAAAATGAATTAATAATAGCTGGAAATTAAATAAAAGGAAAATGGCCCAACCGCCCAACCAGTCTCTCGGCCCATTATTATGCAGCCGGCGCACACAGGGCCCCAACCGCGCAGCCCGCTACTGTGCTAAGCACGCGCGTGCCGCGCGCGGCCCAGGCTGGCACAGAAAGGAGGTGAGCCAGCGGCGGGATTGATCTGAGCCGTCTGATTGGATGGACGGTCGAATCAAATCCCGCATCTTCAACTGAGATGGCCGTTCGATGCTTGATGAACGGTCGTGATTTAATAGGGAAACTAGCGAGTTGATCGCGTCCGTTGAATTCTAATCGGATAGTTGATGTCGACTCACGTTGGAACAAAATTCCCTAGCGGCTGAAATCCCAAAGCCTAATCCCATTTCCAATCTCCTCCCCGATTCGCACTGTGAGATGAGCGCGCGACGACGGCGGCAGCCTGGCGGAGCAGCGGTGAGACGCCTGTGCGTGGCGAGCCGTGCATTGCTCCACTGGTCGACGGTGATGGCGACTGTGCAAGGCCACAGCGGTGCGAGGTCATCCGGGGCCAAGCAGCAGACTGATGCCGCTCGGGTTCCGGTTGGACGCCATGGTGGTGGAGCTTCACGCGGTGGGCTGATGCCGACACAACCCTGACTGCGACGAGGTAAGCCTAAAACCCGTCGAACATTGATTGGGGATTCATAATTTTGGGGATTTAGGGTTCAGGATTTGGGGATTTTCAAATTAGGGTTCTAAAATTTTTTGGGGAAATTTGGGGCTTTTGAATACCCGCTGAATCTCCTCCTTTTAATTGCTACCCAGGCCCTAAATCGAATATAATGTAAATTTGAACTTAAATTGCCTACTAGCAGCACTAACATAAATCCTAATTCGAATAAAATTGACCAATTAGACTAAAAATTAGGCCTAAAAATGCATGAACCCGATCCAAAAGAAGTAGGATTAGGCATCTAAGAGGCTTTTCCTGGGATGATGGGAACATGATGGCTAAACATGGCTCTGATACCAAATGTAGATTATTTTGATCTACTAGAATTAAATGTTTAGCCTAATCATGATCACCTAGTGCAGAATTAGAGTACTGACCAGTGTGGTTTGAAGCCATTACGATGCCTTCAATTCCCTCGGTGAAGTCCGGTGTGGACGTAGAGGATGAAGCTCCTCGAACCGCACTGGTGCTCGTCGAGGATGTAGGAGTAGTACGGGTGAGGTAGCGAAACCCCTTTGGTCACCACCTACACTACCTGAGAACGGCCCTTCTCTTCCCTTCTAGCACTCTAAGGATCGGCTAGGGTTTAGGGTTGTCGGGAGAGAGGAACCATGAGAGAGATCGTCACCTATCTCACGGCCGGCCTCTCCCTTTTTAATGTTGCGCTGAGGGAATCGGGGGCTGCTCGAAAAAGGAATGTTTTGGCGCGCTTCCGATCATCACGCGTAGCTTAAATGGAAAGCGATTGTGATCGCTGTGATCACGCACGGCAACGGATGGTAAAACTGTGCATGATCACCTCGGGTTTCAATGCCGAGAGATTTATTTCCAACATTTTTATCTAAAAACTGTTCTTTTATTTTTTGGATTTATGTCAATGCATTGTTGTGGAGGCCATGGGCCCCAGGT
The DNA here is from genome assembly GCA_003991445.1 of Oryza meyeriana var. granulata. Taxonomy (NCBI): domain Eukaryota; kingdom Viridiplantae; phylum Streptophyta; class Magnoliopsida; order Poales; family Poaceae; genus Oryza; species Oryza meyeriana. The sequence continues at coordinate 177,015 of RYFJ01000207.1, forward strand.
ACCTCATGGGAAGCTTTCTAGCCACTCGGACAGAGGATAGGCCCAATCTTGTAATTAGGGATGCAACAGGACTCGGTACATATTATCTTGTATAATAAGGAAAGGGATATAGTCCTAGTCGGGTACGTTGTATTCCTAGAAGGAAATCCCTTGATCAAGTCCGACTGGGATTCCTATGATGGCAACGGGGTGCCCGATCTTCCGTTAGGTAAGGATAACTCTCGATTTGGTAGAGAATTGACACTCACGATCCGGCTTCTGATCACCAAGACCCGAACCCTGCAATCATAGCACCATGTCTCCTCTCGTTATCAATCGTGTGCTGCCCGGTTGACCTCACCAAGAAGGCTAATCCCTGCATGCGAATTGAAGAACACAAGCAAGAACAAGAAAGATTGTAACTCAATTGCAGATGAATGATTATACTCTCGAGTTGGGGTCTCACAAACCGATAAACGGTGAAACTGTTCAAAGACAGAATAATCTAAGCAAAACCCAACTTAAACAGCGGCGGCTACTGAATATATATGAGTTAGGACGTCCTAGGGTGAGGGTTTGCCCTGTGAGGGGCATACTCCTCATGGGTTTAGCCCACGACACAATTATAAGGCCAAGGCCCAAAACAGACTCGGACCGGAAGAGATACTTATCTTGTTTCGATGATTACAGACATCTCAGGAGGAATTTTGACATGAAACCAAAACCATCTGAAAGTAGACTTCATGAGCTTTCCAACAAGTACTTGTAGGCTCTGTAACTCCTTCTGGATAAAAAGTTATGGCCATTTGAAGTTGACGCTGTCTTCTAGTCCGAAACTAAAAAGGTCTCGGAAATAGGAGTTTACTTGCACTTGTTGTCTCCACTATCATATGTGGTTTCTTGAGCTATTCTCTATGGTCTTCTCCTAGGTTCCTAATAACAATAAAATCATCACAAGAATTAAATAGCATGCCATTCATAGAAATATTTCCATGTAAGCTTAGAAACGCATTCACCTGACGATTAAGTTGACGGGCACGTGCGCGAGTAATTAGTCCTTGAATCGGTTGCACATCTTGTTCATCATGAAGAGGTTGTAAGTGTGTATCTAAAGACATGATGTCCTCATCATCCTCCCCCTCTTGATTTGGAGTCGTCCTCGACTCAAGGTCATCTTCTTCACCCAAGTAAGGCTTCAAATTAGCAGCATTGAAAACATCACTCACACCATAATCTGTAGGCAAATCAATCTTGTATGCATTATCATTTATCTTCGCAAGAACTTTAAAAGGACCAGCAGCTCGAGACATTAATTTTGACTTGCACAAAGTAGGAAACCTATCCTTTCTTAAGTGTAACCAAACAAGATCACCGGGTTCAAAAATAAGCTCCTTTCTACCTTGACTACCAGCAAGTTTATACTTTGCATTCATACGCTCAATATTTTTCTTAGTAGTCTCATGTAACTTAAGCACAAATTCAGCCCGTGTCTTAGCATCAAAATTTACTTTTTCTGAAAAAGGTAATGGCAATAAATCAATTGGAGCACGAGGGTTAAAGCCATATACCACCTGGAATAGGCTCATCTTTGTTGTGGAGTGCAACGAATGGTTGTAGGCGAACTCCACATGTGGAAGACATTCTTCCCATATTTTCAAATTATTTTTTAAAACAGCCCGCAACATCATTGACAAAGTATGATTCACCACTCCAGTTTGTCCATCGTTTTGGGGGTGGCAAGTTGTAGAAAATAGTAACTTCGTCCCTAATTTTCTCCACAACGTCATCCAAAAATGACTCAAAAACTTGGTATCTCGATCTAAAACAATTGTATTGGGCACACCATGTAGACGAACAACATCCCTGAAAAACAAATAAGCAACTATGGTAGCATCGTCGCTCTTATGACAAGGAATGAAATGTGCCCATTTTCAAAAATTATCAACAACCAACAAAAGACACTATCCCTCCCCCTTGTCTAGGGACAATCCTAAAATAAACCCATAGAAAATATCTTCCAAGCACTAGGACGGGTAGACCAGCATATAAAGCATGTGGTTAAGACGGACTTAGCTTTGTTACAAGTGACATCGTGCAACGTTATCTGTCAAACGTCACGCCCGCATTTTCGGCCAAAAGAAGTGAGTGCCAGCACATCCTCCGTCTCTTCACTCCAAAATGTCCCATCAATCCACCTCCATGCGCTTCCTGGCAAAAACAAAAGACGAACAGAGCTTGCAGGAAACATAATTTGTAGCATCAACAACAATCCTTCATTTAACACATATTATTCCAATTCTCCACTCTGGACATGATCATAAGCTTCTTTAAAGTCAATTAGTAGCATATAATTCTTTTATTTTGTCTCCATCCAAAAATTTATGATCAAGTTGAGATAACATAGTTGTAGCGCCTAGATAAGCATCAGCCAATCAATTGTCTTTGCCTTCTTATGCTTAATGATATATGGAAACGACTCAATAAATTCTACCCATTTAGCATGTCGTTTATTCAACTTCTGACTTTGAATATGCTTCAAAAACTCCATGATCAGAAGTATGATAAATTCCTTTGGCCATAGATAATGTTGCCAAGTCTTTAATGTCGAACCAAAGCATACAGTTCTTATCATAGGTGGAATAGTTCAAACTAGTCTTGACAACCTCACTAAATATCTGCAACTGGCTTACCTTCTTGAATTAAAGCACACCTCCAATCCCAATCCCACTCGCATCACATTTCAACCAAAAAACCTTACCAAAGTCGGGCAGTTGGAGTAGTGTCATGAGTCAACTTCTCTTTAAGCAAATTGAAGGCATCTTCATGCTGTCGCTCCCACTCCCACATCGGAAAAGGAACGCCTTTCTTTTTTGAGCTCATTCATGGGTGCGGGCAATGGTGCTAAAATCTCTTACAAAGCAGCGGGGTTTAGAATCCAGCTTAGCCCAAGAAAAGCTCCGCAGGTGGTAACAATGTAGGAGTTGTGGCCAACTCTTGATCGCTTCTATTTGTCTCAATCAACTTCAATTCCCTGTGGAGTCACAACATAAACCAAGAAAAGAAACTCGCTCCGGTGCAAAAAGTGCACTTTGCGAGGTTACCCGAACAAACATCATCTCTCAAAGCATTAAAAACAGCACGTAAAAACCGTATATGAGAGGTTTATTTGTTTGTCCCTTATGTTCCCCATACCTCCCGGTGAAAGGACTTCCTGTAAATAAATATCATCAAAGGTAAACCACCACAAATCTACCAATGAAAGTGCGTAAAACTTATTCATAAGTCGCATAACATACTAGGAGCATTAGTCAAACCAAAAGACATTACTAACCTCTCGTACAAACTAAATTTAGTTTTAAACGCGGTTTTCCCTTCATCACCCAATTTCATTCTAATTTGGTGGTATCCACATACGCAAGTCTACTTTAAGGAAACACAACAGTGCCACTTAATTCATCAAGCATATCATCTAACCTAGGGATAAGATGACGATATCTAATAGTTATGTTGTTAATGGCTCTACAATCCACACACATGCGCCATGAACCATCTTTCTTAGGCACCAAAATAACAGGCACAACACAAGGACTAAGACTCTCACGTACATACCCTTTTTCAATCAAGTCTTGTACTTGACACTGAATTTCCTTAGTCTCTTCTGGATTGGTCCTATATGGCGCACGGTTTGGCAACGCAGCTCTCGGGATCAAATCAATTTGATGCTTATTCTCTCATAGGTGGCAGCCCCGGGGGTACCTCACTTGAAAATACATCAGCAAACTCCTGCAAAAGGTTAGTAATAGCACGTGGCAAAGAAGGAGGCAAGTCCTCTAGTGTAAAGAAAGTTTCCTTGCAAACCAAAGCATAGCAAATAGATTCATTAACATTTAACTCAGAAATCTCAGATTTAGTAGCTAACATGGAAGCTCCTTTCGACTTAAGTGTGTCTTTTCCTAGCAGGTGGCTCTTTTTTTCTCCCTTTTAGTGGAAACCCACATCCTGTCTCTTTAGTTACTTGCTGATTGTTAGACTTAGATTTATTTTCAGCAACGCGCTATATCATCCTTCAGATTTCAGCAAGGGTCATTGGTAGCAACTCAATCTTTTTGCCATTATGTGAGAAAGTGTACGTGTTAGTTCTACCACGGTGCAGCACATCTCTATCATATTCCTAAGGTCTACCCAAAAGCAAAGAACATGCTTGCATAGGCATGACATCAAAATTTACACTATCATGGTAATTTCCAACAGAAAATTGCACTCTCACAACTTTACTCACCTTCAACTTATCACAAGAGTTGAACCATTGAATGTAGTAAGGCCGTGGATGTGGTTGTGTAGGCAAACCTAGCTTGTCAACCAAATCTGAACTAGCAAGGTTGCTACAACTTCCGCTATCAATGACAACACGGCATGCTCTATTGTGAACCATGAACCTTGATTGGAACAAATTGTGGCATTGATTTTGCTCCGCCTTCTCATTTGGGAGCACTTAGCCAAGTTGTGCTACAATGCCTTAAGTACTTGCTTGAATCTTTTGCACCTATGTGCTCCACTTCCTCATCGCTCTCGTCTTCATCACCTGCATTGTTAGTGCCATGTGCTAATTCATCATCCACATCACTAGCACTAGTGTACTCACCATCATCTGTAGCAATGAGAACTCTCTGATTTGGGCAATCACGTTGCACATGGCCCATCCCTTTGCACTTGAAGCATTGGATATCCCTCGTTCTTTCCGTAGAAGCAACCGATGATGCGTTTTTTGCGGGTGCCTGTACGCGAACAGATTTGCTCACCTCGGTAGCACGGGATGTTGGCGCCGATGCCTCTGATCGCGCCCGATTGGTGGAGGGTGTAGAAGTCCGGCCAGTGGTGGAGGTACTTTTTCCAGACCCAAAGGGAGGCCTCGATGTAGACGTGCTTCCCTAATTGTTCCTTCTCAATGGCTGCCTTCCCTGCAATTTCTGTTTAAGCTAATATAGCTAGATAGAACAATCGGTTAAGAGAATTGTATTCTTTATATTGAATAATGTCCTGAATGTCACGTCTCAACCCCCCATAAATCGAGCCATCTTATCCTCCTCATCCTCCTCTACCTCACAACGCAGCATTCCTATTTGTAGCTCCTGAAAGTAGTCTTCTACATATTTTTTCTCCTGGTCTAAGCGTTGCAAACTTATTTCTCAAATCACGTTTGAAGGAAGGAGGAATAAACCTACTCCGCATTGCTCGCTTCAACCTTGCCCATGTGTCAGGTTCTAAGCCAGTTTTAACTAGTTCATTCCACCAGATAATGGCAAAGTCCTTGAACTCACTAGTTGCTTGCCTAACCCTATGGACTTCAAGAACTAGATGGGAATTAAAATTTTGCTCTACGGTCATCTCCCAATCCAAATAAGCTTTAGGGTCATATTTTCTAAAAAATGACGGTAAGTAAATTTAACTTTAGCAAAAAGGATCATCGTTACCTCGCCCTTGGTGGCGGTTACCTCCATATACCTCACCGGTTGAATCGCAGCCGTTGTCGTAGGCGCTCGTCACGAAGTGCATCACGGTGCGTCACTATTGTCGCTTCCTCGTCTTCATATCATCCGTCATCATCAACAAGTGGTGGTGTTGGGTGACGGTTTGTTGCCAATTGCTCGACGCGGTTAGTGAGGGTGGTAATGCTCCCCACGATAGCCTGGAGGTCTTCCCGCATAGTATTCATGGCAGCTACATTCTCCTCAATCTTCTGATCTAGTTTAATGATCTCCTCTTTAGAAGCACAATCAGCGAAATCATTCACCTCACTTGCTATGGTTAGTAGAGAATAGGAACAAACAGCAAAAAAGTATGATCCCTATCAAGTACTATGCAAGGATAGTGGACACTCGCAAATGGAAGCACCTTACCGAGCTCTTACAAGGTTCTGAGACTAGTGAGCAAGGAATGGTTCAACCGGTGGCTGGTTCATGATACTTTGAGGGCATGATCTAGCGATTGCAAGGGTCGAGACCGTGCTGACCAAAAGTATATATGTGGAGCTTGGGAGACCAAAAATGTTAGTGGCACACAATTCAATAACAGATAGTAATGCTGAAAAAATGTCCCAAGCACTTGTCCTAGTTGCTGGCCTAAACGAGTTCTAAACCAGATGTGACAAAACAAGGGCGACAAACAAGTATGAAAGGACAACAGCAAACAAATAAGGACAAGGTAAGATCACAGCACAAAACAGCACATAGATGGCTCCCTGGTGTGTCCTATGTTCTCCTCTCCTTATTTTTTCTTTTTTTTTTCTTCTTTCACACCTTTTCTTTTTCTTTTATTTTTCTAATATTTTTTTTCTCAACTAGGAGCATAGGAACAACAACCTCAGGAGGTGGCAACTCAAACTGATATAAGACGTGGCTTGTGGAAATACACGAGCATGCTTTAAAATTCGTGCTAGAACTTCAGAGTGCGAACCCAATCTTCCGGCCTGAATTTTGCAAAACTGATTTCGGTGAACCCAACAAAGTGGGGGGGGGGGGTAGCGCATGGGAATTTTTTTGTAGATGTCCGTAGACTATTTATTTGCCTAATTTCGAGTCCGTATGCGAAAGTTATGGCTGTTTCAAGGAAGATCCTCCGTATCAGTGTTTTGGTGAAGGCTGACTCGGAATCAGGTGGTGACCTGGGGATGATATGGTGGCGGTGGCTACTGGGGAGGTGGATGGAGATATAGGGTGATCAAAGGACATGATATATGACACTAAAACAGAACAAATAATGACCAACACTTGTACAAGATGGTTAGTATATGGGAAAACAGAGACAACGGTGGTGGTGGTGGCTAGGGTTTGTAGGGGTGCGGTGGATGAATCACGAACTGAACTCAAACACAATCTAAACCAGCAACCGAACTAGGCTTAGGACACCAACTCAACACTACGGACTCTGAAACAGAATTATGCAAAAAGGCTAACGTGGTTGTAGGACGGGGAAAAACCTAACTACCAATTTTGTTTTGTGGCCTTTTCTAGACTCTAGGTAGAAACAAAAAATTGAAACAGGACGGAACAGAATGATACTAACGGGCAACCTTTGCTATGATACCACTTGATGGCAACGGGGTGCCCGATCTTCCGTTAGGTAAGGATAACTCTCGATTTGGTGGAGAATTGACACTCACGATCCGGCTTCTGATCACCAAGACCCGAACCCTGCAATCGTAGCACTCACGTCTCGCTCTTCCCCGGTTATGCAGGCTTCAAGAACGTAGGTCCTTCTCCTCGGCGTTATTTCTCTCCGCTTGTGGGTCATCTCGCCCGGCACACTGCCCTGTCTTTGTTTCAACTCGCGTCAGCGCCGGCCCCCCCTTGGTGTCGTCGGTTTTTTCCGCGTCTCAACACGTTCCCTTGCCTACTCTGTTCCGCGTCGTCAGTTGGTGTGTCCCACCCTCAGTTGTTCGGTCTGTTTGCGCTGGTCGCGGCCCTCACCCGCCCCCTGCCGTGTCCGTTGCATCTCCATCTGTTACACGTGTTTGCCTTTTTTTGTTTGGTTTTCTGTTTTGTCCTCTCTCCCTTCCTCCCCCGCCCCCTATCCCCGTCCCCCACAACTGCCTACCTTCCTTGAAAACAGCATCACGAAAATAGTACGAGTAAGCAAAGGCCGGAAGATGGGTTCACTCTGAAGTTATTCTGAAGCTCTTTGCCAACAAGTAAGAACCGGACGCAACACCTCAAACAAGAAGGGACCATTTTTTGGCATATTGTTGTCCCTTGTTTGTACAATTGAATGTTCACTAACATTTTTGGTCTCCACAAGCTCCAATATATATTTTGGTCAGCACTACTGAACCACCGGTTTGAACCATTCCGAGGGAGTATTTGAATAGGGATAATACTTTTTTGCTCTCACAAACAAAAATCGATAACGTCACTTACATGTCAAATACGTGGGGACATACTCATAACCGCGTAAGCAAAACCGAACTTGTTGAAATAGAAGACGAGGAAGCCGACAATAGGCACTTCGTGACGAGCGCTTAATGAATATTAAGCTTAGTTTTTAGAAAATATGAGGGCTAGGAGGGTTTGCCTTGAGTTCCAGATTTGCCATTATACTGCGTAAAACTGGCTCCTCATGGGCGGTTGAGCCGTTTATTAGCCTTCACAACACCGCTTACAATACAACTCCAGGAGCTAAATAGGCAAGGCCGATTTTAGGGGGGTTGAGACAAGAACAGCATTGTTCTAAAAATTGCAGGGAAGGAGATACGTGTCTTGCGGAATTTTCTAAGATTCGATTACTCAAGGACTGGGAGCTTAGAACAAACCGGAATTTTGATAAGAACTGAAATGGCCAAAAATCTGAAAGTAGACTTTCATAAGCTGTTCCAACATAGTACTTGTAGGCCCTGTAACTCCTTCTGGATCAAAAGTTATGGCCGTTTGAAGTTGACACTGTCTTCCACTCCGAAACTAAAAAGGTCTCGAGAATAGGAGTTTACTTGCACTTGTTATCTCCATTGTCATATGTGGTTTCTTGAGCTATTCTCCATGGTCTTCTCCCAGGTTCCTAATAACAATAAAATCATCACAAGAATTAAATAGCATACTATTCATAGAAATATTTCCATGTAAGCTTAGGAACGCATTCACCTGACGATTAAGTTGACGGGCACGTGCACGAGTAATTGGTCCTTGGATCGGTTGCACATCTTGTTCATCATGAAGAGGTTGTAAGTGTGTATCTAAAGACATGATGTCCTCATCATCCTACCTTGTAACCTTGTCTCCTCAGTATATATGAAGAGGTAAGGAGCCCCTTGGGGCAGAGCAGAATCTCATCAAAGAAATCTCAAAGGCAATACACCACAGCTGGAAGTAGGGTTTTACCTCACATTGAGGGCCTGAACCAGGATAAATTTTTTCATGTTCCTTTGCAATCCATCAAGTTTAGGTCTCATGAGTAGCCCCATATTATTATTGCCGATATAAAAGATCGACGGTTGGCGCGCTAGGTAGGGGCTTCGGCAAGATCATCTTCAACAAGCCTGGTGGATCCAACCACTAGAGTTGACGACGTCAAGTTCTTCCCCGGGCAGATAATCAGCTTCGGGAGCCACGACTTCATCGTCGACAAATTCAGCGACCTCACCCTGTCCAACTCGGACTCAATCCGATCGACTGGAACCAAGCCGGCTTCACGCCAGTCGGCCTGCTCAACGCTGTAGCAATCTTCGACGACATTCTACGGCAATCCCCAAGAAACGCGAGTCTTGGGACAACTCTTTCTTTTGGTGTTCGACTCGGACTCGGCCTTGAGCCAGCCGAGATCGGGCTAAGAGAGGAGGAGATCGTCAATCTCCCGTTTGGACTCAGCAACACCGCGGACAATTTCAATCTCACTCTGACGCGGCAGATCCAATCCCCTAAGGTTCAACTCAGATACGGCCCAGAGCCGTTCAAGATTGGATCTAGGGAGGTTGGAGTTGTAATTACCCCCCGAATTACTCCGACTCCGACTCGCAGTCGGACAGTAGTTCAGCAAGCTTTTCTCCACCACACGAAGTCTTCATGGCGTCCAAGGGCTCAACTCCCACTCAAGACACACGCCGACTACGCGATCAGCAAGAGGAGGAGGCTCGCCGACTACGTGAACAACAAGAGAAAGATGCACGACGCTTGCAAGCCGAGTGCGACGCTCGTAACGACAACCTGCACAAGGTTAGGCGAACTGCTTAATAGGAGATCCTCCAAACCCAAGTCGGCGACCACGACGTTTTCGTAACCCCACAACAGAACGTCGTGGTCGCTACCACATTACTCGACACCTTGCAGTTCGAGCATGCTCACCAGACCACCCCGACCATCGCAAGGATCAAAGCAATGACTACCAAGATCCCTAGGCTAAGCTCAATCACATATTTAGAGGGCCATCTGCACACAAGTCCGAGAGGAAACAGAAGCTAATAGCCCGAGAAGTCAACTTGGTCTTGACAGATGCCCCCAATACCTGCGTTGGTCAGAGACGGCAATCACATTTGACTGCATAGACTGTCACGCCCAGAAGTTCCATCCAAAATTCTGGAGTTTTATTGTGTGTAAACCCTCGTCCAGGAATCAACCGCGACACACATGACAAAGTCAATAACAAAGTAATTGTTTACATAACAAAAATATTTATTATAGAGGCGAATGGCACCTCTCAAAATGATAAAGTTCTAACAACGGAATTAAACTAAAGCAACATGATGACACCCACTCCACGAACTTGACCAGGCTCCCGCTTAGTCCTCCAAGAAGTCCTCCTCGCTGAAGTACTCCTCTGAATGATGATTGTTGATTGCAAGGTGAGTACATGAAATACTCCGCAAGCCACACAGCAAATATACAAGTGCATAGGATAACAAAGGATGGCATAATAGGGCTCAATTTGCACAAACAACATTTAATAAAACATTAAGATAGTAGTAAAACATCAATAATTAATCAATTTTATCCAACGCTATACCATTCACCAAAAGGTATAGGCCCAACCACTTCAACCTGGAGCTAACCATGATTCATTATTCAATAGTCAAATTTAAGTAAGGTGGGACTAATCACAGAAAACATTGCTAGGCCTGCCCATTAACCGCGGGCACGGCTATTCGAATAGTTTTACTCTAGCCAGAGGTGTACCAATTTACCCACAAGACACAACTCCACAACACATCACTATGCGCCTTAATACCACCACGGTATCTCAGAAAGGAATTGTGACAGGACCTTCCATGTACCCTGCACAACAAGAGAGCCACCCGCTGGACCACTAGTCTCCGGTAGGGTTGATCAGGTTCCTAGACAGGGAGACGGCCCAACGTCCAAGACATGGACTTATTGACGCAGCCATGGTGGCCTTATTAACACAGCCACAACACACCGTGGGGCCTCCGGTTGAACGAACTACACTTTGGTTCCCGCCATTACCCATTCTGGCTTGTGGTTAGCACGGGTGTTGCTTCGCAACAAGTAGTCCGTGAACTGGTCCTTAACTATCACGAGCACCGCTAGCAACAAACACAACCCTAGTGCTCGCAACCCACCATTTATCCATATTTTAGTGGACCATTAAATCATCCTTGCACGACCGCAGTCGTGAACTGAATTATCATTTCATGTGAGACAATTGCTATTAGCAAGTCTATGGTGATATCCCATTAATTGTTCTACATGTTGCTGGGCATGGCTAAGCAGGGTCCTGGAATTATTCTAGCTAACTAATATATAGAGCTAGCTAGTCACATTTATCCCATAGGTACAATATCAGGTATTCAAGTCAAAGAGGCCATAAGCAAGGATTAGGGTTTCCCATTTCCGATGATATTATAAAATAAATGCAAAGTTAAAGGAAAATATAGCTTTAAACATAGGAACAATATGCTCAAAGGGGTTGAGAAATCTGTGTGACTTAACTTGCTGCTCCCCACAAGCCTTAAAACCTTCCTCGGGAAACTGCGACTCTTTCGGAACGTTGGTGGCTAAAGGCAATAAATAAAATGGGCAAAACAGTACATCAACACACATGAACAGTACAATATTATATTTTTAATGGGTAGTTCTTGATTTTTAAAGAATTTTGCAAGTTGAATCACCCTATACGGAGTTCGGATCAATTAGTTATGAATTTTAGAAGTTTAAACCCTTTTAAAAGCATTTAAAAGAATTAAACCGATTTATTGCATCATTAATGAATTAAATTAATTCGGGTAAAGGAATTATGACGTCATCAGAGAGAGAGAGAGAGGGGTGAACCCGGCTAACCAGTGGGCTGACTGGCAGAGAGAGGGGGGGCTCGGGTTCACTATGAACCGAGTCCACCGAGGTCCACAGGACTATCCGACGGTTAGGATTTAAAGCGATCGGATCGAACAGCCGAGATAGATTGGAGGTTTAAGATAGATCGGAGGGCTAAGATTTAATCTAACCTAGATCCGACGGTGGAGATCTAATCTAATGATCTAAAGGCTGAGATCTAACCGGGAAGATCCGACGGCGGAGATCAATCCTGCCTGGACCAACCACGCAGCCCGCGTGGTTCCGATGTGGCACCGACGTGGTGCCCACGTCGGCGACCAGCGACGGCAGTGGCATAGGATCCCATGGTCACCGGCGACCCGGCGGCGTGCGGCGAAGACTAGAATGGGTAGAGAAGGTCACGATTCTCACCGTGGGTAGATGGGCAGCGAACGGCGACGGGAGGCACCGGCGGCGAGCTTCAAGCGGCAGTGGTCTTCGGGTTCCCGACGGCGACGGTGCTCCGGTGATCTCTGGTGGTCCAAGGGAGGCAGCCTATCATCCTTGGGCTCCGGCGAGGCTCATAGAGGCGACGGCAAAAGTTAACGGTGACTAAGGCGGCGGCGACGTGTGACCGGGACTCGGCGGCGGCGGCAGTGCGAGCTCGGGACACAGGGAGGCGACTAGGGCTAGCTAGGGCTTAAACTAATGCACGGAAAAGCTCCTAGGGGTCTCGAGCTTGCTATTTAAGGCGGAGAGGGGAGGAGTCCGGCTCAGGTTCGGTGAGATTTGCGACGGCGGTGGATTAGGGATAAGAAACCGACTCAGGAAGCTTCGATTCTCGACGTTTGTGCACAATTGAGCTGCGGTTTCTTGGGGATAATGATGAGGACATCACTAGCTCGGATATGACCATAGCTACCTTATGTATTTATCAACCAAAGATGCATGCTTTCTACATAAGATTTACGTGTTATATATTTGAACAGCCGTTACTGCACCATGAGTTTTGTGTGTTCTTATTTGCAGAGATACTTATTTGGGTGAAGGAAAAGAGACCGAGCGCAAGGAACGCATGGATGATCCAAGAAGTTTATTGGGGACCAAACCAAGACCTTACCCAAGTCTACTCCTACATCACCACGTCACTTTTGGTACATAGAAAGCAAGAGATGAAGTTCTGCACGTTTTACATTCGGATTCAGGCCTCCTGATAGTATCAACTTCAAACGGATCTAGTCGTTGATCCAGAAGGACTTTCGGGGCCCATGAGTACTTGTTGGAAAGCTTATGGAGTCTACTTTCAGATGGTTTTGGTCCCACATCAAAATTCCTCTTGAGCTGTCTGGAATCGTTGAAACAAGACATATACCTCTTTCAGTCCAAGTCTGTTTTGGGCCTTGGGCCTTCTAATTGTATCGTGGGCTAAGCCCAAGGGGTGTGCGCTCTAGGGTTAACCCTAGAACGTTCCAACTCATATATATTCAGTAGCCGTCATCTTTTAGAGTCAGGTTTTGCTTAGATTAGTCTGCCGCCAGATGCCGCAGTTTCGCCGTTGACAAAGTCCGGTTTGTGGAACCCTAACTTCGAGTGTTAAATTATTTATCTACAATTCAGATTGTGTTCTTCATTGTTCTTGTGAGTTTCTTCGATTGCTTGCAGGGATAAAACGTTCGTGGTGAGGTCGACTACATGAGAGCGTGGTTGATAACAACGAGACTTGTGGGTGTAGTGGTTGCGAGATGACGATCGCTGATCGGAAGCCTCAAAACGTGAACGTCTTCGCGTCGCCAAATCAAACCTATTGGAAGATCGGGCACCCAGGCGCAGGTGCATCAGATAAGGCAGAGGAGGACCGGGGCACTATTTTCCCTTAACTGATTGGACGAGATCGGGGTCGAGGCGATCGGATTTCATGGGATTGCGGTGGCGGCACTCAGGAGTGAACAGGATTTCTCGGGCGAGAGGTTGACGACGACCTGACAGGTGGGGCCCACCTGTCGGCGAGGCGAAGCGACATGGCAACCACAAGCCGTGGGCCCCACGCACGAGAGGGAGCGGGGTTAGTGCACAGTAACGGGCCAAAAAGTCCCAAGTGCGGAAAAGGGATTTTTATTTCTTTTTCTTTTGTTTTAATGCTGTGAAACCCATTTAATTCACCAAAAATACTTCTCTTAATCAAATAAATCCTAGAAAAATCCAGGAAATAGATAATTAAGCAAAGAATTTTACAAAATTATTTTCGAGCCCATTTTTGTTATGAATTTTCTCTAATTTTATTGTTTGCACTCCTTGAGGCTTTTAATTAAATTTCTAAAATTCCTTTTTTACAATATATTTAAATGGTGTTAATTCTAGGGTGTTACACTGACCACCCGACCAAGTCATGCACTTAGGGCGTTAGCCACTCATCCTAGATCAGGTCATTAGGAGTATCAAGTTGAACAAGGTTTTTATCGATGGAGGAAGCGCTCTAAACATATTGTTTGCCAAAACGCTTGACGAGATGAAGATCCCTTGATCCGAGCTACGACCGAGTACTGCTCCCTTCCATGGGGTAATCCCAGGCCTCCCTTCCACTCTACTCGGATATATTACTCTGTCAGTTACTTTTGGCACGTGGGAGAATTTCCGCACCGAGAACATTTGCTTCGAGGTTGCTAACTTCGAGACCGCATATCACGCCATACTCAATGGCCCGCGCTTGCCAAATTCATGGCGGTGCCCCACTATACATACATGGTGCTCAAGATACCAAGACCAGCAGGAGTACTTTCTTTGCGTAGTGATGTTAAGCAAGCCTTCACCTGCGACAAGAAGAGCTGTGAGTTGGCCCAGTCCCAAGAGGCAGTAGTCGGACGAAATAATATCTGGCTAGCTGCAACACATGCAAATGAGGACGATCAAGTTCTGGCGAAGAAAGCAACCAAGTCAGGAATTTCCGTGGATTCAGAGACAAAGAAGATCCCCCTAGACCCTTCCAACCCCACCAAGACTGTGCTTGTCGAGATCGGACTCGACCCCAAATAGGAAGACACGCTCTTCACCTTCCTCCAGGCGAACAGGGATATATTTGCTTGGAAACCTTCCGACATGCCTGGTGTACCAAGGGAGGTGATCAAGCATTCCCTCAACGTCAAGCCGGACACCAAATCAGTCAAACAACGACTACGATGCTTCGCACAAGACTGCAAAGATGCTATTCGGGAGGAGATAACCAAACTCCTTGCAGCCGGGTTGATCAAAGAGGTCTTTCAACTGGATTGGCTGGCAAACCCAGTTCTGGTCCGGAAGAAGAACAGTAAATGGCACATGTGCATCGACTACACCGACGTAAACAAGGCATGCCCTAAGGATCCATTTGGTCTACCCAGGATAAATTAGGTGGTCGACTCCACGCGGGGTGCGAGTTGCTCAGTTTTCTCAACTGTTATTTGGGATATCATCAAATCAGCCTAAAGGAGGAGGACTGCTTAAAGACTTCTTTTATCACGCCATTTGGTGCATATTGCTATGTCACTATGCCGTTTGGGTTGAAAAACGCTGGCGCAACATATCAACGTGCTATTCAGCGGTGTCTTCACACTCAACTTAGGTGCAATGTGGAGGCGTATGTCGATGATGTGGTAATCAAGACCAAAGTCAAGGAAGACCTCATCGCCGACTTAGAAGAAACTTTTCAAAGCCTTCGGAGATTCAGGATGAAGTTGAACCTGGAAAAGTGTGTCTTCGGAGTGCCTTCGAGAAAGTTACTTGGCTTCATCATATCCCACCGAGGCATCGAAACTAATCCAGAGAAAATTAACGCTATCATGAACATAGCACCCCCGACAAGCCAGAAGGACGTACAGAAGCTAACTGGTTACATGGCGGCACTCAGCCGATTCGTTTTCCAACTCGGAGAACGGGGCATGCCCTTTTTCAAATTACTGAAGAAATTCGACAATTTTCAATAGACGTCAGAAGCCCAACAAGCCTTCAAAGACTTCAAGAAATTCCTCACGTCCCCACCTGTGTTGGCATCACCTATGCCCCAAGAACCACTTATGCTGTATCTGGTGGCAACCTCCTAGGTAGTCAGCATAGTGTTGGTTGTAGAGTGGGTAGAACTTGGGCATATATAAAAAGTACAGAGGCTAGTCTACTTCATCAGCGAAATCTTAGGCGACTTCAAGATAAGATATCTCCAAGTTCAAAAGCTGCACTATGGTTTGCTTATAACTGTCCGAAAGTTGGTGCACTATTTCCAGTCGCATCAAGTTACAATCGTCACATCGTATCCACTTGGGGACGTCATACACAATCGTGAGGCCACTGGTAGAATCGCTAAATAGGCGCTTGACCTGATGGCGTTTGTTATTGTTTTTCAACCTCGGACAGCAATCAAGTCACAGGCACTTGCCGACTTCGTAGCCAAGTGGACAGAGGTTCAGACGGCTACACCAACGGACAAGTTAGAATACTTGACGATGTACTTCGACGGTTCCCTATGAATTGGTGGAGCAGGGGCTGGCGTCGTCCCGACATCACCCACCGGAGAAAAATTGAAATACATCCTTCAAATACACTTTCCAGCGTCCCACAACATCGCCGAGTACGAGGCACTCATCCACGAGCTCCGCATCGCCATATCACTCAGCATTCGCCGACTGGTAGTGCACGGGGATTCTCAACTCGTGGTAAACCAGGTCATGAAAGATTGACGTGTCTGGACGACAACATGGTGGCTTACTGTCAGGAGGTACGAAAGCTAGAAAATAAGTTCGACGGACTAGAGATTACACATGTGCTGCGCCAATACAATGAAGCCGCAGACGTGCTAGCCAAAATGGGATTCAAACAAGAAGGGGTCCTGATTGGAGTTTTTGTTGAGCGATTATTGGAACCATCAGTCAAGAAGAAGCCTATACTCGAGTAGTCAGGGGCTAAACCTACCCCAGTAACAAATGAAGTACTAATTATCTCTCAAGGTTGGCGGACTCCCATCATCAGGTTCCTCCTGGAAGACGAGCTCCCAGAAGATCGCGGTGAAGCCGAGCAGATCAAACATCGAAGCAAGTGTTTCCTTGTAGTCGGAGAAGATCTCTATCGTCGAAGTGCATCCGGAGTCCTCATGCACTGTGTCACACTTGAGAAGAGCAAGCAGATTCTGCAATCCATCCACTCGGGCATTTATGACAACCATGCTACATCAGGGACGTTAGTCGAAAAGGCTTATAGACAAGGCTTCTTCTGGCCAACTGCAGTTACAGACGCAAAAGACATAGTTCGAACATGCGAGGGATGTCAGTTCTTTGCACGGCAAACACATCTTCCAGCTCAGGAACTACAAACAATTTCAATCTCTTGTCCCTTTGCAATTTGGGGGCTCGACATGGTCGGGCCGTTCAAAAAGTACTAGGAGGATTCACACACTTGTTCGTCGCAGTGGACAAATTCACAAAGTGGATCGAGGCAAAACCCGTTGCTACCATTACAGCGGCAAGGGCAAAAGACTTCATCATGAGTATTGTATATCGATTTGGAGTTCCCAACCGCATCATAACGGACAACGACACTTAGTTCACCAACGGCGTCTTTCAAGATTTCTGTGATGACTTCGGCATCAAGATTTGTTATGCTTCTGTGGCGCACCCACGAAGCAATGGGTAGGTCGAGCGTGCCAATGGCATGGTCTTACAAGGTATCAAGACTAGGGTGTTCGACCGACTATAACCATATGCAAGACGGTGGGTGCAAGAGCTTCCATCTGTTCTCTGGTCTCTAAGAACCACGGTCAGTTGAGCGACAGGGCAATCCCCTTTCTTCCTAGTCTATGGTGTTGAGGCTGTGTTACCAACCGAGTTGGAGTTTGGCTCACCACGAGTTCGGGCCCACTCAGATGCAAAATCAGCTAAAGACCGACTGGTCAAACTAAATCAGTTGGAAGAAGCAAGGGACATCGCAACTATCCAGTTGGCAAGATATCTTCAGGGTCTACGTCGTTATCACAATCGGAATGTTCGTGGCCGCACCGTTTCGGTGGGAGATATTGTTTTGAGAAAAATCCAGACCACCAAAGACAGGCATAAACTATCTCCCTTATGGGAGGGGCCGTTCATTATTGCTGAGGTGACACGTCCGGGGGCCTAACGACTAAAGTCAGAAGACGGCGTCCTAATCAACAACTCATGGAACATAGAACAACTACGTCCTTTCTATACCTGAGTTTTGTACTCCTTTTATACATATAAATAAAGTTTGTTACTCTGATGCACTACGTCGCTTGTTCCAACCGAATAGTGTGTCGGGGGCTACATGATAATATATGCCTATTGTCATTAATAAAGTCCAAGCTTGTTTTATCTAAGTCATGAAGTTTTATGATAATTATGCTAAGTTTTCCCGAGTATAGTCCTAAGAGGTGAACGCTTTTTATTTAAGTTGATCTCAAACCACTCGGCGTAAATTGTGTAGTCGGGTAAAACTAATGATGGCTCAGAGGAAACAAGCATTCGGTAAGATTTAACAGCAAGCAACAAAAACATTTACAATATTTACATATTGTTACCGATGAACACCAACTACATAAAAGTTTCTGTTTATATCGACAGATCTTCAGCGATGGCTTTAGTAGTGGCCTTCACCAATTGCCTCAATATCTACCCGAGGGTAGAGAGACTTGGTTATGGCTAGAGCCTAGGCAATCCCAACAGCGACGCGCTTGTCCGAGTACTTCTTCAGGATCCCTGGAGCTTCCTCGAGATGTTATGCCACCTGAGCAATCGAGCTGGAGCTAGACCCGGCCAGGTTCGGCTGCATGATATCCAATAAAGTCCTCGCACAGTCAACAATGACTTGACGTGATTCCTTTATCACCTTGATCTCCTCTGCGAAGGCACCAAACTGGATCTGTGAGTTGGCTTTGAAGGTTGCTCACACAGAGACAAATACATCAGCAAACCAGAGCATCTAGGCGGACCGAGTTCACAGGCTAACATGTGACTTACTCACATAATCGGTGTCCACCTTGGACTTCACCTTTTCGAGCTTCTTCAACTCCTTTTTCAGGCATTCAATTTCCACAGACTGATTGTTGAGATTTGTCTCGAGAGCTACAGCAAAATAGAGTCAAGGATTAACAACACAGAAAGTCTTGTACAAGGTCACTCGGGCGAGAGGGAAGCTTACTTCTAATAGTCCCTGCCTGAGCCTAGTTTTCGTCCCTGAGCTTGTCTACCGATCCCTTCAACCACTCCTCCCTCTCCTTGCTGGATTTCTCTAGGTCATTCTTGGCAATCTGGAGCTGGTGGAGCTAAGTAAGCTGAGGGGCGAGCTCGGATAGAACGCGGCCCATCTTCTTTGATTGATCGACCACTTTCTGCTCAGGGAGTATTCAAGTCAAGCAAAACAAACAACAAGAGTGCAAAGTCCTGAAGAATCACCAATCAGCAAACATAGCAAGTTTGACTGCATACTTGAATCCCCTTTGACGCAGCGATAGCGGCGTACATCAATGTCGACCCCTTGGGACCCGCTGATGGCGGCACGAAGTAGGCTCTCGCGCCAACTGTCGATGTTTTACACCGGCAATAAATATATGGGGCTAGTCGGCGGATGTAAACTCGGTGGATTGCAAAGGAACACAGAGGGATTTTATACTGGTTCAGGCCCTCAATGTGAGGTAATACCCTACGTCCAGTTTGTATGTATTCCTTTGAGGATATACGGTGGTAGTTCTGATGAACTTGTGTGTACCTGCCCTCATGGGGCGCCCTGCCTCCCCTTATATACTGGGGGACAAGGTTACAAGGTAGGTGTCCCCATCGGATTACGACTAGGAGATCTCCCCTTAGAGATATAACGCACCCGACTAGGACTGTATATTCCTTTCTATACAAGGCGAAGTCTGCTGAATCTAGCTATATCTCTAATTACAAGGCTAGGCCCATCCTCTATCCGAGTGGCCCATATGCTTGTCATGAGGTACCCGGGGCCCATGGCACCCACAGTAGCCCCCGAGACCTTCATAGTTGAGTCACAGCTGATGCCGAGTGCTCATCCTCCATGGTGAAGTATTCCCGAGTGCATTGCTCCCGAGTACTCTTTGTCCGAGTGCTTCTTCTCCCAAGTCCTGCTTCATGTCAGCTGGCAGCGAGGCTATGAAGGGCTCCATGTAGATGTAGGAATAGTGTGCGCCGAATAGGCGCACCTATTAAGTGTAGCCCCCGACTTTGTGCTTAATTGTGAATACAATTAAACGTAAAGTCAAAGATCTTTAACCTTGTAGTCTTTCCCGAGTCCTGCTTCATGTCAGCTAGCAGCGAGGCTATGAAGGGCTTCATGTAGATATATAAATAGTGTGCGTCGAATAGGCGCACCTATTAGGTGTAGCCCCCAACTTTGTGCTTAATTGTGAAGACAATTAAACATAAAGTCAAAGATCCTTAACCTGGAAGTCTTTCCCGAGTAGATTACTTCGGGTATTTGCAACTCTTCGGTATCATGTCAACCAGAATAAACTTTATAGTCTTGCCGAGTAGAAGACTACTCGTATATAGGACTCTTCGACTTCATGTCAGTCGGAATATGAGTTTATAGTCTTTTCCGAGTGGCGTCCCACTCAAAAGCTAGACTCTTCCGCGTCATGTCAGCGGGAATAGATATTTATAGTCTCTCCCGAGTAGTATGCTACTCGAAAGTTAGACTCCTCCGCATCATGTCAGCGGGAATGAGAATTTTATAGTCTTTCCCGAGTAGTGCACTACTCGAAAGTTAGACTCTTCCACATCATGTCAGTGGGAATAATGATGCTCATGGCAACTGATGGCCACGCATGTAGGCCGAGTACCACTTTATGAAAATAAATCCACGGCGTGGTCAGGTGTACCCGAGAAAGATACCTGCATCCCCAATTTTAATGAAGACCAGCTTGTGATCCTTGTAAGGATATATCCTCGAGACCTGGTGGATAAAATAGATACCCAAACATATATGTTTAGCAATAAGGCTTTCATGAAGCATATCTGTTTACCTCATCGGTTCCCGTGGGTAGCACCAGCGCTATAATTTCAACTCAGCCTGCGGGCGGCCCACATGGAGCATGCTACTGTAGGAACTCATATCTTGGTGGCTGCTACCAAATAAGCCGGCCTGAGCCGACCTATCCAGCATAGCTCTATAGAAGTATCATCCATCGCATGTCAGGATGAGTTTTTTGGTGTCGGTAACCGCAATCAGCCAGAGAAATCCTTATTCGCAAGCCTTTCCGACTTATGTTCTGGATGCAGCCTGGTTGCCATAGGTACCCGAGCAGGTATGTTGCAGGATCTGCTTGCCCTCCTCAGGTGTGACGCAGTGCATGAGAACTCCGGATGCGCTTTGACGATGTAAGTCTTCTCTGACTTCAGAAGAGCCGAGCAGGGTACCCGAACCTTGCATTAGCATAGGATTCGGCTAGCGACCCTCATGGGGCATACCCTACCCAACAGAGTTATAGCCAAGCGAGGTACCCGAACCTTGCATTAGCATAGGATTCGGCTAGCGACCCTCATGGGGCGTACCTCACCCAGCCGAGTGATATACGACCCCCGACTAGTGCCGGAAGTCGGTTGTCAGCTCACATGGAGCGTAGCCGGGGAAGATGACGTCCCGACTGGCGCAAGTACTCGGTAAGTAGCCCTCATGGAGCATCCCGAGTGTATTTTGGCAGACTTGTCCAGCCCCCGAGCGTAGGAGATGGGCTCGCAGCCCTGAGTTCCTGTCACGCATATCCGGAGCTGGGCCTGCAATATAAAGATATCGGATGAGTAGCATCTGATGATGAAAATAATCACCCGAATAAAATGTATTTTACAATATATGTAAATACGAGTTTTTCCTCTTTTTGATATTAATTTCCCCGAGTAGTTGACCCCTTACGTTTAAGCGCTCTGCCCGACTAGTCATAGCCCCCTAGCGTCGGGAGTTGGCACATGGCTCTTTCCCAGACACGCGTTTTGGGTAACTTGAGTTCATCTTTCATGGAGCAAAGTTTCACGGATCAGGGTTTATGCTACTCAAATACTTTTGCAATCATTTAAGAGCAAAAACAGAGAAGAGTGCAGCTTGTGCACCTATTAGGTGTAAGCGGCATTGGCAAGGCTGAGTGAAGAAATATTTATCAGGAAGCGACTTAGCTGTTCGGTATTTCGGAGTGGGGATGCCATCCTTGCGTTTGAGCTTGTGAGCCCCCGAGCATGTCACTTGTTGTTCTGATAATCTTCAGTTGTTGAAAGTCGAAGACGATTGTGACCGACTGCCACAATGAAGCCGTCTAACTTGCGTTTGCGATTCCTGGCTTTAGTCGGGACCGCGTCGTTGGTGCCCTCCCGCTTCTTCTGTCAGGATGCCTTTTTATCTTCAAGGGCCTCAGCAACAGCGTGGGCTAAGTCGGCGTATTTGTTCGCCATGTCGAATAAAACCTTGACAGAGTTGGGAGGCTTCCGTGTGAATTTGTCGATGAACGAGGTGTCTTTGACTCCTTTTCGAAAGGCGGCGATGATGACCTCATCCTTGATGTTAGGGATTGAGTTCTTCTTCTCAGAAAACCTCTTAATGAAGTCACGAAGAGACTCGTTCTTCCTTTGATGCAACTGATATAAGTCGTACGCGGAAGATGGCCACTCGTATGTCCCCTGGAAGTTGGCGATGAAGCGTTCTAGGAGTTCTCCCCAGGAGCTGATTGATTGCTTGGGAAGTCCTGTTAGCCATGTCCTCGCTGAGTCGGCTAAAGTGACCGGGAGGTAGTTAGCCATGACTTTGTGATTTCCTCCAGCTGTCGGATCGCCAGAGTGTAGACCGTGAGCCAGGACTCGGGATTGGTCTTGCTGTCGTATTTGTCGATGCCTGTAGGCTTGAAACCCGACGGCCAGTTGACCTGTTGTAGCTCCTGGGTGAAGGCCGGTACTTCATCTTCATGAGGACTCCGACCCCGACTACGGCGGCGAAACCGCTCGTGGTGGAAGCCGAAGCACTCGTTCCTGTCTTCCAGTCGGCGTTGCTCGTCATCTTCTTGTTCGCGGTGCCGAGCGTTGGTGTCTTGCTAAAGGTTATGCCGTGGTTGGCCTCGGAGCCGCCAATTGTTGTTGGGGGTCCTGAGTAACGTTTGGCGCGACCCCGTGTGCAGCCGACTAGAGCCGGCCGCTCGGCGTCGCTTTGAGGGGGACGAGACTGCCGCTGGGGAAGCCGACCGACTGGTCGGTATGAGTGTGTTGCCCGACTGTTGGTGCTGTTGGCATGCAGCAGTGGTAAGCATGGCTTTTATCCTTGCGATCGTCGGGGTGGCCTGGTGATCAGGCCCAAGTTGGACCGTGTCCAGTAGGGTTGCGGCGGCCACGATGTTCTGTTGTGGTGTGACGAAGACGTCGTGGTCGCCGACTTTTGTTTGGAGGGTTTGTTGCTGAACGGTTCGCCCATCCCTGCGTAGGCCGTCGTTGTGGACGTGCAGGCGTCTTGGTTCTTCCTCCTGTTGTTCTCGCAGTCGGCAGGCCTCCTCCTCTTGTTGCTTGCGTAGTCGGCGTGATTCCTGAGTAGGAGTAGAGCCTTTGGATGCCATGAAGATTTCTCGTGGCGGGGAGAAGCTTGCCGAACTGCCGTCCGACTTGGAGTCGGAATCCGACTGGGAGTCGTAGTCCGACTGAGAGTCGTAGTCGGAATAGTCGATGGGGGTTATTACAACTCCGACCTCCCTAGATCCGATCTCGAGCGGCTCGGGGCCGTATCCGAGTCGAACTCCAGAGGATCGGGTTTGCTGCGTTGGATGTAGATTGTAGATATCCACGGCGTCGCCGAGTCCGAACGGGAAATTGACGATCTCTTCCTTTTTTGGCCCGATCTCGGCCGGCTCAAAACCGAGTCCGAGTCGAACACCGAAAGAAAGAGTTGTCCCTGGACTCGGGCGTATTGGAGGTTGCCGCAGTATGTCGTGAAAGATTGCTGCAGCATCATGTGGGCCGACTGGCGCGGAGTCAGCTGGTTCCTCGGCCGGTTGGATCGGGTCCGTGTCGGCCAAGGTGAGATTGCCGAACATGTCGGCGACGAAGTCGGGGCTTCTGAATGAGATTGTGTCTTCGGGGGAGAATTTGCCGCCATCGACTCCGGTTGCTGGATCCATCGAGCTTGTAGATATAGATCGCGCCGTAGCCCCTACCTGGCGCGCCAACTGTCGATGTTTTACACCGGCAATAAATATATGGGGCTAGTCGGCGGATGTAAACTCGGTGGATTGCAAAAGAACACAGAGGGATTTTATATTGGTTCAGGCCCTCAATGTGAGGTAATACCCTACGTCCAGTTTGTATGTATTCCTTTGAGGATATACGGTGGTAGTTCTGATGAACTTGTGTGTACCTGCCCTCATGGGGCGCCCTGCCTCCCCTTATATACTGGGGGACAAGGTTACAAGGTAGGAGTCCCCATCGGATTACGACTAGGAGATCTCCCCTTAGAGATATAACGCACCCGACTAGGACTGTATATTCCTTTCTATACAAGACGAAGTCTGCCGAATCTAGCTATATCTCTAATTACAAGGCTAGGCCCATCCTCTATCCGAGTGGCCCATATGCTTGTCATGAGGTACCCGGGGCCCATGGCACCCACAGAGAACATACGAGAAGAGCCCCGCGTGGGTTAGGTATGGCCAAAGTGCTAAGCTCGTACCTTTTGACTCACCGGGAGCCCCTCGGGAACCGACCCTGACCGGGCACGGGGTCGCCAGGCACTAGCAGATTCCGCTTTGCCCCCGGGGCCAAGGAGAACGAAACACAAGGCCATACAAACGGGGAAGAATAGAAATTGAGCGATGTTTAAAGTCGGATAAGATTACATATCTAGATGTTGAAAAGGGTGGTGTGGCTCCACGAGCACAATCCCAGGGCCCGGAGCGCTGCAAGCCCCTGGCCAGGAATTTGCGTTGGACATAAGTCTGAGATGGGGCCCCCGGCCAGCGTCGAGGTTTGAAAAACCTACTTAAACCTGCCGGGGATGGGTTTTATCTGCACACGATGAACTGTAAGAGTATTTGGCTCGTTCCTTTATCCATTCCATGCTACGAACCGTGGCATCAACCACCTCCCGAAGGCGTCCTCGCGGTCGCGACCGTGCGGAGGAAAAGATCACGCATAAGCATTTCGCCCCCTACCTCCGGAAAAACCGATCCTGAGGCTAGCCAGATGGGGCACCGGAGCCGCTGGGGCCCGGGGCGCCGCACAGAGGGGCGCCACCACGGCCCCGTGGGCTCGACAACGCCCCGGGCTTAGCACGTGGGGACATGGTAGCCCGTTGGTAGGGAACTGATGATTATGCGCAAAACCCAGCCGCTGCACGGGCGCGGCCCGATTATGCCCCCAGGGGGTGAGACAGCCACGAACGCAACACACGGAAAAAGACGAAAGGCACGAGACCGGGAAGGATATTAAAAATGCTGCTCAGTAAAGGGTATACACTTGGGGGCCCCGGCCAGCGCTGAGATTTGGAGAAATCCGGCGCTGGCCCGGGCACACCGTAACTTACAGGATGTGTTTACAGATAAAAATTTGTGAAGATGCTCGATGTGCTAGGGATTGGGAAGCGGATCCCATCCTCCTGGCCCAGTCTTACTGAACCCGGTTGGGAGACACAGATCACCAGGAAGGGGCCTTCCCACAGGAGGGAAAGTTTGTTCTTTCCGGCACGTGTAAGGACACGGCCGAGGACTAAGTCCCCGACCTGGAGTGATCGGGTCCGAACCTTACGCTGATGATAGCGCTTGAGGCTCTGCTGGAAACGAGTGGCGCGGAGCGAGGCGCGCCGCCTTGCCGACGAAACATGCCAGCTTCTATTATGTGCTCTCTGATCCCGACCTGACAGGGGCCAGGAGCTCGGGCTCAGCTCCCTCGGGAGGGAGCGAGCTCTCGAGACCAGGAGCAGACAGACTGAAATGTGGGATGAATCGGGACGACCTGCCTAGACTCGCGCTCGCCGGGGCAATGCTGTCCGGGTTATCGTACCGTGTATGTGCCCGGGACTCGGGAGCCCCGGACTGAAATGTGGGATGAATCGGGACGACCTCCCCGGACTCGCGCTCGCCGGGGCGATGTTGTCCGGGTTATCGCGCCCTGTAGTTGAAGTTGTTCCGGGTGCCGCGTCCCCAGACTCGCACTCGCCTTGGCGAGGCTGTCCGGGTTCGGGCTTCCCGGTGTCGAGCCAGGGCCGCGTATCCCGGGACATGGACCCTGGACCCTGGGGCCCCGGCTCGAATGTGATATGTGCCCGGGACCCGGGGGCCCGGGCAAAGATGTGGAATGTATCGGGACGACCCCCCGGACTCGCGCTCGCCGGGGCGATGCTGTCCGGGTAATCACGCCCTGTTGAAGTTGTTCCGGGTGCTGCGTTCCCAGACACGCACTCGCCATGGCGAGGCTGTCCAGGTTCGGGCTTCCCGGTGTCGAGCGCGGGGCGCGGATCCCGGGATATGGACCCAGGACCCCGGGGCCCCGGCTCGAATGTGTCGGGCCCAGGTGGCCAATCCCGGGCCACACGTTTGTCGGGCAAGGGGTGCTCGACGACGAGCGCCGCGCTCACCTCTTGTGGGGTTGCCGCTACGTAGGGCAACAAGGGCTCATATTGAGCCGGCGCCAGAAGGACAGGGGGCGCGCGCCCCGTCATCGAGGGTGGCGAGGACGTTCTTGGGTTCTTGGAACTCGAGAGGTTGCTCCTGATCGGGAGCGGGCTTGGCGTACTGCCGCTCCTGGCGGGACTTCTTGACGCGCTCGGCCAACTTCTGGACGGGGCGGCACTCTGTGAGGTCGTGCGAGTCCGTCTCGTGGACGGTGCACCACTTCCGGACCATTGCCGGCTTGACACGCTCGGCAAAGCCCTGGACAGCGCGGCACTCCATGAGGTCGTGCCGGTCCGTCTGGTGGAGGGTGCACCACTTCCGGCCCATTGCCGGCGGCGGCGGCGCACGTGTGGCCTTTTGCCGCTTGCCGCCGTCGTCGTCCCTGTGGGCAATGTCGCCCCAGGGGCTGCTCGTGGCGGCCAAGGCGAAGATCTCGGCTGCCTCCTTGTTCTTCTGGCGCTTCCTCCTGTTCCGCCGTGACGCGGAACGTGAGGGTTTGCCGTCCTCTCCAGGGCCCTTGTCGGGGGCCTCGGGAGGCGCGGCAACGTCAGTGCGCCGCTTGTGCTGCTGCTCGTTCGTGACCCGGGCGTCCTCATGAGTCCGCATCCGGCTTAGCCGGTCATGGAGGTCGCCGGGGCCATTGTTGGTCGGAGGTGCGGCGCGAGGCGCCGCGCTCCGGGCTTGGTTCTGCTTCGGGGCGGGGGGCCGGTCCGCGCTAGATGCCGCGCGGTCAGCGCTCCCAGCCCCTGCGTAGCTATCGGCGGCAACCCGGCGACGCGCCACGCCTACCAGGTCGGCGACTTTGTTGGGCCGCCGTTGCTTCCGGCCTCCGTCCTCGGTAAATGCCGGGGGACGGCGCAGGAGGGCTTCCGCCGCCTAGAGAGATTCTTGGGACGAAGCTGACTGGAAGTCGGGATGGTGGCGCGTCCGTTCGCGCCTTATGAATGAGGCCACGGCAGACCCAGCGGGGCACTTGCCGGCTCCCTCCGCAAGGGAAGGAGCCGAGGCCGCACAACCAGGCCGCCGCGGGGCGAACTCGGCCCGCCGGGGACACACCGCGCATCCCCAAGAAGGCGAGGAGGGTGAATGTGGCGGGCTCGCCACAGGGCTAACATCGCCCGGCGGGGTGTGACCGCCGGACTCCTTGTCTGAGTCCCGCGAACGATGGCCTGCCATGGAGCGTGCCGGCGTTTGGGACGCCGGCGTGCCGCCTGGAAGTGAAACTCCCCCTACCTGGCGTGCCAGCTGTCGGAGGAGGAAACTCCAACCGCGGGGAGTCTGGGGACCCCCCCTTTGAGGTTCGGCCAGGGGAGTTGTTCACAGGACAGCAGCGGTGTCTGGGAGATGATCGATGCTCGGGCACTGGGGGCGCGGGCTGAGATGGCACGCAAGGGAGGCAGGAGGAGTAGACAGGTTCGGGCCGCGCGAAGGCGTAATACCCTACTCCTGTGTGTGTTTGCTATGCGGGAGATGAATGTGGTTTGCTATTACAAGATGAACTTAGGGTGCTCAGGAGCTCGCCCCCCGCTTGGGGATGAAGCCAGAGTGTTTCTCTAGAAGCTCCACCCCTCCGGAAGCCCCTGCTCAAAAGCCCCCGGGAAAAGAGAGACCGAGCAAGAGAGAACGAGAGAGAACCAGCCCGAACACTCGCAGGCATGGATCCTCCTTTCATAGTCAAGGGGAGTCCATAGTGCCACACATGCTTTTCTGGATACACGTCTAGTCATACACGTCCGCCTGCTGAGCCCACGCCGGAGTTGGTTTGGCACGTCTTGCTGCAGGCGGCTAAGTCGTGGAGATGTGATGACGCACACCCTCACCGCCGAAGTCAAAAGCCTCTGACTGCACAAGGAGTCGGCCCATGCGTGGCAGAGCGGGCGACAGGGGCGACGCGCCCCATCACCTCGCCATTAATGTGGGTAGTTGGAGAGTTGACCCGCTCGAGTCGGGCTCATGCCCGGGGCGGAGAGCTCATCAAGCCCTCCACGCGCGCGAGGCCCGGGTCCGGGAAGTCCCAGTAATGTTCCCGGGGACATGCCCTGGGACCAAGGAGGTGGCTCCCGGGACCAGGGAGGTCCCCGGGACACGGGGCCCGAGGAGGGGGCTCCCGGGACCGGGGGGCGAGGCCCGGGCACGGGAAGGTCCCCGGGACGCGGGGCCCGAGGAGGTGGCTGCGAGCCGTCGTTGCGACTCGCCCGGGGAATGCGCACCTGGGCCCTAGGCAGTGCTCGTGCCCAAGTACTTAGCGGGAAAACGGGCCGTAGCTGGCCACCACTTGTGCTGAATGTGGCCCCCGGAGGGGCTGACGTGGCCGAAAATCCATGCATCCCCAGAGAATGTGGGACCCCCATTCCCGTTTCGCCGACAGATATCAAGACAGAAACTACATCATGTATTACCTTTGGCTGGGGCTTGCCCTTGCAGTATGGCTTGGGGGCTCTCTCCTTGTCCTTGGTCTCCACGACTCCGTTGACGAAAAAACCAAGCAAAGTATCGGTGACTTTATTCTTGTCAACGAAGTCGGGGTATTCTCGGGTTGGATTGTTCTTCCCCTAGTAGTCAAACCCGAGGTGGCTTCTGGCCTTCAAGGGCTAAGTTTGGCAATTCAAGAATGCCCTAGCCACCCAAGGACTAGTCAGCCCTGTGCCCTTCAGCATGCCGATCTTCTCCAGCAGCCTATGTACCTAGCCCATTTCATCCTAAGACGGCACAGAGGTCTAGCTCTCCAGAACAGATAATGGATTTCCGATGAAAAGGGTAGGGAGGGCTCCAAATTAGAGCAATAGAACCACTCCTGATGCCCCCCTTGAGAGAAGTCTTCAGG
This sequence comes from Oryza meyeriana var. granulata, assembly GCA_003991445.1. Lineage (NCBI taxonomy): Eukaryota > Viridiplantae > Streptophyta > Magnoliopsida > Poales > Poaceae > Oryza > Oryza meyeriana. The sequence continues at coordinate 206,188 of RYFJ01000207.1, forward strand.
GGAACATGGAGATAGGCTTTCTTCATCTCATTGCGGAGTTGAAGACCTGCTCCCCCTATCGTCTGAATTTTGGATTTCGAGGGCTGAGGTTTGATGTGGAAAAGATACCGGAAGAGATTGAAATGGGGGCTAATCCCTTGGAAGGCCTCACAGAGGGTTACGAAAATAGAGATATGGAGAATGGAGTTGGGATTGAGGTTGACGAGCTCGATGCGGTAGAAGTCAAGAAGACGGTGCAGGAAATTAGAAGATGGAAGAGAAAGACCACGATCAAAAAAAGAAGTAAAGACCATGGTCTTGCCCGGGCCTGGAGCAGGGACTGACTCACCGACGGCAGGGCGCCAGTTAATAATCTCCTTGGGCTACAGAATCATCTTCTTCTCCAAGATTGACAACTTGATGGTGCTACTGTCCGACGTCGGCCAGGTTCCGGACGACATGTCTGGGATGTCAAAGGGGGCTCTCGGCATCGCTGGAGGTGAAGAGTTGGGCGGAGAAGTTTTTGGCTGCTGGGAATCGACGCTAGGAGGTAGTTCTTAGCGAATCTCAGGCTAGAAGCGCGAGTTATAGCAAACCCTAGCGAAGCAGAGAGCGCGAAGTTGGGCGCGGTTTTGGGAGCTAAATCGCTTTAGCGGATTGGGAAGAAAGGGAAATATTTTCTCTCTCTTGCCGCTTTATAAGGCCTGCACCGAGTTAGTGGGCTTGGGCCAGCTTGCTTAGTAATGGGTCATAAGATATGAGTTTTTAAGTAGTATGTCCTACTGGGCCGACCGCTGACTGTGTTAAAATCACAATACATATGCTATTTTACAGAAACCGATCAAAATAATCATATATGCTTCATGTTAAGCCTAATTGCTGGACACATGTGTTCAAATATCTGAATTATTTGACAGGTATTGAGGATACATCCTTATAAGAATCAATAGCTGGTCTCCATTAAAATTAGGGATACATGTATCTCTCATGAACACCTCATTACATATTAGGTTAAAATCCATGAAGTGTTACTCGACTTACATGCTTAGCCAGATTGTCTTGAGCAAAAAATGTTTCCAGCTGATATGATGCTGAAAAGTCCAATTTCTGATAAATATAGCACTCGGAAAAGACTTAAAGATTAAATATCTTTGACTTTATGTTTAATTATTTCACAATTAAGCACAAAGTAGGTGCGCCTATTCGGCGCATACTATTCATATTTTTCTATGAAGCCCTTCATAGCCTCATTGCCAGCTGATATGAAACGGAACTTGGAGAAGAAGCACTCGGACAATGAGTGCTCGGGAGCAAGGCGCTCGGGAAGTCTTCGCCAAAGAGGATGAACACTCGGCATCAGCTGTGACTCAACTATAAAGATCTCAGGGGCTGTTCTGGAGGCCATGGGCCCTGGGTACCTCATAAGAAGTTTTCTAGCCATTCGGACAAAGGATAGACCCAATTATGTAATTAGGGATGTAACAGGACTCGATACATATTACCTTGTATGATAAGGAAATAGATATAGTCCTAATCGGGTACGTTGTATTCCTAGAAAGAAATCTCTTGGTCAAGTCCGACTGGAATTCCTACCTTGTAACCTTGCCTCCTTAGTATATAAGGAGAGGCAAGAAGCTCCCTAGGACAGAACAGAATCTCATCAGAGAAACCTCAAAGACAATACACCATAATTGAAAGTAGGGTATTACCTCACATCGAGGGCCTAAACCAGGATAAAGTGTTTCGTGTTCCTTTACAATCCATCAAATTTAGATCTCACGAGTAACCACATATTATTAGTGCCGATACAAGACATCAACAATTATTATGCTTTATCTAGCTATATTGTGTTTTTTATGTTGGTAAGGAAGAACAACAAAGTATAAATTTATTAGTAATTAGAACATGCTTTGTTTCAATCCAAGAAAAAAAAACTACTAACATGTGACTTGTTAGATATCGATATATATATCCTGCTCCGCAGAGGTCGAAGAAGTGATTGGTTGATTGGATTTTTTCTAGCTCCGCAGAGTAAAATGACTTAAATTTAACTTTGACAATTGGGGTTTTTTCTAGCTACCGGTTCAATTGGAATATTGGAATTTTACGGAGATTTTACATCATGTTGTTTTTCTTGTCTCGCTAGCACAATCATTCAGGTAAACTACTGATGTACTTGTTGAGTTGCAAGACAGCATCAAACCCGTACAACTGCTCTCAGAAGAGCGCATTAACTCATGAGCTAAATAATTTTAAGTTGTGACAGACACACTGCACCAACCAGATTCTTTTGCTCAATTAGTTTACAGAAACCATGTAATCATGTGCACTGCACGAGATGAAGCATCCGTGGATATCGAAATAAAAACAGCAATTTGCTGGTTGTATAGCTTCTGCATGCATGCATCAAAGTTATATAGCTTTGTCTCTAGCGACATTAATTATAATTTAGAAGAGTCTAACACAGAGATCAGTTGTTGGAGAGAGTTAATTAGGACTAAGTATATGCAGTGGAGTAGAGAGAGACATATTTTCTTCCATGCGGTGTTGTCGTGAGCCAATGCTGTTGACAAAGTATTTTACCTTTTCATATTTAATTTGGGTTTCCTTTGATGTAACCAATCTAATTAACTCAATTTCAATTAATTTGTTACTATGCTCTTTCCGTTTCAAGCAGCCCCTAAAGAATTGCATAGACCAGTAAGTGATAATTTCCTTTGTAACAATTGCATAAAAGTTAAATTTCATTCTGGTGGAGAACTACTTTTAACATCTAATTGCTGGTCAAGTTTTTCATATATGTATATGTACTTATATGCATATATGGTGGAGTACCAGCTAGCTACTTCTTCATCTGGCCGCAAAATATATGTCGTTTTGGACATTGATATGGTTTTTTTTAGAAAAAAAATTCGAAAACCCAATATAACTATATATAATATTATGGAAATATTTTTCAAGGAAAATATACACAAACAATTTTCATACATCCAATCTTAATATCAAAAATTATACTGATGCCCCAAAACAGAATGTTTTCAAATCAAAGGGTTACAAGGAGAAAGAAAGAAACAGTTGAAACTATTTAACATATGTGTACATGTTTATGTGCTTGACATGGTGTGCTACTCACGTCGCCATTTTGACCAAGCAAGACTGACACTATTCCACTGCGTGATTTGTTTGCGCACTTCTTGAGCAGATAGTGTATATATATATGGAACATGAGAATCGAGATCAGCAGTGTGTCGATCGTTGGGAAAAAGAAAACTAAACAGGGCATATATACTGACAATCGAGAAGAGAAACCCTAGCTATATGTGCCTAATTACCCTAGCTAAGCAAGCGATCGAGCTTGACGATCCGTCGAGGAGGGCTCGACGTGAATGTTTGTTTGGGAGACATTCACGTGGGCACTACGTTTCCTATCTCTCGTCCCAATTATCATGTTAGCTTCTCCTGTTGGTCAAATTCCTATGCGCTAGCCCTGAACAGTAATTTGAGTTGGATGATTATTATTTGTCTTTGGCCTATAGTAACTATAGCTAGTACTATTATTCCATCTAGCTTCATGCATGTTTGTTTCTTTCTGGAGCTCATCCTTCAACTTTGGCGAATAAATGTATATAACACCATATTGTTTGTTAATTAATTTCACGTCAAAAGAAAAATCTACCATGAAAATAGCTACATTTGTATGAAAAATATGCCCATATAGTAAATTGTACCGTGACTATTTCTTCTTAATCATATATAAGCCCCATTATTGTTTTCACCATTGCGCAGAATCAGAGCTAAAAATCTAGCTAATTAACAAAACCAGTAAAATCGATCATACTTGAATTTAATGAAGAACCATATATAACTTGTGCAAGTATTTTTTTCGTAAAATAACAATTTATATATAAGAATTGTTTTACATACATGATTTTTTTGCGAGGTATATATGAATTTTGATACTTATGTAAAAATCATTTTGATTATAAGTATATAAGTATCAAATCAAGATGATATTTGTTCAGGAACAGTCTCTCTCTCTCTCATAGTTGAACAGAACGTTGTTTCTGCATGCACATCTTTTATATTACACCTCCACTGGATCTTGAATTATATATATTCAAGCATTTATAATTCTTGTCTTATTCATATATTTTGTTGTCTTATATATAGTACACTGAAGTTGACTAAATTGCAAATCCTGTGTATGACATGACATCTCCATTGACAAAAATAAAATAAATGAGAGTAGAGGTTCTATTCCTACTCCATAAATAAACAGGTCCTCTCTTGGTTAGTTAATTAACTTTTATTGCCTTGCTAGCGATTTTCCTCCGTTAGTGCTAACTGGTTATCAACCCTGCATTGCACAGGCTATTATTTACTGATATTATAAAGTTTTAATATATATTTGATATGTTTGTTATTTTTGAATTACGATTATTTAGATTAGAAGAAGACTTCAGGTTAGTTACAATTTGCTAATTATTTTTTATTGATTTCTAGTTTTAGAATTAAATTAATAAAACACTAAATTGAGAGCCTAAGACGAGTACTACCTCTATTCTAAAATATAAGAGATCCTGTATTTTTTTTTTTGGAGATTGCTATGATGCCTCTTATTAAATGAGAGTATGTATAGAGTGGGAGAATGATTGGGATAAAATTGGGTAAAAGTTAAATAAGAGGGGTGAGGTGGGAGTAGTAGTAGTATAGAACCCTTTATATTTTAGACAAATTTTGAATAGCAGGTTCCATATATTTTGGGATGGTGGGAGTACAACTTAATATTTATAAATTTTAAATTCCAGCATTTTAAATCTTGGAAAACTAAAGCTAAATAGCCATGACTGTTTTTCCATTTGCATGTTTTATTTAACATGGACTCTTGATACGATCTACGGTCCTTATACATAAAACGATCTACCTAATCAACATCCAAATTTTTCTATTTAACGTGTAAGATTTCTCAGAATATCCAATTAGTAATGACAAACATATAGATAGATACATAGCACCATGATGACACCTGTTTGGGGCCTCATGGTACCCGGGCCTCAATGTTTAAAATACACGAATTTTGTTTAAATTTTTTTAGATTTTTCAACTTCTAGTTATATACACAAGTGTAACAGTTTGATTAATGTCCATACCTTGCAACAAAACATCTCAAATTCAAAGTTATTTCACCATCCCTTATCACATATCTTGTTAATTATATGTTTGGAAAACACATACTTAGAATCAAAATTTAAGAAAAAAGATATGGATAAGTTCAAATTCAGTTAAACTTATTTGAACTAGCTAGTAAACAAGTTAATATTCATATCCAAAAAGTTTTAAAACTTTTTATACTCATTTAAATTAGATATATACCTGACTTGAATCTTAAGGGTCAAACACCATGGTGCACCAAGTAAATTTTCATATATATATAAAAGTTCATCACAGCTATTGGAAAAGCTCGTTATTTAGACCTTTGCAAAGTTACTAATATTTTTTCCATAAATATATTTTTTTGCGTCGATTTTTAGTTTTTATTTAATATTCCTAAGTTTTTGGATGAAAGGAAGGGCCATGAGTCTTCCAGAGATGCTGTTCTTAATCAACTCCCATATTTTTTTCACTTGCTTGAAGATTATTGGCGGTTTGTTATGCCTAAACATAAAATATCAGCGGCACTCGATGAAATAGAATATAGTTTGGACAGAATACAAGCTAGCTGCACATAGGGTTCGATGAACAACTCATTAATCGAAGAACAGACAGAATCAAACGGTCGGAGCCCTCTTAATTGCACTCTGACACCCCTTCCATGCACTGTCAGGCATGCATGGATTCTCTTAAAAATAAGACATAGTATTTTTTTTACTTGAAGGAGGTAAAATATGTACAGGAACAGGAGTACATCTCCCACGTACTACCTGTGTAATGCTCCGAGCCGTCCGATCGTTATTGGACGGGTTGGATCTTTCAGTGCTATCCAAACGGCCCAGTTTATTTTAGCCATTAATATCATTACATTTTTCTGTAAGCTACTCCTACTTATATTATCATGCGATATGATATTGTCATGACTAAAAGATTATACTTCTCAGTACAATACAACCCTAAGCTACTTAGAATACAAAGAATTTTCTACATCAACAGAAAAAAAAGTGTGCTAAAAACAACAGTGCATCGATTAGCACTGAATTTAGAGAATCTAAAGCTTACTTTAAATTTTAGAATTTAATTTAAATATTAATTTACGGGGGGGTGGAGGGGGTGTCTCCAGACAATTTTCATATTGTGCTCTCTTATCTCTTTTCATAATCAGTTGTGAAGAATACACGTAAAACTTTTACCTACAATTATTCTAAAAAAATCAAATTTAATGCCCAAAATAAGCTTCAGCTTACAAATCAAATTTAATGTTCAAAATTTGCTTCAGCTTAAAAGCTAATTAAAGCCATGCCAAAGCTAAATCCATAACTGCTTTGGTTGCTGGTACCCGGCCTGTAGCTAGCTAGCTCTCACGTGCATGCATGTGTTGCGTTGAAAAGTTCTTGCTTGAGCTTCTTCTCGAACGGAACAGTGATCATCGATCTTTCATCGTCGGTCGAGGAAGAGAACAGACATCTTTCGCCCGTCAACCACATTCTCCAATGCAGAAATTTAATGGCCAACCACGTAGTCGTACCTGATGTTGAGATTCCCTTCTTGTATGAGCCATGACGAGATCTGTTCCCGTGAGCTTAATTAGCAGATACTCCCTCTTAGTTAATAATATTTAACGCTGGGTCAAATACTGTTGATTAGAGAAAGTACCATGATATCACTAATTCTTTTGACGAGAATCTTATTGGAATGGAGCTAACTCTTTGCTAAACTAGCAAACTAAGTTAGAGACGACTACGGCTCCGATGTCTGACGGGAGATAAAACATCGAACAGTGTTTCACCGCATATCGAGAAATGTTGCAGATGTTTCATCACATAATGAATAATATTTCAACAAAAATTGTTTCAGATGTTTTATTACTTGATAAAAAATGTTTCATCGCTTGGTAAAATATGTTTCAATTAGATACAATATTAAAAAACTGATTGCAACACCAAGCCTCTAATATACTCCCTCCTTCCAACAATATAAACATTTATAGGTTTAGTGAAGTTTAAGGTCAAGAAGAAAATACATTAGTATCTCTCATTAAATGAGAGAAATGAGATAGGAGCGTAATTGGAGGTAAGATAGGAAGAAATTTAAAAGAGAGATGATTGATGGACCAAATAGTAATATAGAAATGTTTATATTGTTGGACAAGATTTAAACGTTTCAAATGATTATATTGTTGGACAGAGGGAGTATGCAACATCGAAAAAACACAATGAGCATCACATCCAATCAGAAGCGGTGAAAGACTCAGACACAACAAAGTGCAATAATATAAAACAATGAACTGCAATAAGCCTATCGTCTACCTTCTTTCTCTACTTCGATGACCAGATCCGTTTTCTTTCTCTACTCCGGTAGCTAGATCTATCTTTTTTCTCTATTTCGATGATCGGATCTGTGCTTCCAATCATGAGATGCTCTAGTATTTTGAAGAGTTCGCATACCACAACCCCCTGATCTCGCAAGGCCATAGGACTGCGGCCGGTCACCGGTGGCCATGGTGAGGTCATCGCACTTCCTGGCCTCTATCGACAGCAGCAGCGGGAAGAAGAACCACCAAGAGAAAAGGGGAAGGCGAAAGGAAAAGAGAGATGGGATAGGAAGCAGGGAAGCGTCGATGAGGGAAATAAAGAAGGTGGATTGGGTGTCCATCGGATCAGACATCCGCTATAAAGGGTTTTCGAAATAAGTTTCGACCCCCTCTCTCTCTCTCTCAACTATTAACCGGACAATAATATCTATATCAATTTTTCATGCACGTACGCTGGCCGGCCCTAAACCAAGTTCGTTCCGTGAAATACTTGGCCATCGATCTACACATTGGTGGCACCACACGTGCCATCAGGATAAAAGAGCCCAAACTGCTCACTAATGAGACATAGCCTCTCTGTTTAGAGAACTAGAGATTCTGTTAAGTACTCAATAAATAATCTAGTTTCTGGTTGCTTTTTTTTAATTCTATAACTGAAGCTTTTCAAACAGGGTCCTAATTTATCATAGGGAATTATGGAGTAAATGAAAATAAGAAATTAAGTTTTCCGACTAAATAAATTGGAGAGAAGGACATGGTGTGAACATACCGTAGCGTTGGATCAAAGTATATATGCCTGGTGCTAAGTTAAATGTAAAATCATTGCAAGAACAAATTAATTATAAACACAACTGATTTAATCCTTGCTTCTCTCTCTCTATGTGATTTGTGCGGTACTTGATGGATGGATCGATGTAAGACATAAAAACAAAAGGATATGTTCAAGAGTGTGTCACGATATTCAGAAATCGGCTTTAGCTAGCTTCAGAAATGTTTGGACTTGGTAGCTATGGTGGGTGGGGCAGCTTCTACCAAACACGGAAAAAGCCCACTTTAATTTCTTCAACTGTATCTAGTTTTACGGTAAAGTGACGCAAATGAAACTCGATCGAAACGTAAAATAAACTTTTTCTACAAAATAATGGGCTCAGTCTAAGTGCGTCACAGCGAGCACCAAACAAATCGAATTGCTCCGGGGCCAAAATTAGATCTTCAAAACATTGAGGCCCATGAAATGAGATTCTATAATCGAAAGCAAGATTTTAGTAGAGCATCAATATCTTTTCATCCAGGCAGGAGCATTCATATCTTCACATCCCAAGTGTCCAGTATCTTCACATTCCTGCCCACTTGAACTCTATGGGTTCACTCCTCTCTGGCTCAGCTGCTTCCCCATTTGCAGCAGGCTGTTTGGCATTAGGCTTGGTTGCTGGAGCTGGTGCAACTTCCTTACGATCACCACCTTCCCCTGCTCCAATCACACCAGCATTCTGGTCTATCAACTGAATAAAGGAATTTTGCACAAGCACCTGTAGGGACACAGATAGTGAAAAATATTTATGTATAAAAACATTGCATAGAATGGCATCAACCAGTGAAGTAGAGAACCAAATGCAGTTAGGTAACTAGTTGTAGGTATGATCATTTCAATGTAACAGACTATGATGAAAATGATGTTGACCTTCCAACACAGGCACGCGGGATGCTTTGGCATCATCTATATGCAATCACTACAACTACATGCTCAAAAGGTTCACAATGTTACTCTTGTCATCAAGGGAGGACTCAATATATCAACTTCTGATTAAACAGAAATAACTTTTGGCAATGGATGTTGAAGAGCCAAGCACAGACTAACCGCTGCAAAATATATTAACCAAAGGTTACAGAACTAAAGAAAAACTATTCATTTTTAGTAAATTGTAATTAAGGCAACATATGCTAGAATATAGCAAACCACAAAAACCAAAAGGATATTGATAGGTACTCCATGCATAATACTAATGAGATCCTTCTCAACTTGGTGAGCAAGTTCCACCTAAAAAAAGAGTGAAGAGAACGATCACCCTTATGATTGACAAAGTGATTTCATGAACATGGAAAACCAACGGAGTTAAAGAGAAGGCATTGGATACATTTAAGTCAGGCTCCCCCTGCGGAAACGCCACCTGCGTGCATTCCTCATTGGAGGGATAAGACCATACTTGTATTCAACTCCTTCTTGAGAAGGATCATTTTCTTCTCTTACCATAATCATCTGTGACAATCTCAATAGAAGATTCTTAAAAGCCTACTGTTGATAAAATAGTTCTTATAACACAAAACTTATGCTTTTACTTGACCAATATCAGCTGATTCTGTGGACGACATAGGTCCTAGGTACCCTTACAGGAGACAAATACAGCCGCTCAAATAGGAGGTGAGCGGTCTACGTAATTAGAGATAAAGTAGAACTCGGCTTCTTGTTACCTTACATGATAACGAAAGAGATAAAGTCCTAGCCAAGTATTCTATTTACAGATAATGGAACCCTGGGTGATATTTGACTGGGTTTCCTACCCTGTAACCTTTACCCCTCGTCACATATAAGGGAGATAGGGATCCCCCTCGGGAAACAACTTATACACAAGAGAAAGCAATACACCACAACAGGAGTAAGGTATTACCTCACATCAAGGTCTTGAACCTGTATAAATCTTCTTATCTTTCAAATCCATCCAGCTTTAGGTCCAATTGCATAGCCTTGTGTTCATTATTGCCGATATAAAACATGGACAATTGGCGCAGCAAGTAGGGGAAAGCGCCAAGATCATCGTTAAAAAGCTCGATGGATCCAATCTCTGAAGTCGCCGGCATCACATTCGCTCCCGGGCAGGCCTTCCGCTTCGGGAGCCATGATTTTCTCACCGACGCCTTCAGAAATGTCTCTCTTTCCGAGTCGAAGACGAACCGATCGGGGGGAGATCTGGAAAACCACGCGCCTGTTGGCCTTGACAACGTTGTGGCAATCTTCAGCAACATGCTTCAGCGACAGCTGCGATCAATGGGGGTGGGGGCAACTCTCTTTCCTAGTGTTCGACTCGGACATGGCTTACTACCAGTTGAGATTGGACCTAGGGGAGATGAGATCGTCAATTCCTCACTTGGCTTTGCCAATGCCGTAGTCGTCTTCAACAACATCCTTAGGCGGCATCCTCGATCCAAAGACATGGAGGCATCCCAATCCCCCAGAGTTCAACTTGGATACGGCCTAGAGCCAGTCAGGTCTAGATCTAGAAAGGTCGAGGTCATCACCACTCCGTTCCAGTTTTCTGACTCTGATACTCAATCGGAGGATAGTACCGGAAGTTTTTCGCCTCCCCATGAAGTCTTCATGGCGTCAAAAGGAAATCTAACCCAGAGTCAAGAAGCTCGTTGACTATGCGATCAGTAGGAGGAGGAGGCTCGCCGACTACGTGAGCAAAAGGAGGAGAAAGACAGACGCCGACAAGCCAAACGGGACACGTGCAACCGTCAATTGCGCGAAGCTGGGTGGCAAGCACAAAAAAGACATCCTACAAACTAGGATGGGTGACCACGATGTATTTGTAACTCCCCAGCAGACTGTCGTGGCCGTAGAAACTCTAGAAGACACGTTGCAGCTGGAACCCGACCACGCGGCAATGCCAACAATCGCGAAAGATCAAAGCTATGGTAGCAGCAGCAACAATCCAGCACAACCAAGAGGACTCCCGGACCTTGGTCCTTTCATCGAGCAAGTCGAGGTCCGATGCCCATCACCTTGATGTCCACAAGTAGGCACTTGGCAGGCACATCCACTCGAAGACCATCCGAACAGCCTCAACGCGGATCACAGTTCAATCGTCGCGATGACCAGCAGCGGCGACACAATGAGTACGGCTAATGCAATAGGGACATCAAGGACCAGCAACGCCATGATCTCCGTCAGCATATCCATGCTCACCGTCGTGTACGAGAAGAAGATAAACGGAACCGACTAGAAGACGGAGACTGTTTCAGCCTCCACCATGACTGATTCAGCCATGGAAGCCGGAGCCTGCCCATACGATCTCCAGATCACAGAAGCCACTCGGACAAAGAAATTTTAGCTTTCACACCCAAGCTACGACGAGTCAACTGGCCAACTAGTTTCAAGCCGACCGAAATTGAGAAATATGACAGCAAGGCGGATCGCGAGTCTTGACTCACGATCTACACTTTGGCAATTCGGGCTGCTGGTGGCGACCACAAGGTGATGGCCAACTATCTTCCAGTCATGCTAGCAGAGTCAGCACAGACTTGGCTAACGGGGCTTCCGAGAGAGTCAAATGATTCCTAGGGAGAGCTCCGCGACCGGTTCATGGCCAACTTTCAAGGCACTTACAAAAGACCAAGCACCGAGTTCGACTTGTACTAGGTCTATCAGAAGAAGAATGAGTCGCTTCGGAACACTATTAAGAGGTTCTCCAAGAAGAGAAATACAATTCCCAAGATTAAGGACAAGACGGCCATCGCCATCTTCTGCAAGGGACTCAAGGGCATCCCGTTCATCACCAAGTTCACTCGGAAGACTCCGACTACAGTCAAAGCACTTTTCGAGATAGCTAACAAATATGCCTCCTCGGCCAAGGCTATGGCCGAGTTGCAAGAGGACAAACCCTGACAGGGAGACCGACACAAGTCGGATGACTTGGGAGAGTAAAAAATGAGGGACCGCAAGCGGAAGTCTGAAGACAGTAGTTGAGCGCAGCCACCCTCGCCTTCCGAGAACAGAATACTACCATAAGTTAATGAACGGTCCATGTCCTTTCCACTCTAAGGGGAAGCACGTGGCCAGGAATTGCTTCATGCTCAAGAAATTCGTCTCGGAGCATGAGAAGTCATCAGTAGTGGGCAACGCCAGTAGCTCCAAGGACAAAGACAAGCCAGATACTGATACAACAGGAGGATTCCAAGATCCTCACACCGAGCTCAACCATATCTTTGGCGGGTCGTTGGCGTACGAATCCAAGCGGAAGCAGAAGCTAACCACTTGGGAAGTCAGCATCATCACAGTTGATGCTCCTCAATATCTATGGTGGTCCAAGGCCGTCACCATGTTCGATCGCACGGATCACCCCGACCGAGTGGTCCACCTAGGATGCTATCTACTTGTCCTAGACTTGGTTATAAAAAAGTCAAGCTCAAGAAGGTATTGATAGATGGTGGGAGCGCACTCAACATCCTATTCACCAAGACGCTCGATGAGACAAAGATACCTCATTCTGAGTTGCGGCCAAGTACAGCTCCCTTCCACGGGTTTATCCCTGGCCTTTCTTCAACACCACTCGATCAGATCACCTTATCGGTCACCTTTGGCACGCAAGAAAATTTCTGCACAGGGAACATCTGTTTCGAGGTCATTGATTTCGAGATAGCCTCCCACGCCATCATGCGAAGACTAGCACTCGCCAAGTTCATGGCAATTCCCCATTATACCTACATGATGCTCAAGATTCCAGGACCTGTAGGGGTCATCTCCCTCCACAGCAACATCAAGCAAGCATTCAGCTACGACAAGGAGAGTTGCGAACTGGCACAATTCCAAAAGGCCACAGTCTGATGGGACAATATACGACTGGCGGTATCTACTTCTCAGGAGCATGAGAAAGTCCTGACGAAAATGGCAGCCAAGTCAGAAATTTTAGCGGACAAGGAGGTCAACAAGATACCCCTAGGCCCTTCCGACCCGACCAAGACGGCGCTAGTTGGGACCGGACTCGACCCCAAATAGGAAGACATGCTCATCACCTTCCTCTAGGCAAATAGGGATATCTTCACTTGGAAACCTTCGAACATGCCTGGTGTACCAAGGGAGGTGATCGAGCACTCCCTACATGTCAAGGCGGATGCCAAGCCTATCGAACAATGACTATGGCGCTACGCTCAAGACAGCAAGGATGCCATCCACGAGGAGATTACCAAACTCTTGGCTGCTGGGTTCATCAAGGAGGTCTACCACCTGGATTGGCTGGCAAACCCAGTTCTGTTCCGAAAGAAGAACGGCTAATGGTGCATGTGCATCGACTACACTGACTTAAACAAAGCATGTCCTAAGGATTCCTTTGGTCTTCTTCACATTGATCAAGTGGTTGATTCTACTGTAGGATGTGAATTACTCAGCCTTCTTGACTGCTACTCAGGATATTAGCAGATCAACTTAAAAGAGGAGGATTGTCTGAAGACCTCTTTCATTACACTGTTTGGGGCATATTGTTATATCACAATGCCGTTCGGGTTGAAGAACGCTGGTGCAGCGTATCAGCGTGCTATTTAGCGGTGTCTTCACTCTCAACTCAAACACAACGTGGAGGCCTATGTCGATGATGTGGTGATCAAGACAAAATTCAAAGATGACCTCATCACTGACTTAGAAGAAAGCTTTCAAAGCCTAAGGGCATTCAAGATAAAGCTTAACCCGAAAAAGTGCATCTTTGGAATACCTTTAGGAAAACTACTCGACTTCATCATGTCACATCGCGGCATAGAGGCAAACCCGGAGAAAATCAATGCAATTATGAAGACGGCACCCCCGACTAGCCAAAAAGACATCCAGAAGCTAACCGGGTGCATGGTGGCACTTAGTCGGTTTGTTTCCCGACTTGGGGAACGGGCCATGCTCTTTTTTAAGCTCCTAAAGAAAGTTGACAATTTCTAATGGACGCCAGAAGCCCAACAAGACTTTGAAAATTTCAAGACATTCATCACTATTCCACCCGTGTTGGTATCACCCATGCCTAAGGAGCCACTTATGTTATAATGTGGCGACTTCACAGGTGGTTAGCACGGTGTTGGTCATGGAGCGCGAAGAGGCTGGTCAAGTCCAAAAGGTTCAACGGCCGGTCTACTTCGTCAGCGAGGTCCTGGGAGAGTCCAAGATGCGATACCATCAGGTCCAAAAGCTGCTTTATGGCGTACTCATTACTATCCAAAAGCTAGTGCACTACTTCCAAGGCCACTCAGTTTTAGTCGCCAAGTCATTTCCACTTGGAACTCAGTTCACGGGCAGCGTGTTCAAGGATTTATGCGACGACTTCAGCATCAAAATCTGCTATGCTTCGGTGGCGCATCACCAGAGCAATGGGCAAGTGGAGCGGGCGAATGGCATGGTTCTCCAAGGTATCAAAACAAGGGTGTTTGACCGACTACGTCCATATGCAGAATGATGGGTTCAAGAACTCCCATCTGTTCTATGGTCTCTCCGTACAACTATCAGTCAGGAGACAGGGCAATCCCTTTCTTCCTTGTCTATGGTGCTGAGGCCATGCTACCCATCGAGTTGGAGTTTGGCTCTCTACGAGTCTGGACCCACAACAAAGACAAATCTAACAAAAACCGACTAGTTGAACTAAATCAGTTAGAAGAAGCCAGGGACATCGCTATGATCTAGTCAGCTAAGTATCTACATGGCCTGCATCATTATGACAGTCGTAATGTCCGTGATCGTGCCTTTTCAGTGGGAGATCTCATATTACGAAAAATACAAACCACTAAAGACAAGCACAAATTATCTCCATATGGGAGGGGTTGTTCATTATTTTAGAGGTGACATGCCCAGGGGCTTACCGACTGAAACGCGAAGACGGAACTCTGATAGACAACTCATGGAATATAGAATAACTTATGCATTATATTCTACTCATTGTCTTTATAAATAAAGTTTTTTATCTCTGACTCACTACGTTGTTATTTCCAACCGAGTAGTGAGTCGGGGGCTGCACATGGTTATCATGTCTTTGCTTTATATTGTTAATCTAAGCGCTTTTGATCTAAATCCTAAAACCTTGTAAATGATAAAGCCTAAATGCTCCGAGTTTAACACACTAATAGGACAAGGGTCTTGAGCCAACTCTTAGCACTCAGGGCTTATGGTTAGTCGGGCAAGGCTAATAAACGGCAAAGATATGATAAGGCTACTCAGCAAAATTAACAAACACACAAACAAGATGTATATGTATATTTACAACCAAGAGCACAATAGTGTTCATTACATCATCAGGCTGCTTAAGAGTTTGTTCTATGTTTTCTTCACAGCTCAATGTTTTCCACTAGGGCAGCGGCTGCACCTTGTGCCTCATCCATCAGAGCCAGGGCGCCTTCTTCGGTGCAGTTTGCCGTGAAGCCCTCGCCAATAGCTTGCACATCCACTCAGGGATACAACGACTTTACTACGGCGATGGTCTGGCTTGAACTCAGGGTCGTTTTCCCCTTTACAAACGACTTCAGTGCTGCGGGAGCACTCTGAAGAAGAGTTATGAGTTGGGGGGATCACCTAAGCTTGGACCAGCGCCGTCCGAGTGGAGCAGCTCAAGTAGTGGCTTCGCAGCATCAAGTATCGCCTGGTTGGTAGCTCAGCATGCTAGACTTGTTCCTCAAAGGCCTCGAATTGTGAGCAGGTTTTCACTTTGTATTTTGTCCCATGAGGATAGGGCATTAGGTGGGAGCCAGAAGCAAAATGCAATCGAGTGCAAAAGGAAGACTGCTTTACCTTTGAGAGTAGGATCGGCCTTGGCCTTCGCTGCCTCGAGGTCTTCCACCTCTTTCTTGAGCTTGTCCAATTGCTCGGATTGAGTGAGGAGTGTATGCTCACGAGCTTAAAGACAGAGAGGATTGTATTAGAAACAGCCCCGAGCGAAATCCTTAAGACAAAGTTCTCGAGTAGAGGGGAGAGGGGAACGTACCTCAGACAATCCCAATCAGGTTGAACTTGTTGTCCCAGAGCTTTTCGAGTTCCTCACAGAGGTAATCTTCCCGCAACTTCGCCGACTACTATATATGGTCCTTCTCTCTCTGTACTTGCTCAAGCTGATTGATTTGAGCGGCCAGCTTGGCTAGAGCCTTGGCAACCTTCTCAGACCAGTCAGTCATTTTCTAAAGACAAGAAGACAGAAGACATGAGAGCTGCTGTGATAACATAAGTCGACAAACCGACTACTAAAGTAGTGGAGTACTTACTTGCACCAGTTTCAAAGCCTTGATGGTGGCTTCGAATAGCTCAATCCTTTCCTTCTTGGTACTGGCCTCATCCGCCTCAATCGTCTCCCCATCCGCATTCCTCCAAGTATAGCGCTTGGGGGTTTCCAGGGTGGGGCCATGTCACACCCAGAAAATCGGCATAATTAAAAATTATTATGGGTAAACGAAAATACAATAAAACACTAAAAGTTTGTGAAAGTGTTTGAATAAAATTCTGAAATTTCCAATATTAAGAATTTTGGGAATTAAAATATATTTAATACTTGGATGCTTTTGTATTCCATGAGGTTGGTTGGAATATTTTAAGCACTCAAGTATTTATAATAATAAATTTTCCTCCGGTCCTTTGGTATCTCTCTGTTCAACTCGAACTCTGGTTCTCCTCCTCTTTATAGGCTTCGTGTCGTTCCCAAATCCTTGATTTCCCTGAAATCCCTCGAAATCCCTAACACCGAGTCCTCAGGAATACGGAGTGCCGAAACCCTAGAATCCCCAAAATCTATCAATGTTACAATATTCTAATTTTTGGCTCTAGTCTCTATCTCAAAACTATCTTTGTCAATTCCTTTAGTCCCAAAATATTTCCAATATTCTGAATATCTATAATATTCCAATTTCGCATTTCCCACGAAGTATTTGCCATTTTCCGGACTCCCAAAGTATTCCTATACTTTGAATGTTCAAATACTCGCTATTCCCTAAACACCATAAATATCCTCGAGTTTCCGAATCTCCAAAAAATATCCTTCATTTTCCGATTCCCAAAATTACCTCAATATTTTATAGTGCAATATTCCCAATATTCCTTTCTAATCCTAAGTTTTCCCAATATTCCAATTTTCCAAACTTGGGGAATTTCACATAAACCTCGCCCTCTCTCTCTTTCTTTTCTTCCTTTTTTCCCTTTAGCTCTTTCTTTTTCTCCTATTTCTTTTTCCCCTTATTTTCCTTCTTCTTTCTCCCCTCTTCTTCTTCCTTCAGCTCTCTTTCTCTCCTTCAGTCTAGCCCAGACCCAACACCGCTCTGGTCATCCCGGCCGGCCCAGCCTGCGCTTGTCCTCCGTCGCCTCAGCCGGCCCAGCCTGAAGCCGCCGCTGCTGCAGCACGCCCCACGCAACGGCCGCCTCTAAATCCGGCATCTTGCCATGCCGCTGCCCACCCAACTTCTTGCGAAATCGCTGCTAATCCGCGCTGTCGCGCTCCTCTATAAATACCGCCCTAGCCCCGCCACCTCCTCTCTTGTCACACCCTGAAAATCGGCCTAATTAAAACAATATTGGGTAAATGAAAATACAAGAATACACTAGAAAAGTTATTTGTGAAAGTGTTTGAATAAAATTCTAAAATTTTCAATATTAAAAATCCCAAGTTGAAATTTTAATTAAATGCTTGGATGTTTTTATATTCCCTGGGGTTTGTTAAAAAAATTTAAGTATTTAAGTAATTTATAATAATAAATTTACCTTTTGTTTCATGGTAGTTTTTGCCTCTGATAAATCCCCCATGGTTTAATAAACTCTCTGAAATTTTGTCGGATTTTTGGAGCTCCAGAATTAATTTTAATGTAATAAAGATCATTTCAGTAATTAAATAAATAAATAACAATTCCTTTTCTTTTCCCCTGTTCGAGTCATTTCTGCTTCAGTCCTTTGGCATCTTCTTGTTCAACTCAAACCCTGGTTTCCCTCCTCTTTCTATACTTCGTGTCGCTTCCGAATCCTTGTTTTCCTCGAAAAGTCTGATTCTAAAAAGTCTCTTCAAAACCCTAAAACCCCTTTGAATTTCCAATCCAAGATTCTCGATATTCGAAATATCCATTTTCTCTTTTTGAAGTAAATTCCTCGAAATTCCTTTACGCCGAAATAAATCCAAACCCCAGACATTCCTCGAATATTTATAATATTCGAAATATTCCAATTTTCCAGTATCTGGATATTATCTTCCAATTTCCAAGTCGAAGAATATTTCCAATATTCTGAATATCTCTAAAATTCCCGACAATCCTGTATTCCCATAAACTATTCTCCATCTTCGAGCCCAAAATATTCTTATATTTCGGGATATTTACTTGTTCCTCACATGTCCCAAATATTTCCATCCCTTCCAATTTCCATAAAAGGATTCTCGAATATATCCAAAATCCCATATCCCAAATATTCCAATCGTTGTGAAATATTTTCCACTTTCGAATGCTAAAACAATTCCTATATTTTGGATTCTCAATTATTCCCCCAAATCCTAGACATTTGAGTCTCCATTTTCCATAGATTATTCCTAATATTCTCGTATTTCTAATCTCTGAGATTTAAACCAATATTCCATATGGTCATATTCCAAATATTCCAAAACTCCCTTTGGTTCTAAATTCTCCCCAAATTACTACATTTTCCAAATTTAGGAAAATTCCCAGAAGCCTCTCATTTTTCTCCTTCTTTTCTTTTTCCCTGTTTTTCTCTTTTTCTTTTCTCTCCTTTCTTCTTCCTCCCGGTCTCCTCCGTCCTCTCTTCTTCCTCCAGACTCTCTCTCTTTCTCTCTCGGCTGGAGGCCGAGCCTGGCCTGGCCTGCCCCTGCGCCACTCCTTGGCTCGGCCCTGTGCATGCCCGGCCCACCGTCACCTTGGCCTGCCGTCATCGGCCTGGCCCGCTCCGCCGCCCCATGTGCGCACCCGCCGCCCTACCCGAGCCCCTATAAAGCCGCCGCCACCTCCTCTCTTCGCCCCCTTAGCCCTAGCGCTGCCGCCTCCTGCTTCCGATTCTCATGCCCTAACCGCCGCCCTCTCCACCCCGCACCGCCACACTAAAGCCGTCGCCACCGCTGCCGTCGCCTGGTCGTCACCATCGTCATTTTCGCTGCTGGTGAGCCCTATGCCTCCCACCGGCGCCTCTGTCCTCTTGCCCTGGCTCTAGCCTCTGCGGTTTCCCTCGGTGTCGCCCTCTCTCCTTCCCCACGGGCGAGCCGCCATCGTCCTCATCACCGTGCCGTCTCAGTGTCGCCGCTCGATGTCGCTGCCAAACGCTGTTGTTGAACACCATCCCACCGGCGCCGGCGCCATGGGAGCATTGAGCTCGCTCCCCCTATATCCCTGCCATGCAGGGCCCGACGCACCTCCTCTCTTGTGACACCGACGTGTGGCTCCCACCGGTTCTCTATGTGAATGACAAGTAGGCCCCACGCTCAGATCCCTAAGAGGTCCAAGCCGTCGGATCAACCCGATTTCATCTGAGCCGATAAATCTTCAGCAAAATCTCGAGGCTAATTCCAAGCCGTTGGATACGCCCTGATGCAATCTCAATCGCCCGATCTTCCCGATCTAATCTCAACCGTAGGATTTTCATAAACCTCGGATCCCTACCACCTCGGCCCTAGCCGCCACCTCAGCATCCACCTCAACCGCCACATCATCTCTTTGTCTACGTGGCAGTCACCTCATCGCAGTCCACAATCTTCTCTCTCCTCGGTTCTGTGAACCTAGTCTATGTGAACCAAGTCTATGACAGTGGGTCCCACTCCAATTTCCTATTCCAAAATAAATCCTCAATAATTATTTTCCGAAGGAATATTCTAGAGAATATTCTTTCTCCTTTTCTTTTCGAATTTTCTCTGAATTCGAACTTCCAGAAACCGTAACTTTTCCATCCAAACTCCGATTCGACCTGTTCTTCTTCCTAAATTCATCTAAAATCATGATCTATATGTTTATATATTTTTATGTACTATTTAGTTGGAGTTTCTTAGTGTTTTTCATCATTTTGCGTGTAGTCGCGTAGATTTCACCGTTTTGGAGGATCGCGAAGGTCGAGGAAGAGTTTTCGAAGATGAAGAGAAGACTTTTTGTTTGCAAGGCAAGTCACACAACAGTTCCCCTTGAGCATGTTGAACCCATTTGTGAAAACTATTTTATTTTAATGTTATTGCATGAAATTTTTTGGAATGACATTATTATGAGTATTTATTTATTATCCAATATTCCTTAATTATGGCCATTTTGTTATTGATACATGTGCCTTGATACTCTAGGTAATTAATATGGACTAGCTGGATGACTATTTAATAATCTAGCTAGATTATTTAGGTTTTGCTTAACCGTGCCTAGAAACTTTAGCATCATTTTATATGGGGAAACTATTCATCTACTCATGATTAATTAATGACTAATGGTTATATTCTCACAACGGTTGGTCATGGCTAGTTAAATAAACTTTCCAACTAAAACTTGACTAATGGTGGGTTGTGAGCATATGGAATGATGATGTTGCTAGTGGTGCTCATGACACTTGAGAATTGGTTCGCGTGCTATTTTTTGTGAAGCAATACCGTCAGGCGTCACTGTCGCGCCGTGGAGCCGTCATTGTTGTCACATTGCCACGCCGCCTTGGTGTCGCTGGTTTCCGCCTCCGGTCGCCGCCGATATCCCCTCCCATGTCGTCCATGCCGCGTCGGCGTTGCGCCATGGGCGCATGGCCACTGCTTCGCCCCGGCTGGGTGTCTCTGACACGCGGGCCCCATCGGCAGCCCCTCTCCACTGAATGACAGATGGGCCCCACATACATATCCCCAAAACAATCTCAGCCGTTCATCCCCTCCGATCAAATCCAAGCCACCCGATTCTCATTAAACCCCAAACATATCTCGGCCGTTCGATCCTTCCCGATCTAATCCGAACCATCGGATCTTCATAAACTATCGTCCGGCCACGTCAGCCCTAGAGGCCACGTGTCGCCATGTCCTCATCCCCCTCAGCTACCACCTCAGCTTGTGGTCCACATGGCAAACACGTCATCCGGTCCAACGGATCCCTCCCTCCTTTGCCCTGTGGACCTAGTCCACATTAGCTATTTCACTAACCATTAGGCCCCACCATCTTTATCCATTCAAATTAATTCTTTTAATTCAAAAATCCGAGGGAATATTCTGAGAATATTCCTTTTCAATTTATTTTCAAATTTTCTCTGAATTCGAACTTCCAAAGGCTGTAACTTTTCCGTCCAAACTCTGATTCGACCCCTTATGTTCCAAAGACGTATAGTTTTCGCTGTTTTGGAGGATCGCGAGGTTCGAGAAAGGGTTTTGGAAGATCAAGTGAAGACTTTTCTATTGCAAGGCAAGTCACACGACAATCCCCTTGAGCATGTTGATCCCAGTTGTGAAAACTTATTTTGTTTTAAACGTTATTGCATGCAAAACTTTAGAATGTCATTATTACGGGTATTTATATTATTATCCTATATTCCTTGATTATGGCCATTACTTTGGTATTGATACCTTTACCTTGATAACCAGGGTAATTAATATTGACTAGCTATATGTGTAGTTAATGATCTAGCTAGAATGATTAGGTTTTTCTTAGCCATGCCTAGAAATATTAGCGTCATTTTATGTGGGGAAACTATTCATCTACTCATGATTAATTAATGATTAATGGTTATATTCTCACCATGGTTGGTCGTGGCTGGTTAAATAAACTTGCCAACTAAAACTTGACTAATGGTGGGTTGTGAGCACATCTAATGATGATGTTGCTAGTGGTGCTCATGACACTTAAAGACCGGTTCGCGAGCTATTTGTTGCGAAGCAATACCCGTACTAACCACAAGCTAGAATGGGTAATGCCTTGACTGGACGTGTGGCGAGTTCAACCAGAGGCCCCAGGGCATGTTGTGGCAGTCGTCAATAAGTCCATGTTTTGGGCGCTGGGCCGTCTTCCTGCCTAGGAACCTGATCAACCCTACCGGAGACAGGTGGTGTGGAGGCCATGGGCCCCGGGTACCTCATTACTAGTACATGGGCCACTCAGATAGAGGATGGGCCAAACCATGTAATTAGAGATAAGATAGCATCCGGCAGGCTTTGCCTTGTATAATAAGGAAATATAGTCTTAGTCGGATAGGACTCTATCTCTAAGAAGGAAATCCCTTGGCCGTATCCGGCTGGGATCCTTTTCATGTACCCCTGTCCCCTAGTATATAAAGGGAGGCAGGGCGCCCCTTAGAGCAAGGACAATAAGATCATCGATCACCATACACCTCAGAGGAATAACACCTCAACTGGACGTAGGGTATTACCTCACCTTGAGGGCCTGAACCAGTATAATTCTCCTGTGTTCCTTTGCAATCCATCGAATTCACCCTCGCCGAGTAGCCCCATAGTATTATTGTCGGTGCAAAGCATCGACAGTTGGCGCGCCAGGTAGGGGCTCTGGCGAATTCCTCATCAGAAGATTCGATGGATTCGATCAACAGAGTCAGCAGCAACAAGTTCTCCCCCAGAGATGCAATTACCTTCGGGAGCTTAGATTTCTTCGCCGATCAACTCGGCAATCTCACCTTGGCTGAGGCAGATCCAATCTTGCCGGTCGAGGAACTAGCCGACGTAGCGCCAGTCGGCCCATCGGACACCGCCGTCTCCTTCAGTGACTTTCTGCGGCAGTCCTTCACATCGCCGAGCATCGGGACAACCATTTCCTTCGGAGTCCGACTCGCGCTAGGCCTTGAGCCAGCTCGGGTTGGGCCGAGAAGGAGAGAGGTCGTCAATCTCCCTCACAGCTCTGGCGACGCTGCGCACCTGTGGGAGCCATGGGCCCCGGGTACCTCACTACAAGCACATGGGCCACTCGGATAGAGGATGGGCCAGATCATGTAATTAGAGATAAGATAGCACCCGGCAGGCTGTGCCTTGTACAATAAGGAAACATAGCCTTAGTCGGATAGGATTCTATCTCTAATAAGGAAATCCCTTGGTCGTATCCGACTGGGATCCTTACCATGTACCCCTGTCCCCTAGTATATAAAGGGAGGCAGGGCGCCCCATGAGGGCACACCCAGATCATTGATCACAAATCCACCTCAGAGGAATAACACCTCAACTGGACGTAGGGTATTACCTCACGACGAGGGCCTGAACCAGTATAATTCCCTCGTGTTCCTCTGCAATCCACCGAATTCCAGGTCGCCGAGTACCCCCATAGTATTATTGCCGGTGCAAAGCATCGACAGTTGGCGCGCCAGGTAGGGGACCGGCGAGTTCTTCATCAACAGATTCGATGGATCCCATCAACGGAGTCAAGGGCGACAAGTTCTCCAACGGAGACGCCATCACCTTCGGGAGCCTTGATTTCGTCGCCGATCAACTCGGCAACCTTTCTTTGGCTGAGGCAGATCCGATCTTGCCAGCCGAGGAACTAGCCGGCGTTGCGCCAGTCAGGGACGTCGCCATCTCCTTCGACGACCTACTACGACAGTCCCTCACATCGCCGGACATCGGGACAACTCTCTCCTTCGACGTCCGGCTCGCACTAGGCCTTGAGCCAGCGCGGGTTAGGCCGAGAGGGGGAGAGATCGCCCGTC
Source organism: Oryza meyeriana var. granulata (assembly GCA_003991445.1). Lineage (NCBI taxonomy): Eukaryota > Viridiplantae > Streptophyta > Magnoliopsida > Poales > Poaceae > Oryza > Oryza meyeriana. The sequence continues at coordinate 229,989 of RYFJ01000207.1, forward strand.
TCCCGTACGGATTCGGTGACGCTGTGCATCTACAACCCGCGCAGCAGACCCAACCTCCAGCGATTCAGTTTGGACACGGTCACGAACCGTTTCAGATTGGATCTAGGGAGGTCGGAGTCGTCCTAACTCCGATAAACTACTCGGAGTCCGACACTAAGTCGGATGGTGGTTCGAGCATCAACTCGGACTCCACCTTGGCAAGCTTCCTCCTCCCCCGCGAGATCTTCATGGCTTCAACGCCACCTTCCGAGGTGCGCCGACTGCAAGAGGAGCAGCATGAGGAGGCGCGCCGAATACAACAACAAGAGGAGGCCAACCGACAAGCTCGCAATGACGGGCTTCGACAAGCTGGGCGAGCCGCCCCTAGCAGCAGATCCTCCAACCAAAGTCGGCGACCACGATGTCTTCGTCACGCCACAACAGAACGTCGTGGCCGCCGCAACTCTGCTGGACACGCTCCAGTTCGGGCCGGACCATCAGGCCACACCAACCATCGCCAAGATCAAGGCGATGATTACTGCTGCCGCCTGCCAGCAGCAAGAACAGTCAGGCAACACTCACATACCGACCCGTCGAACGGGCTCTCCAGCGGCGGAGTCATCTGCATCAGCACGACGACGGGCAGCCGGCTCCACCCGGCAGCATGAAGAATCCCGCCAAACAACACTCGGCAATACCAACTACGACAACCGGCGGCGTCACCAATACGACCGCCGACCCAATCAAGACCTCCGATTGCGGTTACAACGCGATCTTCGCCACACCCTAAGGGCCCGGCGCGAAGAACGCGAAGAAGACGAACGCCGCCGGCTGGAGGATGAACACGAGCGCTTCGGTCTCCATTACGAGCGGCTACACCGCCAAAACCGAAGCCCGAGTCCTCACGATAATGAAGGCATTCCAGCCTTTACTCGGGAGTTACAGGACGTCCGATGGCCAGTCGGCTTTAAGCCTACCGGAATTGAAAAGTACGACGGCAAGACCAACCCAGAGTCCTGGCTCACCGTTTACGTCCTAGCAGTTCAAGCTGCTGGGGGCGACAGCAGAGCCATGGCTAACTACCTCCCAGTCGCGTTATCCGACTCGGCGAGACATGGCTGACAGGCCTCCCAAGGCGGTCGATCGGTTCCTGGGGACAACTCAGGGAGCGGTTCATCGCTAACTTCCAGGGACCTACGAGAGACCGGCTTCCGAGCACGACCTCTACCAACTGCATCAGAAAAAGAACGAGTCTCTACGGGAATTCATCAAAAGGTTTTCCGAGAAGCGCAATCAAATCCCAAGCATCAAAGACGAGGTCGTCATCGCCGCCTTCCGCAAGGGAGTAAAAGACGCCCCGCTCATCGCGAAGTTCACTCGGAAGCCACCATCCACTGTCCGGACTCTCTTCGACATGGCCAACAAATACGCCGACTCAGCTGAAGCCGTCGCAGAGGCCTTCGACGAGAAGAAGGAGCCCCGACAAAAGACAACAGGGCAAAAGCCGACAACGAGCCGCCTCAGAACAAGCCTGGCAGCCGCAAGCGGAAGTCAGACAACGAGGTGGCTAACATGGAGCGCAGTCGGTCGCGGCCCCAGCGGAACAACGACTACCAGAAAGTCATGAGCGGGCCTTGCCCCTTTCACCCCAAGGGCCGGCACGCGGCCAAAGACTGCCACATGCTCAAGAAGTTTGCCTCCGAGCAGGCTTCATCATCTGGCGCCGACAAGGACAAGGACAAGCCAGACTCGGGTCCGGCTGATGACTTCCAGGACCCCCAAGCCGAACTCAACCACATCTTCGGGGGGCCACTCGCGTACGAATCCAAGCGCAAGCAGAAGCTATCAGCGCGGGATATTAACGCGGTCTCCACAACGGATACCCCCCAATACCTGCGCTGGTCAGAAATGGCTATCACCTTCAACCGCGCGGATCACCCAGATCGGGTTTCCCACCCGGGACGATACCCACTCGTCCTAGATCCGGTCGTCAAAAATATTAGGCTGAAGAAAACCCTCATCGACGGAGGCAGTGCGCTCAACATCCTGTTCGCCAAGACTCTGGACGAGATGAGAATTCCTCGTTCAGAACTACGGCCGAGCACCGCGCCCTTCCATGGGATAATCCCCGGCTTGTCATCAACCCCACTCGGGCAGATAACCTTGCCGGTGACCTTCGGCACGCGGGACAACTTCCGCACAGAAAACATCTCCTTCGAGGTCGCCGACTTCGAGACCGCGTATCACGCGATACTCGGACGACCGGCCCTCGCCAAATTCATGGCGATACCGCACTACACATACATGGTGCTGAAGATGCCCGGGCCAGCAGGAGTCCTCTCCCTCCGCAGCGACGCTAAGCAAGCCTTCACCTGCGACAAGGAGAGCTGCGAGCTGGCTCAAACACAAGAAGCGGCAGTCGGGCGCGACAGCATCCGGCAAGCCGCTACATCTGAAGCCGATCAAGATCCAGTTCCGGCGAAAAAAGCAGCGAAGTCGGGAATTTCAGCGGACTCTGACACGAAGAAGATCCCCCTGGACCCTTCCGACCCCTCCAAGACTGCCTTAGTCGGGACCGGACTCGACCCCAAATAGGAAGACGCGCTCGTCACCTTCCTCCAAGCCAACAAAGATATCTTCGCATGGAAACCGTCCGACATGCCGGGCGTACCAAGGGAGGTGATCGAGCATGCCCTACACGTAAAGCCAGACGCCAAGCCGGTCAAACAACGGCTGCGGCGCTTCGCTCAAGACCGCAAGGATGCTATCCGGGAGGAAATCACCAAGCTCCTCGCAGCCGGCTTCATCAAGGAAGTCTACCACCCGGACTGGCTGGCCAACCCAGTCCTGGTCCGGAAGAAAAACGGTAAATGGCGCATGTGCGTCGACTACACCGACCTCAACAAAGCGTGCCCCAAGGACCCATTTGGTCTTCCCAGGATAGATCAGGTGGTTGACTCCACGGCGGGGTGCGACCTACTCAGTTTTCTCGACTGTTATTCGGGATATCATCAAATTAGCTTGAGGGAACAAGACTGTTTAAAAACATCTTTCATCACGCCGTTTGGAGCGTATTGCTATATCACAATGCCGTTCGGTCTGAAAAACGCAGGCGCAACCTACCAAAGGGCTATTCAGCGGTGTCTGCACACTCAGATCGGGCGCAACGTGGAAGCCTACGTCGACGATGTGGTGATCAAGTCTAAATCCAGACAAGACCTCATTGCCGACTTGGAAGAAACCTTCCAAAACCTTCGAAGATTCAAGATGAAGTTGAACCCGGACAAGTGCACCTTCGGGGTGCCGTCTGGGAAGTTACTCGGCTTCATCGTCTCGCACCGCGGCATCGAGGCTAACCCGGAGAAAGTCAACGCCATCAAGAACATGGCGCCCCCGACCAACCTCAAAGACATCCAGAAGCTGACAGGCTGCATGGCGGCACTCAGTCGGTTTATCTCCCGACTGGGCGAACGGGGCATGCCCTTCTTCAAGCTCCTCAAAAAGGCGGACACCTTTCAGTGGACCCCGGAAGCCCAGCAAGCCTTCGAAGACTTCAAAGAATTCCTCACATCACCCCCCGTGCTAGCGTCACCCCTGCCCCAGGAACCACTAATGCTTTATCTGGCGGCAACAACACAGGTAGTCAGCACGGTGTTGGTGTGAGCGATCCGAACAGGGTCATCTTCAAAAAATACAACGGCCAATCTATTTTTGTCAGCGAGGTCCTTGCCGACTCCAAAACAAGATACCCGCAGGTCCAGAAGCTGCTATACGGCCTACTCATCACAGTCCGAAAGCTGGTGCACTACTTTCAAGCACATCAAGTCACGGTGGTCACAGCGTTTCCACTCGGGGATGTCCTTCATAATCGCGAGGCCACCGGCCGGATCGCTAAATGGGCACTCGAGCTGATGGCGTTTGACATCACCTTTCAGCCACGGACAGCTATCAAATCTCAAGCTCTAGCCGACTTCGTGGGCCGAGTGGACAGAAGTTCAACTCCCAACACCAACAACAAAAGCTGGAGTACTGGACAATGTACTTCGACGGTTCCCTACGGATCGGCGGTGCCGGGGCTGGAGTCATACTGACATCCCCACTGGCGAAAAGTTGAAGTACGTACTACAAATCCACTTCCCGGCTTCCCACAACGTCGCCGAGTACGAGGCTCTTGTTCACGGGCTCCGCATCGCCATATCACTCGGCATACGTCGACTGGTTGTGCGCGGAGACTCCCAACTCGTGGTCAACCAAGTCATGAAAGACTGGACCTGTCTCGACGACACAATGGCGGCATACTGTCAGGAGGTCCGCAAGTTGGAAAACAAGTTCGACGGGCTGGAAATCACACACGTCCTGCGTCAATACAACGACGCGGCCGATGAGCTGGCAAACATGGGATCCAAGCGAGAAGCGGTTCCGACTGGAATCTTCGTCGAGCAACTTATGGAGCCATCAGTCAAGAAGAAACCGGCACAAGAGCAGTCGGGAGGCGAGCCTACCCCGACCACCGACGAAGTGCTGCACATATGTCAAGACTGGAGGGGTCCTGTTCTCAAATTCCTCCTGGACGATGAACTCCCAGAAGATCGCAATCAAGCCGAGCAAATCAAGCGTCGAAGCAAAAGCTTCCTGCTAGTCGGAGAAGACCTGTACCGAAGGAGCGCATCCGGTGTCCTCATGCGCTGTGTCACCACCGAGGAAGGTAAGCAGATCCTGCATTCAATCCACTCGGGCATATGTGGCAACCACGCTGCATCCAGGACGTTAGTCGGAAAAGCTTACCGGCAGGGATTCTTCTGGCCCACCGCAGTCACAGACGCCAAAGATATCGTTCGCAAGTGCGAGGGTTGCCAGTTCTTCGCAAGACAGACAAATCTTCCCGCCCAGGAACTCCAGACTATCCCCATCTCTTGGCCATTCGCAGTATGGGGGCTCGACATGGTCGGGCCATTCAAGAAAGCGCCAGGAGGGTTCACACATTTATTCGTCGCAGTGGATAAATTCACCAAGTGGATTGAGGCTAAACCTGTCGCAACAATCACAGCGGCACGAGCAAAGGACTTCATCTTGAGTATACTATACCGGTTTGGGGTCCCTAACCGCATCATAACCGACAACGGCACTCAGTTCGCGGCAGGCCTATTCCAAGATTTCTGCGACGACTTCGGCATCAAGATCTGCTATGCGTCTGTGGCACACCCCGCGGAGCAACGGGCAGTTGAGCGAGCCAACGGCATGGTCTTACAAGGCATCAAGGCCAGGATATACGACCGACTACAACCATATGCGGGTCGGTGGGTACAAGAACTACCATCCGTTCTCTGGTCTCTCAGAACCACGGTTAGTCGGGCAACAGGGCAATCCCCTTTCTTCCTGGTCTACGGTACTGAGGCCATGCTACCGACCGAGATACAGTTCGGCTCTCCGCGAGTCCGGGCTTACTCCGAAGACGATTCCAACAGCACCCGACTGATCGAATTAGATCAGCTGGAAGAAGCAAGAGACGCCGCAACAATCCAGTCGGCAAGGTATCTTCAAGGCCTGCGTCGCTACCACAATCGCAATGTCCGTGGCCGCGCCTTTTTGGTCGGGGATCTCGTTCTAAGGAAGATACAAACCACCAAGGACAGGCATAAACTATCCCCCATCTGGGAAGGGCCGTTCATTATAGCCGAGGTCACGCGGCCAGGCGCCTACCGACTGAAGACCAAAGACGGCGTCCTCATCACCAACTCATGGAATATAGAACAGCTACGTCCTTTCTATACCTGAGTTTTACTTTTTCCATGTGTACAGTTTTTCCTGACTCACTACGCCGCTTGTTCCAATCGAGTAGTGAGTCGGGGGCTGCATGTATATATGTGTTCTGTCAATAACATACAAGCTTATCTCACCTCGGTTATGAAGCCTTGCCACGACTGATGCGTTCGCCCGAGTATAGCATCTTCCTCCGAACAATTTTTATCAAGTTCTATCGAACTAACTCGGTGCATGCTACATGGTCGGGTAAAGCTAATGACAACCGAATAATAAGTTTGGCGGCACGACACATATATTCACACATGATCGTATATGAAAACATGCGTATACACCGACTACAAAATATATTGCCTTTACAGACCCAGGTCTCGGGTAATCGCTTCAGCAGTCGGCTTCGCCTGTGAGATCAGCTCCAGCGCTTCCTCGGGCGTCGTCTCCTCGGAAAATCCCTCCCCGATGGCCTCAATGTCCGCCCTCGGGTAGATGGACTTGGTCATTGCTAGGGTCTGGGCCACGCCGGCGGCAACCCGCTCGTCTGAGTACCTTTTCAGGGCACTCGGCGCGTCCTCGAGACGCCCCATTATTTGAGGAATTCTGCTACAGCTGGTCCCCACTGAGCGGGGATCCACAAGGTCAAGGAGCCCCTTCACGGACCCGACGAGGGCCTCCCGTGACTCCCTGATTGACCTTATCTCCTCCGTGTAGAACCGGTACTGGGCCTGGACGTTGGCTCTCATGCCTGCCCAGATCGGCCGGCAAGTAAGCTTGTCAGGTTCGGCTACACACAGGGTGACTAATGTATTGGCTGAGATCACAGTCGGGTTGAGGACTTACTTTCGTAGTCGGCCTCCCACCCGGCCACGGTCTTCTCCAGTTTGGCCTTCTCCTTACCGAGCTCGACGACGGCCTTCTCCAACTCGGACTTCTCCCGGTCAAGCTCGGTGTTGGCCTTTGTCAGGTCGGCCTTGACCCTTTCAAGCTCGGCCTTGGCTTCTTCGGCCTCCTTCAGCTGCGACTCCCTCTCCGCTTCGAGGTCTGCACCACAGATTAGCCAAGAGCTCAATCACGCAGTCATGACACCACCAAGCAGTCGGATCGACGTAGCTGGATGATTACACCAACGGTCCAGTCGGGGAGATATGCTCGAGGATTTTACCTCTGATCTTCTCGGCTAGGGCCCATGTCTCAGCCCTGAGCTGATCAGCGCCGCTCTTCAGCCAGGCCTCCCTCCTCGTGTGACGCGCCTCCATCTCGGCCTTCAATGCCCGGAGCTGTTGTAATTCCGCGAGGTGGGGAGCCATCTCGACCAAGATCTCTGTCATCGCCTCGTTGCGGTCGACGAGCTTCTGCTCAGGACAAGGAACAAACCGACGACAGAGTCAAGCATCAAGACAAGAAGATTGCTGGAGCTTCACTACAAGAATCATACCGTGACCCCTTGGGACCCGTTGATGGCGGCACGAAGCAGGCTCTCGCGCTCTCTCCTTGCGACGACTTCATCGAGCCTGAAGCTTTTCATAGTGCCGTCGCGAGTGGTCCACGAGAAGGTCCGGGGCATCACACGTGGGGGAGCTTCGATCCGAGGCAAATGTGGGATCTCCGGTGGCGGCGGCAACGGCGACGATGGCGATGACGATAACCATGATGGCGACGGGGTCCTGGCCTCGGCATCGCCTTCCCCTACAACATTGGGGACCGGCTCGGGGGATCCGTCCCCTGCTTCCGCGACGTATGGTGCCTCGGGGGCTGGGGCCTCAGTTTCAACAGCCACCTCTCGGTCGAGTGGCGGTAGTGGCCCTGTAGTCGGAGCCACCTCGGTTTCAGCGACCGGGCTGGCCGCCGGCTCAGCAGGTATGTTCGCTGCTGCTGACTCGGCTGGGGTGGACTCATCAAGCAGAGCAGATGGGTCGACCTTTTTGAGGTCGATATCGGCCCGCTTCCTGCACAACGAAGCAAGACATCAGGACTGTATTTTAACATACAACGACTACAGAATGCTCGGAGTAGCGCACCTCTTGGAAAACTTCAGCTTCCTGCTAGCGTGCCCGCTCCCCGGCGAAGCGCTAGCATCGGCACTCGCCCCGGTCGGTGTCGTCGACGGCAGAGGCATATCAGCCTGAGTCGGCCTCGACTCTGGTACGGTTGGTTCGGGTTCCTTCGCCCCAATCGGCCTCTGCTCTGGTTGGCCCCTTGGCGGCGCTGTTGCTGAGTACGACAACGTCGAGCCCAAGCCAGCTGCTCTCAGCCTGGGACTCGACCGCGTGGGCGTTGTGGCAGCGGTGTCCTTTATCTTCAAGCTACCGCTCACGGCACGCGCTGTCATGGCCCCCTCGCCCCGATATAAAATTGGCTTCTTCCCCGCTCTCTTGGAGTCGGGTTGGGCATCAGAGGGACTCCTTGGCCTCTTCCTCGACGCGACCGCAGACAATGGACGAGAATCTTCATCAAATTCCTCATGCCATTGCAATCAAGTCGACAAGATACCATCACGCAAGGTTGAACAATCATCGTTCCACAGGCGTTCACCACAGAAGAAAGTAGAAGGTTACCTTGGTCCGCGGCCGGATGAAGCTATAGGCAGCAACTCGGCGGTTATCATCTTCGGTGGCAACGACCCCTTCGGAGAAGTAGCCGAACAAGGTATCAGTTACTGCCCCTTGTCCGCTGTCTCACTGCTCACCCGGTCAGGATCGTGTTTACCTCTGAAGGCCCAGCCGAAAGCGCTTCTCAGCTTCAGCGGCTGGACGCGCCTCATCAGGAAACGACGAGCCACCCAGGGCCCTGTCAAGCCGGCCCTCTTGAGGTCATCTATCTTCGTCAGCAATATGTGTGCCTGGCCCAGTTCTTCAAAGGTTGGCTCCGAAGACCAGCTTGGCAACACCACCGGCGGCATACCAGTAAACGGGCGCAAGGAAGGAGCTAGATCGGCACAGTAAAACCACTCCTTGTGCCAGCCCTTCAGAGAAGATTTCAAGGGCAAATCGATATATGTTTTCTTCCCATCACTCCTTAGTTGAAGACCAGCCCCCCCAATCACACTGATATTACTCTTGGAAGGCTGGGGCTTGACATGGAACAAGTGTCAGAAGAGGATGAAATGGGGCTCAACACCCAGAAAGCACTCGCAAAGAGTAACGAATATGGAGATCTGAAGGATCGAGTTGGGATTTAAATGCACCAACTCCAGCCCGTAGAAATCAAGGATGCGGCGGAAGAAATCAGACGACGGAAGACACAAGCCCCGATCAAAGAAAGAGGCGAAAACTACCGTTTCACCAGGCCGGGGGTTGGGGCTCGACTCATCCCTCGCCGACCGCCAACGGATCACTTCTTGGCTGGGCAACTTCAGCTCGCTCTCCAACCGTCTCAGCTTCACCGAGCCGCAATCCGAGATCGGCCAAGAACTCCCTGGCGCACCCGCAGGATTCGTCGCCTTCGGCATGACTGGAGGTGTTGAGATTTGGGGGAAAGCAAATCGGGGGCTTGGAATAAACGAAGAGGATTGAAATCGCCCGAGTCCGGGTGGGGAACGGCTGCTGCTAACCCTAGCCGGGCGGGAGGCGAAAAGCTAGGCACGAAGGTGGAAGATGAAGAGATTGGTTGCTTTGGGGAAGACGATGGAATCTTTTTCTCTCTCCCCATCCTTTTATAGCCTGAACCGACTAGATGGGCCCAGGCTTGCACAGTTGGTATTGGGCCGACAAGACATGAGTTCCTACAGTAGCATGCTCCATGTGGGCCGCCCGCAGGCTGAGTTGAAATTATAGCGCTGGTGCTACCCACAGGAATCGATGAGGTAAACAGATATGCTTCATGAAAGCCTCACTGCTAAACATATATGTTTGGGTATCTGTTTTATCCACCAGGTCTCGAGGATATATCCTTACAAGGATCACAAGCTGGTCTTCATTAAAATTGGGGATGCAGGTATCTTTCTCGGGAACACCTGACCACGTAATGGATTTATTTTCATAAAGTGGTACTCGGCCTACATGCATGGCCATCAGTTGCCATGAGCAACATTATTCCAGCCGACATGACGCTGAAGAGTCTAACTTTCGAGTAGTGCACTACTCGGGAGAGACTATAAATATCTATTCCCGCTGACATGATGCGGAAGAGTCTAGCTTTTGAGTGGGACGCCACTCAGAAAAGACTATAAACTCATATTCCGACTGACATAAAGTCGAAGAGTCCTATATACGAGTAGTCTCCTACTTGGCAAGACTATAAATTATATTCCGGTTGACATGATACCGAAGAGTCATATACCAGTAATAATCTACTCGGGAAAGACTTCCAGGTTAAAGATCTTTGACTTTATGTTTAATTGTCTTCACAATTAAGCACAAAGTCGGGGGCTACACCTAATAGGTGCGCCTATTCGGCGCACACTATTCATATATTTACATGAAGCCCTTCATAGCCTCGCTGCCAGCTGACATGAAGCAGGACTCGGGAAGACTTACTCGGACAAAGAGTACTCGGGAGCATCGCACTCGGGTAACCTTCACCGTGGAGGAAGAGCACTCGGCATCAGCTGTGACTCAACTATGAAGGTCTCAGGGGCTACTGTGGGAGCCATGGGCCCCGGGTACCTCACTACAAGCACATGGGCCACTCGGATAGAGGATGGGCCAGATCATGTAATTAGAGATAAGATAGCACCCGGCAGGCTGTGCCTTGTACAATAAGGAAACATAGCCTTAGTCGGATAGGATTCTATCTCTAATAAGGAAATCCCTTGGTCGTATCCGACTGGGATCCTTACCATGTACCCCTGTCCCCTAGTATATAAAGGGAGGTAGGGCGCCCCATGAGGGCACACCCAGATCATTGATCACAAATCCACCTCAGAGGAATAACACCTCAACTGGACGTAGGGTATTACCTCACGACGAGGGCCTGAACCAGTATAATTCCCTCGTGTTCCTCTGCAATCCACCGAATTCCAGGTCGCCGAGTACCCCCATAGTATTATTGCCGGTGCAAAGCATCGACACCTACATAGGAAAGAAACTAGCAGAATTGTATATGGCCAGAATAGTCTGCCAGCACGGAGTTCCCAAAAAAATTGTGTCAGATCGAGGTACCCAGTTTACCTCAAGGTTTTGGGAACAACTACATGAAGCCCTGGGAACTCATCTCAACTTCAGTACCGCATACCACCCTCAAACAGACGGCCAAACAGAAAGGGTAAACCAGATTCTGGAAGACATGTTAAGAGCGTGTGCCCTAGACTTTGTAGGGACATGGGACCTTTGCCTACCCTACGCCAAATTCTCGTATAATAATAGCTATCAAGCCAGCATCAAGATGGCCCCAAATGAGGCACTGTATGGACGCAAGTGCCGTACCCCACTCTGTTGGACCGATGTGGGGGAGAAACAAATATTTGGACCCGATCTTCTAAAGGACGCAGAAGAAAAGGTAAAGATAATAAGGGAACATCTGAAGGTTGCCCAATCCCGACAGAAAAGTTACGCCGACAACCGACGCCACGACCTAGAGTTCGAGATCGGAGACCACGTATACCTAAGGGTATCCCCGTTGCGTGGCATGAAGAGGTTTGGTATGGCAGGAAAGTTGGCCCCTAGATTCATAGGACCCTACCCTATCACCGCTTGATGAGGAGAAGTTGCCTACCAGATACAGTTGCCCCCTGAACTTGCAGACATGCACAACGTATTCCACGTCTCTCAGCTGAAGAAGTGCCTTCGCGTACCCGAAGAACAAGTTCCTCTCGAAGGCATCGAGCTGAACAAGAACCTGACATATGAAGAACGACCAGTCTGCATCCTAGAAGAAGCAGAGAGACGCACGCGAAGAACCTCGACCAAATTTTACAAAGTGCAATAGAGCAATCACTCAGAGGAGGAAGCCACTTGGGAACGAGAAGACCACCTTCGTGTAGAATACCCTGAGTTGTTCGCTTAGCTTTCGAATCTCGGGTCGAGATTCTCTTTAGGGGGGTAGGTTTGTAATGGCTGCATTTTTATTTTATTTGTGCCAAAACTATTTTTAATAAAAAGCTAAATTCAAATATGTATATGGCTCTTTATTGGAGTTTGGAATTTTTGTGCCTATGTGTCATCTCAAAACTTCCTCCAAAAATCAGCCCTAGAGCCTCTGCAAAATCCCCCACATTTTTACAAAAATTAGAAACCCTATTTAAATCAAATTTCCAAATTCAAATCCTCCAAAAACCAAATAAATCAATCTCTAGAAAAAGAACAAAGAGCACTGTGCAGCTCGGGCCAACTACTTCCTTTCTCGGCCTGCTCCTGTTTGCTCGCTGCGCGGCCCGCTCGGGAATTAAATCCTCACTAGGCCCGCGCGTCAGCCGCCCCGACTCCGCCGTCTCCTCGGCCGCCCGATGCAAACTGTGGACGGTTGAGATCATCACTGCCACTTGGCCCTACCTGTCAGCCCCGATGACATGTTGTCGTCTTCTTCCTCCCGCCACTCGCTCTCTCTCTCTTCTCCCAATTTCTCCCGAACTCTCTCGGTTTTCTCTCTCTGTTCGCACCCATACCGCCCGGTCGACGTCTTAAAAACTCACGGACGCCTTCGTCAAGCTTCGCCGTCCCATCCTTGCGTCAGCACCGGCAAGAAAACCGCTCCGCCATCGTCGCCGTGATCACCGGAGTCAAAAGCTTGGCACAGAAGCTTTTTCCCTCACCGCCGGACGCCAAATGTCAACGAGCACGCACGGGCATACCGTCCCGTTGCTTCGCCATCCTCTCCGCGACCCATTTTTCCTCTCTGCAGCTGATGATGCGTGCCACAGTGATCGACATCATTGTTGTGTCACATCGCCGAGCTCGAGCTCCCCGTCCTGTTGCCACTGCCTTTGACCGTTGTCCGCTAGCGCCGGAACTCCGCTATAAGTAGGGCAGCACTCCCCTCCTCCGGCCGCCAAGAATCTGAGTCCGAGCAAGCTTGCTGTCGTGATCCTCTCTCCGCCGTGTTCTGATCCGAGCGCCGCCGCCGATTCCGACCACCGCAGACCAAGCCACCGCCACCACCGAGTTCCTTAGACCACCGGAAAGCTTCTCCGCCCCTCACCGCCATCAATTAACCACTAAAGCAAAAACCCCCAATTTCCGCCGCCGCCGTCGCTCTGTATCTCACCGTAGACGGAGGTAAAACACAAATTAACCCCCTTCTTTCCCTTCCTCGTGAAACGCCGCACTCAAACCACCCAATCCCGAGCCATTCCGCCGTTCTAATGGTCGCCGGTGACGATCTCTTCCCTCCGCCGTCACCGTTGGTTCGAGATGGCCGTTGCCGACCATTTTCCGCCGCCCTCCAGTCCAATCCAAGCCGTTCACCAGTTTCGCCGTCTCCTCCGCTCTCCGCCAATGTTGGCCGCTCGCCGTGATTTGCCACCGCCGGCGAGATCGACTCCGGCGATCGTCGGCCGTCGATCTCCCATCGTGGCTAGCGCCGGCGGTCCTTGCAGACATGGCATGGCCACGTGGGCGCCGCGTCAGCTGGAGTGGCCCGTCTCCTGGACCCGGCCCCACCTATGGGCGCTCCCATCTCTCTCTACCCGCACTGACAGACCGGCCCCACATGTCAGCTACTCCATCTCCTCTCTCTCTCTCCTGACAAGCCGACCCCACTCGTCAGTCCAACTCCCTCTTTCTTCCTAACTGTAGCGCCAGGCCCCACATGTCAGTCTCAGCAAGCCTCCTTCTCTCTCTGACCCAATGGCCCCACTTGTCAGCCTCTGGTTTTCTTTCTTTTATTTTCTTTTATTCCTTTTCTTTCCTAAAAATAATTTTAATCCTTTTTAATTCCAAAGAAAATAGCTCAAACTTTGAAAATTCATAACTTTTAAACCGTAACTCCGTTTGATCCCATTCAACTTTCAAAATTTTTCTAAAAATGAGATCTACACATTGGCACTATTAGTTATATAAGATAGGATCTGATTCTTGGTGTTTTTATATATTTTCTTTTTGCGACGCGTAGAGACCGTTTCCAAGGAGTTGCCGAAGGACGATTTTGTCGAAGACTCGTAGGACCTCGAGCAAGGCAAGTCACCCTTGACCATATTGGACCCATGATTTAAAATTTATTTTAATTTCTAAAACCTGCATAATTAGGAACACAACTGTTATCGACTACGATTCGTAATCGAATCCATCAGGCCTAACCTATTTGCTGCATTTGACCCTACCTAGGATAAATTGTTGCCCTGTCCCTTGTAACCCCGTCATCTTGATGTTCATACTTGAGTGCGAATATTGATGACCCCGTTTTACCTAAACTAAAAATACGACGATGGGAAAATCAGGGTTTTAAATAAAAGTGATTTCAAACCTTGACACCCTTGGTTGAGCAATTGCGAAATAAAATAGTTTTACAAAACTTGGTCATGGGACGTCGCTACCTATGTGGCTCCAGCTCCGCATGAATTCTAAGGACTGTTTCCTTGAGGAATTGCACTGAGCATATAACAGTGCGACCACAAGGGTGAAATGGGACGCCCTTGGCCGAGTAACTAGTATTTCCAGGATGGTTTTCGGTTGCTAATAAATGTGGGAGTAGTTGGGTGCCACGAGGGCGATATACCCCCGTCCCTAAGTACAGGAAATGAGTTCCTGGTACTTGCTTGAGAGAACCTATTTATAGGGCAACGTGCTATCCTGGGAAGGCTCTGGAAAGGCCTTGTCGCGAACCTCCCCGCTTGGCCAGTGTGGGAGTAAGCTCGCGTCGTGTGGGAAAAGCGTACACCCTTTGCAAAGGTTTATGAACTGTTCGAACAGCCGTGCCCACGGTTATGGGCGGATGTGAAGTGATTCCTCCAGCGTAGATTTTATTTTATAAATATATGTGCAATTGTTTTGCGGGTTGGGAATTGTTACCAGAATCGGTCTGTGTGACTGATGGATGGCCTGTGTGGACTGAAACAGGCCTGTGTGACCTGGGGTGTTGGATGACACCATAGTTGAGTTGCCTGAGTTGAGTTGCAAGTTTTAAAATGAAGAAATCACCTAAATGGAGGTACTAGAGGATGGTACACTCCGAATCAGAAATTGTTACAAGTCTCAGACTTGTGAAATGGGTTGAGACGCGAGTCTCTTCCCGACTAACTTAATTGTGGTGAGTTGTTGCAAAGCAACTCACGAAATGGATTGAAGCATGATCTTCTTTTCGACAACTCAAAGAGCACACTTAAAGTTTTAAAACCACAAAATCTTTGAAAACCACTTTTGCAAAATAACCCTAACCTTCCTTGCTAAGCCTTGCATGCCACCTAAGCATGAGCTTCTTTCCGACAACTCAAAGAGCATACTTAGAGTTTTAAAACCACAAAATCTTTAAAAACCACTTTTGCAAAATAACCCTAACCTTCCTTGCTAAGCCTTGCATGCCACCTAATTTCCGTGACTTGCTGAGTACCTCGTGTACTCACCCTTGCTTACTTTCTCCCAGAAGGCTATGAAGATGAAGACCCCACCCTCAGCCAATTCTATCAAGACCAAGTCGAGTACAAGGGGTTTTAGGGTTTCGGTCTAGGTCCCCAAGCCTTGCTTGTGGGTTTAGGTCTACCCGTGTTTCTCCGCTGCTTACTTTTGTAATGTATCATTGCATGTCTCGGGTTCTATCCGAGGCTGCAACTTATGTAAAGACTATGTATAATAAATAAATTAAGTTTGGCTGTGATCCACCGATGTCCTGTATGTACCAGCTGGTCTCCTGGGACTGGTACATGTATTACAAGTAACGACGTTACTCCTCTATTAACCTGATTCGGGATAACGGGAGAGGGGCGTTACATATATATTTATAGGGGAAGAGACCTAGGGCACAGGGCGGTGGCGTGGGAGTCCTGCCTCGTCACAGGGTGGCGGCACCGGCTATCACGGGGAAGGGCGCAGGCGGCGGCGCTGCAGTGGCGTGGGCCGTGCGGCGGCGCGGGGCGGGCCAGGCTGGAGCAGGCGCAGGAGGTTGGGGCTAGAGCAGGCCAAATCAGGGAGGGGCGCATCGTAGTGGCCTAGGCCGGGAGGCTCGGCCGAGGAAGAAGAACAGAAGTAAGAAGAAGAGAGGAGGAAGGAAGGAAAAAGGAGGAGAAAAAAGAAAGTGAGGAAAAGAGAGAAAAAAATAAAATAAAGAAAGAAAGGAAAAGGGAAACAGAGGTTTTCTGAAAAAATTCCAAATTGCAAAATTGGAAATTTTGGGAGGATTTATGGAATTTTGGGATTATTTTAGAATATTAGAAATCATGGAAACTAGGAAATACAAGAATACGAGGGATTTTGGAACGCCCAAAATATACTATTATTTTGGGATTCAAAAATTGGAGAATATTCCATGAGAATTGAAATTGGGCACAAACTTTGGAATACTGAGGGTTTGAGTTTATTTTAAAAGGAATGGGATTTTTGAGGAAAATATAGGGGGATTTATTTCAAACGGGGATTGGATTTCAAGGACACGAGGACATTTATTTCAACAGGAAAAGGGATATTTGGGAAGAAATTAAGTTGATTTCCAGGAAAGAGGGTTTTTTTTATAATCAAAGAAATATAGGGAATTTTAGGGTTCCGGAATTGGATTTATTCCGAAAACCTTGGATTTGGGATTAAACGGGATTTTTTCAGAGTCAGATTTTTTAGGAAATTAGGGATTTGGGGACGACAAGCCGAGTCTGGCAAAACGGATAAGATGAAAGGGGTTTGGGCAAGGAACGACTCGAGATTGGGGATAAGAATTTATTCAAATAATTGCTGAACTGATCTTTGTAATATTAATTCTGGAGTTCCGAAAAATCCGAGAAAATTTCAAAGAGTGTAATTACACCCAAATAATTTATTAAAATGATTTAAATTATAATTTATTAAAGAAAATTTTTATTTCCTATTTTACTTTACTTAATCAATTTGCTTTATAATTTAATATAAATTCTAAAAAATTAATATTTAATTAATTATTTAATTCATGAAAAATTGGGCTGTGACATTATGCAATGCTAGTGAGGACACTCTACATGCATGTGTGTTTAGGTTCTTATGTAACAAAAATAACATTTGAAGTTTTGTTGGTGTTGGCCATCATTTTTGGTATCTAGAAGTTAATAACTTGTGATTGCAGGTGATTGGTGCTTTTGTGATGTCACCTAATATATGATGGATGATTGTTGGAACTTGTTGGGTTATCATTTTGGGTATTAAGAAGTTGATAACCTTATGGTAGCTATGCATCTGGCTGTTGAACTTTTACTATAAGTACTGTGTTGCTGTTAGGAAGTATATATGTCAGTTGTTAGGAAGTATATATGTTGGTTGTTGTTCGGAAGTATGTTAGCTGATGTTTAATGTGATTGGATATTGAACTAGAAAATTATTTATGTTCCTTTATGATGATATAACTATTGCAGTGTAGTGTATTTGATTTGAGTTTACTGTGATGCGATAATTTCAGATTTACCAAGGTAGCAAACCAAACAGCTGTCATAGCATTTTGCCAAACATCTATGGCACTAATCTAAACACTAGCCACACTAAATCTGTTAGACCTAATCTTAGGCTTAGTTATCAACAATCACTTTAATTTTACAACAAAATATAACAAGCTATAAGTGTGGTTATCAGCTAATCTTAGGCGTGACATATGTAGTTACAAACCAAACAGACCCTAAGTTAGTTTCTTTCCGGTGTGCTAGCTAGCTGCTGGGCGATTCGGTGTGCTGCCTGTGAAAGAGAGGATGCGCTGAACTAATGCCAACCAATGTGGTACTATACAAATGTACAATCATCCGTGTTAGCTGCTAATGTCCTTGGTACCCAACGCCAGTCGTGTCAGCAGTGGACAGTGGTGGCTGCTGCGCCAATTGGCTACGCAACAGCCAGTCATTGCCTCGAGGTTATCCACAACCTGCAGGATATTTTGATCCATGCATGCAGGAGCAGGACGTCCTCTTCACCCATCCAGAATCCAGATAATGACCATCGAAAATAAGAAGAAGATCTAGATGGCCAGATGTTAGTTTAGATAGTTTATAGCATGCATTTATGTATTTCATCGGAATCGTTTAGTTTAGTTGTTCTGAACATGTTGTAGAAGCTTGTTAAATTAAGCAGCGTGATCGAAATTAAGCACGCACAGGAATGAAAAGTGTCTGCTTAAACGTGCACGTACGGCGCAGATTCAGTCCAAATTCTAGCATCGGATATCGGGTCACCAAATATCTTCAAGATTCAACATCTCTGGCTCGACCATATATGCATGTGCAGCCGTCACCCAATGTGTCAGGGTCCAAGAAAGAATCGGAATGGAGTGTCGGAGTGCGCAAATTAGCTACGCTACAATTAAGCTGGGCATGCATCTCAAGCAATTGGGGTTCACCGATCACGCTCTGGATATGTGGCGCGCGGTTGCAGACAAACATGTGCGCATCATCGATGGATTGTTCCATATATGTGTGTAGCATCTCCGTCATGATGCTGCAGGCCCGCAGCTGTTTGTTCAGGTTGATCGATGTCGTTTCTGTGACAAAAAAACATTGTGTTAAAGTACTAGATGGCATAGGGCCATGCAGCAAGAGAGCTTGCCCCTTACCAACATCGTCCTTGATGTGAGCTTATTTTCGTTTATAATGGACATGTTTTTTAGGCTATTAAATAGTATGTTTTTAAAAAATATTATATTTAAAAGTTTTCTTTAAAAATTAAATAAACTTATTTGTTAAGTTTATAATAATTAATACTTAATTAATTATATATTAATGATCTATCTCGTTTTGCGTGTGATTTTTAAGCCAGTCAAAAAGCCCTTACGAACGAGACCTAATCTTCGCCGCAAGCTGACTGAAGATATTTGCCAGGCTGACAGGCAGCGATAGCCGAGAAGAATATCTTCAGAGAATCAACAGATACTCCACTTAGCACTCGGTACTCGGTAGGCAGAAATGCTTCTAAATTGCGGAGACAAATGTTGTGAACTCGATCTGTATAGGCCGGAGGGCCCGGAAAGCACCACACCACCTCCACGGCTCCACCTGCAGGCGCTTGGCTCGCACAGCCGCACGGATTCTCCGGCTTACACAGGCCCATCTCCATGCGCGCGCGCGCAGCCCAGCAACGTAAGACGTGCGCTCTCGGGGCCGCGGCCACGACGGCCTACGCGGCTCGCCTCGCCTCGGTTGGGCCCAGGAAAGAACGGCAGAAGCCGTGAGAACTGAGAAGCCAGCCAGAACCAGGCGCTTCCAACGAATTCCACCGAAACCGAGAGCGGAGGCCGCATCGCAGCCAACCGTGTGGCGCGCGAGGCCTCCACCGTGGACGCGCCTTCCTGCCGATAAAAATGGCTCGTTCGAAGCAGAGAAGCCACGTCCGCACCGAAGAAAAGGGGAAAGCCATGGCGGCCACGAGCTCCACCTCCACGGCGCTCTTCTCGCTCGCCTTCCCCGCCACCACCTCCTACCGCGTCTCCAGCCGAGGCCATCGCAAGGCTAGCACTGGTAGTGGGCCGTTCAGGGCGTCCCGCATCAGGTGCTCCAACGCCGCCTCGCCGAACGTGTCCGGAACCGGCGCCGCCTCCGCGGAGGCAGCGCCGCCGCCCAAGCCCCAAATCGACCTCGAGTTCGTCGGAGTAAGTTGCTACTTGCCCCCGCATATGGGGAAGGATGCAGCTGCCTGCTTATGATGTATGCTGGCCTGGTGATGTGCAGCCGAAGGCGGGTGCTGATGGGTCGTACCCGGTGGACCGGGCGGCGGCGGCCAGCGGCGAGAAGCTGCTCCGGGACGTCATGGTCGAGAACAAGATCGAGCTCTACGCGCCATATGTGCGGCTCCCTCTCACCCTGTCTCGCCTTCTCTCAAGATTTTGCTGCGGGCGTCACTTGTCAGGTTGCTTCTAGGCAAGCTGCAGGTAACAGATGCTCCCTTTCTGCCTTGCAGGGGAAGGTGATGAACTGCGGAGGCGGCGGTAGCTGCGGCACTTGCATCGTGGAGGTACCCTGCTCTCTCCTGCATAAACAATGGCATCTCTAGTTCTTTCCTCAACAATGCTTGGTCGAACTTGCAGTTGTGGATGCATGATCTGAATTCTGGAAGCAACTCTGAAACATTTCAGTATTTCACCTTATTAGGATACTAGCTATGCAACTTAAAACTGTATCTGGGTTAGTCAACCGGAGTTTGTCTTTGTCAATGTCATACAGATTGTTGATGGCAAGGAGCTCCTAAATGAAAGAACTAACACTGAGAACCGATATCTGAAGAAGGTATGCCTCATTCATTTTCAGTTGGACAATGCTGTTTCTGGGCTCCTCTGGTCCTGAAGTTTTGTACTGTTCTATGCTTTGTCATTACATCAAAACAGTTGCAAATTGACTGTGCTCTTTGTATTTCTTCTCTCTCCAGAAACCAGAGTCATGGAGGCTTGCTTGTCAGACTATTGTTGGAAACAAAGAAAATTCCGGCAAGGCATGTGTTGCAAATACTTTAAGCTATGTACCACTGGAATGAAATTTGGCCCACGAACATGCATTTATTATTATTATTATTATTTTCTTCGCAGGTTGTCGTCCAACGGCTGCCCCAGTGGAAAAAATGATTGTACTGCACACATGATGTACTAACTGCATGTGATCAGCGATCAAGTTGTACCACCTGCTATGCACTGTTGAACACGGAAGCATGCAATGATTTTGCTCTTGGAATTTATTGTCCATAAGCTAAAGTATACCATATCATTGAAATTTACATTTACTTCGGTAGATAATTTATTGTCCATATGTTGTTGTATAAGATTCCTATCGGATAAATTGTATATTAAATACAACAATCCGTTGTAGTCTAGTTGGTTAGGATACTCGGCTCTCACCCGAGAGACCCGGGTTCGAGTCCCGGCAACGGAATTTTTTTTTATTTTTGCATGCTATTATCTTCAAAAATCTTCTTTTGCATCTCAGGAAATTCAAGTGAAGAATTTCTATTCAAATACAGCAGACATTGAACAAAGTTCTACCAAATCTTCTGCAAAGCTAAATAGCTAATGCCCCACTGGAACGTTCATGTCATGTTTTGCATGCTATTATCCTCCAAAATCTTCTTTTGCATCTCAGAAAATTCAAGTTAAGAATTTCTATTCAAATACAGCAGACATTGAACAAAGTTCTACGAAATCTTCTCCAAAGATAAATAGCTAATGACCCACTGGAAGCTTCATGGCATGTAAAATCAACGAGGGTCTTACCAAGATCATCGTATCATTTTAATTTGCAAGCACACCAGATGCCCTTTGAGGTTGCAAGAATACCACAGGAAAAATTATATCAAACTGAACCAGCACACTAGAAGTTGCTTGAGCAACCATGAAAGCAGAAGAGTGAGTTTAGCTGTAGGAAATTGCTCATAAATAAACAGGCAAAGATACAGGTAAGGAGTGTAGGCACTCGATACTCTTACAGGTATGCTTGCCTTCAGAGCATAAACATACGAAAATAGTTACAACTTGCAGCACTGCTTACTAATACAGACAGATAAAAAAGAAATAAGGGCAAAATAGTGAACTCTGAAGTTGTTCAGTTGGTGAGCATCACCAGAAAGTTCAACCATTTTCACCTCCACTGAACACATGCTAAATAAGGGTGGCAATCAAATTTGCTGATGGTTGGCGGCCTACCAGGACGGCTGTATGGCCGGTCACTGGCTGGAAAGCTGCAGCTGATTCTAGCTTCTCCCATGTTAACCTCCTCTTTGATTCCAGTGAAGCTTGCCTTTCTTCGTCCTCCTTGTACTTGACCAGGCAAGCCGAAAAGAGATCTTCATCCATCTCAGAAAACATCTTCTTTACATTAGCTGTGAGATTCAGGACGGCTTGGTTCCAATGATTCTGATTATTATGTTCTAATGCTGGAACAATGATAGGCATGATCATTTGGCGGTTTTGCACAATCAAGCTAATAATGTGATCGTTGTTCCATATGAAAAGTGCCCGTTCAGCAACCTGAAAACAAGCATCTCGTTGAGGCAACTACTTGGATAAAAAAACATTAGTCGATGATGGCAGCCAAATGTTTTCCATAATGAGCTTGTTTCAATTGTTAATGCTGGTCCAAATGTCTCGCATTTGTGATATTAACAGTACAGAGCAACCCATATCCAAAGCATGATTAGGTGATAACACAATGGCCCACTATTGTTGTCCGCATTTATTTCGGACCATCAAACATCTATTATCTCATCCATTTGGTAAGTCAACAGGTAATGTTTACATACCTTATATAAATGATTGTTTTATGTTCATGATACATTTCAACTGAGTGATGTTTACATAAAATTTTAGCACCTATATAATAAAATGTCTAAGTGAAGTGGTAGAGACTAGTATAGTGAATTCATCAACGTGGCAATTGATCAATCACACAGAACCGCACCTACTTTCATATGGAGAATGCTTTTCTTAGGTGAGGGAAATGCAAATTGCAACAAAAACTAAAAATAAACACCGATAGGTTACATTTGTTCGGGCAAGTTACCTGGAAGTGAGAACTCTTGATGCAATGAGCAATCCGCCTAAACAAAGGTACCATACATTTCTGGAATTCTGCCATGCTGGTAGCTTCCAAGATCTCTTCAATCTCACTCAGAAACATCACCTCCTTCTGACTATTTGTTATTGGCCAATATCTTAGCAAACCAATTATTACTGAGCTAGCAAGCTTCGGATCCTTTTCTATGAACTGTGTCACACAGTACGTCAACTGCTGGAGATACACACCAACTGATTTTGGTTTGTGTAAAGGAACCAAAACTCTCCAAAGAAAGATTTTGTGTTCTTCCTTCAGAGGCAACGCAAAGCCACTAATAACACTGCCAAATACCTCCAGCAGCTCAGCAATTCCGTTATGCCGGTCAGTCTCAAACACAAAGTGGTAGAATATATTGCTTACTGCTTTCCGGATAAAAGGACGGTGAACCATGAACTTCCCATAAATCCTGTGCAGAATAGTTTTCAAACAATCCCTTTCTCTTGGATCCTCTGAATCAAGAAGATTCAGCAGTTTCACAATGAAGGAGTGATCAAAGTACTTTTTACCTACCTTTGCATCCAGGGAAGCGGATCCGATAAATTTCAGTAGCAGCTCATACACAAGCTGCAGATGGCACCATGCAGGCTCAAACATTGGCTCCTCCTCTTCACCCTCGCCGCCACCAGATGAACTGGACCTGTAATTTGGAGGAAACACCCGGAACAAGTTGACGGCAAACATCCTGAAGCTAGCAGCAATCACCGCCTCAGAGAAACGGGAATTGCTGGAATCCACGTAATCTATAAGATCCAACAGCGCCTGCCTCTTGATATCCTTCTCCGCAGAGCTCTTGTTCGGATCCGAGAAGTCAAAGACAGCACAGCACAGATTCAGCTTGCTCACGAACAGATTCTGCTTCTCCGAGTTGGGGACATCCTTGAATGAAACAAGGGGCTCAATGCCGGCCACGACGCTCGATGGGAAGATGGCGGACGACATGCGCTTGATGGTCGAAGTGGAGCGACCAGACGGGATGCTGCCGCAGCTGCTGGTGCGCTGTATCGGGTTCCCATTCCCAGTGCCATTGCTGCACTGGCCGGAGTCGAGGTCGGCTCTCCCAGAGGCCGAGTTTTTCCGGGGCAGCTTGCTGAGGAACCCTTTCCACATCTTCCACCAAGCTTCTCACACTAAAACCATGGTCGCAGCAAGGCTTCCAGCCAGCGTATCAAGACTAGCACCGAGTGGACCAACAACCGCGGATGCTAACCAAAAGATCTACCTAATTTCCAACTCGCCTCCACCTGATCCGGCGGGAGAGGAGCTTGTCGGTTCGAGCCACACCGCCACTGAGCAGATCAGGCCACCAGCTAGCTCGTCCGACCGAGAGCGCCCTCGCCGAGCCTAAGGCCAGCTCCGGAGAGTCACCCTGCAGCCAAGCGAGGTCGGTGGAGGGCGGGAGGGCTTGGATGCCAGATGCGGGGGCAAGGGAGGGACTCCGTCAGTGTAGGTCGGGGCAATGTGGAGGTGGAGGCGGCAGGTGGAGAGGCTAGGGCGCGCGGGAGGGCACCGGCAGCGGCGGCGGCGGCGGCGGCGGCGACCGCGCAAGGGAGGGGCGTGCGCAGAGACTGGCAGCAGTGAGCTACGCTTTACGCGGCGAAGACCGTTGCGCAGCGGGAGCAGCTCGTGAAGGGAGCAGCAATGGCGGCCGGCGTCTCTAGCTATTGGACACTGGACTCACCAGGAGAGGAGGGGAGGGAGAGGAGCAGAGGGAAGAAGATGAGGAAGGGAGAGTGTGTGAAAGAGATGGGGAAAGTTAAAAGAAAAAAAATTGTGTTGTGGCAAACTTTTGCATTGTGGCCCTTGACAGATTGAAAATAGAACATAGACTAAAAAATGGTGAAAGAGCCCTTAGTGAGCATAAAATTATAATTGAGTCCAGTTTCAAATGCAGATAAAACCAAAGTTATTAGCATTAGTGAAGAGTTGCCACATGAAATGGGTTCCCTTGGATTTGTGTGTAGGAATGAGCATGTGTAAATGTGCTCATTTATACATTTTTTTATAATTAAGGATTTTTTCTTAACTTTTTGTGTGTTTGTGTGTTTATTTGCTTACTTGTTGTTATGACGGGTAATAAGACAGTCGGTCGTAAGTATAGAATAAGCAATGTCATCGAGACATAAAGTTAAAATACGAAAAATATGAGCTGAATTGAACAGCATAATCAAATAGATAACCATAGAAGCCATGTGTTACCATAATTAAGGGCTTGATTAATTGTAGAAGCCACTTGGTATTTTCTTTTAGGCATCGGCTAACTTTATAGGGTTCTTCCAAAAAACATAGCAAGTTGCCGGTGAAGTAGTAGTATTATTTGATAAGCCCTTCTATTATTGATTTTATGGACGATTGGAAACAAGTCACCGATCTAACTAGTTAATCACCATCCGGTATGGACCGCTGGGAATAGTTCCTTTGTTGTCTCGTGTGGAAAATATTTTTTTAATGGGGTGGTAGTACGGACATGGTCATTATAGAAGAGCTGTGCACGTCTTACGATGTCTATGTTGATTAGAAAAACAACTGCAAATCTGGATCTTTTTTAAAGCGCCAGACCCTTGGTTTACAAGGCGAGATTAGCCAATAATCACACGCTAATGCTCCCCAAAAGCCACAAAGATAACACTAGTACTCACCACAATTATCAAGAAATTTGGGGTTGTTTGTGCAAATAGGGCCTTTAATCGGAGTCCGGCCCATCAGCACGGGCAGGAGGGGACGGGCCCGGTCGGCGGAAGCCCTTTAATTCGAAAGACACGGTCACGGGCAGAGCGACCCCGACCGTCCGATGGGAAGTGGCAGCCGCACGGACGGGGAGGGATGTACACGTGTCCGGACGATCCGAGCGGTGCGGCCGCCGGCACAATCGATGGCGAGCAACGTCACGGGTGGCGGTGGCCCGGACCACCCTGACCCGTGCCGTCCGCCCATCTGTCGCCGACAGGTGGGGACCGCAAGACGATGCGCGAGCCTGGGATGTTCTCCAGATTGTGGTGGCTTCTGCTTCTCGGCGACCATCTTCAGATCATGCAGAGAACGATGGAATCAGCAAGGTGTGGATTGACACATTGCATACGTGGTTATGACCAGTTTGATATGATTATTGATTGTATGATGAATCCACTGGCCTGGCGATGGGCAGTGGCCTCGCAATGGACAAAAAAAAAAAAGGAGATCGACTCCCACTCAACTTCAGTCACTCGCTGTGAACGGTAATAGTACCTCCGTTTTTTTAATCAATATGTGTTGATTTTTATCGTAATATTTGATAATTAGTCTTATTTAAAAATTTAGTGTAAATATATAAAATATAAATCATGTTTAAAATTTCTTGGTCAAACGTCTAGGGACAGTCCCAGAAATAGATAGGCTGCTCCATTGCAAAATCTACCCAACAGTTTTTTACATGGTAAAAAATTAAAATATATAATGAGTCTTCTGTCATAAGCCCCGGGCCATAGTCTAAATTGCCCAAGATTTAGGTCCGCTCCTAATTATATTAAAAGTTAATGATGTTATAGCACTAACCAATTACTATCTGCTGCTGCTATTGCTGCTAATAAGCAGCGCTGAAAATTCCATCCAACGAAAGCAGCGGCTATACCATAATACCAGGGTTTCTGTAGGAGCAAGGGACCAGGCAGAGCTTCTACCTAGTGCACACTTTTGAATACTCATTAATTCATAGCGTTCCACTTTGGGTCCTTTTCTTTTCTTTTCGATCAACACCTACTCTGTGCATAGTGTAATAGCAAAAGACCAGACCAGTGTTTCGAAGAAGAAAGTCACAACATCAGGAACGAACCTCGATCAAGTGTGCAATAATAATACACACATAAAAATGGAATTGTTATCAGCACATTTAGCTTTCTGGCCTCTTGGGTCTACTCTCTAATCATCTAACTAAAACTGGGCCGGGAGGGCAACAAGCAGACAGAGCATATTCACGCGCTCTGATCATGCGAAAAAAAGTGCTATTCACCCATCCGTTGTAGAGCAACATCAACACGACGATAGGGAAGGTAGGAGATGCCGTACTCCTGTCCATTACAACAAGTAGAGCTGAGAATGAAGAAGCTCACGGATCTTGTAATAGTCCTCACATGGGCCGTTCGATCACAATCTGCTGAGAACCTATGCTGCCCTGCAACGCACATTCGATAGCCGTGTCAGCATATACACAAACCAGATCTACTAGAAACCTATGCAGGAGCTCTCGGAATTGAAGGGTTTTCACGAGGAAAATAAGAAACCAGTATAGCATGCTTTCCCTGAACAGCTGCAGCAGATCAAAGCCTTGCAAAAACATGTTCACAGCGATATACTGCCAAAATCAATGGTAGTTCACCAGTAATTACCTTTTGGCTAGCATCACCAATCTCGCGCAGTGTAATGTATTCACCACACCGTAAAGCACCACCTAAAAGTTCAACCTGCAAGAGATTTCGTAGCTCTGAATTTCAATGGTTTCAGAATGTATCAACAGCGATACATACTCCTGCTTAAAAAAAACATCTGCTTCTAAGTTTGCCTATTACAGTTTTGTTAATCAATTTTGGTATTCCAACTATAACAATGTAAGTTATGCAAACAATATTAAGTGTAATCCTAAGAGGTGCCATCTAACAACAGGTTCTGCATGGGAGTAGGAGTAACAGTTGCTAACTCTGTCAGGGCATGCTCTCTCTTATTTACATATTTCATCCCACTATGCTTTATAGGATAATCCTAAAAGAGAAGTAAAATCGTCATGCCCATTCAACACTAAAATGTGTAGGACCAGTAGATTTGCTGTGACCTTCGGTTACGAACAAGAAATGGGGATAAGTGGGGGGAAATATTTTCTTCCACTTATCCTTGCAAAATGCAATATAGGGGCTAAATATACTCAAATCACTGTCTACTCAAATATTTTTCGTCCTTTACAATGAGGATTGCCTGCCTTTTATAACCCAGGAGTCATATAATGAGATTATAGAAATGCCCCTACGGGGACCGCTAACCCTAGGGGCAATTTAGATATTACACACTAGATTTGCGGTCCCCCTGGGACAGCTGTCCGGAGTGGTCTAGACTGGTCCCCACGTCACGTGGGGGAATATTTTTTCCTTGGCGTGCGTCTAAGCTTCGTCTTCGACCTTAATATTTCTCCTTCTCTAAGGGGGAAATGTTCTCGACCTCCATCTTGGCGAACTGTTCTCCTCTCCTGATGAACCGAATGACTCTTGTTACCCACTGTGCCTAGCAAGTAAAAATGTTAGTATTTGCCTAAGTGTCGGTCGAATTGGGGACATGGCGCCGGTCCTGCTCCAACAAGCCCCTCACGAATAAGGGTGAAAACTGTTTTTGGCCGAAGCCGTGTCTTAGAATTTGTAGGATCTCGATGTCCCCTATTCGGCCGAAACTTGGTTTTCTCCTTCCCT
The DNA here is from genome assembly GCA_003991445.1 of Oryza meyeriana var. granulata. Lineage (NCBI taxonomy): Eukaryota > Viridiplantae > Streptophyta > Magnoliopsida > Poales > Poaceae > Oryza > Oryza meyeriana. The sequence continues at coordinate 257,706 of RYFJ01000207.1, forward strand.
ATTGCATTTTATTCCTTCATTGCTATATGTTTATTCTTTGTTTTAGTTTTATCTATATTACATATTTTTTTATAATAATGTAAACTATTATTATTATTATTATATTTTTTTATTATTTTTAATTTACTATTTTTATGCTCCTCGACTATCATGCCGCCTCGATTTCCGTGTCAGAGCACGATTGCCAACCTCCTTGTCCCCCTATATAAAGACCAGGGGGGCAATGCTTTGCTTTACTTTCACTTATGTCGCCATTCTATTTCGCCTTCTCGCTCTTCGAAATTCCGTCATCTCGCTATGCTTCTCCTTTCATCCTCCTTTCGCTCTTTTGATTTCACCATGGTTAGATCTTCGAAGAAGTTGAGCAAGCGCTCGAAATCCAAGAATATCGATTTTGAAGGCGACAGCAGCGACCGGAATCTCGGTGTTTCCACTATGACTGAAAACATGCTTCGAGATATGATCTCGAAAGGCATGATCTTGAGTCGAGATGATGTTTTGCTTCCCCAGGGTGAAGACAATTTGTCCACCGGCCATGAGGGTTATACTGTTGTGTTCTAAGCTTATTTCGAAGCCGGTCTTCGCTTTCCCTACAGTTCTCTCATTTCCGAGGTTCTGAAACTCTACAAGGTCGAACTTCCCTAGCTGGCTCCTAACGTTATTGTCCGCATGGGGGTTTTCGAATGGATTCCCTGGAGTTGTGGCTGTGCTCCTCACGGAGAAGACTTCGCGTATGCAAACAGCATTCGTCACTACACTGAGCGAAACCCTTACTTCGACGGGATGAACTTCCTTACCCGATCCAATCGGGGGGCTTATTGGCCAATCCATGCGATCCGCTCGAAATGGGGTGCCAACTGGTAGTCGAGATGGTTCTATCACAAAATCAAGGCCAACCCAGGCTCAGAAACGTATCGGCTTCTCAGTTATACTGGCCAAATGGCTGAGTTCGATCCTGAGCCTGGCGTATCTCTTTCGAAGGATTTCATATTGTGCCGCCCCAAGATGAAAGAAATTCACCATACTGGATTCTATCTTTCACAACGAAATATTTTATGTCAATGTGTTTGGTAGCACCACTTGACTTGTTGTTACTCGAATAGAATAGTGCGGCTTTATTGAGTGTTTAGAAATGTTGTCAACCACTCTCAATCCCAGAATAAAGCTTTTAAGACATATGGCCTGCCTAGTTGCCTTATAACATGCTATAAACTCAGATTGTATCGTCGATGCTGCAGTGAGAGATTGTTTGGAGCTTTTCCATGAGATGGCTCTTCCTGCGAGAGTGAAGACATAGCCTGATGTAGATTTCTTAGTATCTACACACTTTGCAAAGTCAGCGTCTGAATAACCAACAACCTCAAGATCGTCAGACTTTCTATAAGTTAGCATGTAGTGCTTAGTGCCCTGTAAATAACGTAGACTTCTTAACAGCCTTTCAATGGTCTAAACCTAGATTGGATTGATAACTGCCAAGCATTTCGGTCACAAAAGCCAAGTCTGGTCGTGTACAGACTTGCGCATACATTAAGCTTTCAATAGTTGAAGCATACGGAATCGTCTTCATCTGATCCTTCTCTAATTGATTCTGCGGGCTTTGGAATAAACCAAACTTATCGCCCATTAACAATTTGCAGGGTGATAGAGCACTTACTCATGTTGTATCTTTCAAGTACTTTGTCAATGTATGACCTCTGAATACCCTAATACTCCTTGCTAGACCTGTCTCGGTATATATCTCAATGCCCAAAACATAAAGAGGCTTCACCAAGATCTTTCATGTGAAACTTAGAGACAAAATGCCTTAGTCTCATGTATCAAATACTTATCGCAGCTTGCTAATAGAATATCGTCCACATAGACATACTAAGATATAAACTATCACCCTTATTCTTCATAAACACAATGATCCACTCCATTCTCCTTAAATCCAAAATTCTTAATTATATCATCGAATTTAAGGTACCATTGTCTAAACGCTTGCTTAAGACCGTAAATGGATTTCTTTAGCCTGCATCCCATATATTCCTTGCCTTTCATGACAAAACCTTTCGGTTACGCCATAAAACTTGCTCATGCAATACCATAGAAACGCAGTCTTGACATCCATCTAATGCAACTATAAAATCATAATAAGCTACTAGGGCCATGACGACTCCAAACGAGTTTTCTTAGAGACAGGGAAAGGTTCATTATAGTCTATTCCCTCTCTCTGCGAAAAACCCTTAGCTACGAGCATTGCCTTGAATCATTCGACGTTTCCCTTGGAGTCATACTTAGTTTGTAGAACCCATTTACAGCCTACTGTTTTTACTCCTTCGGGAATTTCTACTAAATCCTAGACATTGTTAGCGCCCATAGACTTTAGTTCATCTTCCATGGCATCAAGCCACTTGGATGAATTCTCATTGATAATGCTTCCTTAATAAAATGGGTCATCTGCTTTTTCCCAATGTTTTCTCCAATGAAAATCTCATATCACTAGGAATAACAATCGATCTCCTCTCCGCTTGTGATCTTCTTAGTTGTGCAAGTCAGAAATTTCAGCGGCTGAGAAATTGCACATCCATATTGCTGTATCATTTTGTGCTACAGTTCATAGTATTCTCAACTGAGATGGAGACCACAGAGAGGAATGACTGTGGCACTGACCTGAGATACAGGCAGATTTCCTGTTGGATAACCGCATGTGACACGGATTTCCTCAAGTTCTAACTGTCGATCCTGTGAGCTCCCAAATATTTGATCGTTCTCTAAGAGATGGGCGTGTCTGCTTAATGAATTATGACACGGTCTGGCAATAAAAGCGATACCTCTTAGATCTTTCTATACCAATGAAGTGACAACTTACAGTCTTATGGTCTAATTCTTTAGAGTGATTAAAAGGTCTGCTTCAGCAGCGCAGCCCATACTCTTAAATAATTATAGTCGCTTCTTGTGTGCCCTACCAGTCCATAACTCATAAAATGTCTTAGGCAACGGTAGACTTATAGTACCGATTTAATATTGAGCGGGCTGTTTTAATGCTCATCCACAATTTCACAGACAGACCTAGAGTGACTGAGCATGCTACGCACCATGTCCATTAGTGTGTAATTACACTCAGTAATATTCTGTCTTGTGGTTCACCGGGCATATGAATATTGGGGACAAACTATTATTTTCCTGTAGGAATTTGCAAATAGCCCCGGGAATTTACCCGTATTGAGCACTTTTTCCATAATATTCTCCTCCTCAGTCTGAACAGACAACTTTAATTTTAACATTATGCTGATTTTCTACCTTAGTCTTAAAAATCTTAACTACTGTGTTCTAGTACTTCAGAATTGGTCATTAATGGAAAATGATAGTTACCATAAGGGAAAAAAGGTCATAACACTAATGAAGAAAGTCAAAAACCGTTATACTACGCTTTTCAGTGGCCATGCTGAGAAGGTCCAGCAAATATCCGTTGATTAACTCAAGTATTATCTCGTACTCCTAGTGGCCCTTTCTTAATTTTTTAGTGAATTGCCTTTATGCAATCTAAGCAGGATTTTCTCAGTGAAATCTAATGGTTGATATTATCTCGTCTTTAATGAACAATCCATCCCTCCCTTCGAATATGGCTAAGCGACAGTGGCATAATTTCGATGAGGCCTCATCTATCTTAACATGATTCATAACATCCACGAATCATGCAGATTCATGAAGAGAGAGCAATGAAGTTTGCCTGCTTAAAGAGCAAGGCCCACAACCTTATTATTAAGCTAATAAACATTCAATGTCTCCAAAATCTAAGCCATATTCCATTAAACAAGAACAGAAATAAGGTTCCTTTGATTGATGGAGCATAAAGAACATCATATAATAAGATTAAGCCTTCCTCCTAAAAACTAAGAGAGATCTCCAATGCCTCGATATAAAGTTTATTGCCATCGTCACTCTAAGACCTTCGCTCCTCCCTTGTGAATACCTCACGGAACACAATTCCTTAAAATCGAATTCGGTGAAGTAATGGCACAGTCACGGGAACAGCGACGCGGGCCCGCCTGAGTTATCCCACCAAGAACCAGATACATAATTCACATAGAGTGCAATCATCAACGTAAGAGAATAATATCAGATAAAATAACATTTTCACCTGTAACTTCAGCAAGCCGGTACACTTGCTAAAGTCGGGTATTACATTGTTTCTGCATGTGTCCAGTTTTCTTGCAAAACTTGCAATCATGTCACTGGATGTAGATGCACCAAATCCAGATGGACACCAGTAGGGCGGCTTATTTTTCCCTTAGCTTAGGCTTTAGGCTTGCTAGTCTTAGGTCTTTTGCTAGCTTCACCTATGCAAACTTCATCAGCCTTCCTCTTTCCCTTATTAGACTCAGCGAGGAAGGCCTTGTGTTTTCCTTTTGCCTTTCTGCCTTCTAACGCTCCTCCTCTTCTATAGAGTGAGAGATGAGCTTGGCAATGGACCATTTGGTCTTATGATGTATTATGTTTATCTTAGAAATGGATCTGGTTCGGTGGCAAGGAACTCATGATGAAATGGACCAGAAGCCATTAGAGATAGGCCATGTCCATCTCTTTAGTTGTGCTGACCATGTTGTCATAGACATGATGTGCTCTTTTACACTCCCCTTTCCGTGGCGAGAGGGGTGAGCATCCTCATGATGAACAACACTGGCATAAGTTTTTGAAGAATCTTTTTAAATTTTGCTCTACATAGTCATATACGGGCCTTGCATGTCAGGAGATCAGATAACATACCGCTTCTAATGCCATGTGATATGGATGTTCTTAATTGACCATCAATCTCATGCGATTCGTCTCTTTCCCATTTTTCCGCCTTCTCGCTCTATAAGCTTCTTAATTGCTTAGCGGCATTAGCAGGAGGGTAATGGGGCTCTTCGCGTAAGCAACATCATATAGATCAAGTAGCCCAAGGTAATTCACCCTCTCCTTCCATCCTAGAAGTTAGTGCATTTTAGCTACTCGATGCTGTTTCATTTAAGCAACTACATCATTAATAGCTGAAATTAACGACAAACATTAGTAACGACATCAAACTATGTGTGTAAATTAACCCTAAGTTGGTCTGGTTAATCATGCACAGAAATATTCTACTCCATAATACCATTGGGCAAAATAAAGTAAAACATAAATTGTCGTCAATAATAATGTCCCAAATCAAACTCGATTGGTCAAATATAGAGAAAAGAAATAAATAAAATATTCTTTAAATAAACTTCTCGTTGTTTTATTTATTGGAAGTTAATTCTAATGCAAAAAATATAAACTTTACTTTAATTTGAGCATCAAAGAAATTGCTTAAAAGAATATAAACTACTCAGTCATAAAATCATAATTGAATAATTTTGGCTTAAAGAATTAATCTCAGCATGCATAATATAAAATGAAAATCTTACTGAAATTTATTTTATGGCATCATAATATTTTATTGTAATAATATCATCAAAAAAACTTAAAGAATTAAATCTACTTATGGAAATTAATAAAGAAATAATTGAGGAAAAATGAATAAAAAGACAGAATTTGCCTTGCCGGCCCATTAGTTGCTCCTCAGCTCGTTACTATCCTGTTGCCTGGATCGCGCTTGCCCTCATGGAGGTGCTGCTCTGGTGGCCGTTGCGCTTGCAGGCCCTTTATTACCGCGCGTCCGATCCGCACTAGACATCGAGATCCCCAGAATCGTACTCAGCGCGCGCGACGATAACGGCGTCGAGATTTCAATCCAAAGGGCCCCCATATCGACGCTCCTGCGACAAAAGCAGCGCGTCGAAACCCGAAACCCTAATCCCCATTCCATTCCTCTTCCCTTTTCTCGCTGAGAGAGAGTGAGAGCTGCGCGAGCGAGAGGCGGCGAGACACATGGTGCGGGCCGACGTGGCGTCTCCTGACATGGTCCCTGATCCATGCGACTTCAGCCCCTTGCCCTTGCCCTATTTCTCCTCCTCGTGGTTCTTGATGCACGGCCAGCGCCGGCGAGAGCGTCGGCCCCTGTGCGGCCAATAACGGAAGGCAGGGCAGGACTAGGATCCAGAGCGCTGGGGGATCTGAGGTAGGATTGCGCGATGAAGACGGTGGGATGCCGGCGGGATGCACGGAGGCACGCACGCTTTAGACGACCTGATGCTTCGCCGCGGTGCAACTTTGAACCCGATCTCGGCGAAATTGGATTGGGTAAGTACCTTAGCCCTTCCCTTTAGATTTTTCTTGATTGGTTGGGGTTTTTCTTAATCGCGGTTAAGGGAATTTGATGTTTGGAGCCTTAATTCACGAGGGGAAATTTTTTAGGGTTCAGCCGGGGGATTTTGGGAATTTTTGATTTTCTTAGCCCAAATTTGGCTCCCCTCCTTTTACTTGCTACCCAAACTGAAGCATGATGGCCGATAGAACTCATAAAAAATTCAAAATTGACCGACATTTGTTAAAGCCACGGCATTAGGACTTGATAGGGATGATTGAAATATGATGGGTGGCTAAGGTGGCTGATACCACAATATTAATCTTACAATTACCCTAAACTTAGCCTACACACTAATCACCTTAAAATTTTGCGAATTAGGTGAATACTGACTGGTGGATGTCGAAGAGCCATTAGTGCCGTGGAGTTAGAAGTTGGTGTAGAATTGCTATTCACCGTTATGGGTGTGTCGCCCTTCCGGCCCCACCGTACACTATCCGCGATAGGGAGAGATCGGCCTTCGGTCTCCTTCCAGCGCGTTTAAGATCAGTTAGGTTTTGGGAATAGCTTAGCGTGCGTAGATCGTCACCCACGACGTGCCGTAGCTCCCTATTATTCTAGCCTATTAGATAGATCGGGGGAGATTCCGTTAGGGAGAAACATACGCTACCGATCGTGGCGTAACCGTGGGACTAGGTCCACGTTGTTATCAGCGCGTGGGTCATGGTAAAACTTGCCCACGCGTCTTATCCTGGCCGAGCCAGTAGATCCACCAACACGAAACACGCATTTAGCTCATCACGATCGAGTAAACGAAAGTTAAGGCCAGGGAAACTAACCAGGAACCGACCAGCAAGCTGGGATGAACAAAAAAAAATCAATCGAAAACACTACGCCGTTAGCCCGGATGGCCAGATTTTCTGATCTTCGGCAACGATAAGCAAAACATAAGGTGTCACATCAATGAACTCACGAATAACAGCCAATGCGAATTCAGAACATAAATTCACCAAACATCGAACAAATGAGGCACGCTGGGTTACACAGAAGTGAAGGACCAAAAAAAAACGCTACGATAACGAAGTAATAACTAGATGAGGCACCCCCACTCTCGCAGATATCTTCAGTCACAGCAACAAAGGAAGAAAGAGTGAATGTACAACACGCTGATCAACTCAGTAAATATGGCACACAGATCTGGTTGATCGTGAGCGAACTTCGAATCGAACAAAAAGTGGAGAGAGAAAGAGAGAAGGTCAAGACCAACGCCATAGATCAAACAACTCAATCGAACACAAGGAGAAGCACTTCTCGTGCGTTATCTGTTTGATCGTGAATTCGTGAGCAAACTTCGACCTGAACAGAACAAAACGTGGAGACAGAGAAAGGTCAAGACCAACGCCTTAGACCAAACAACTCAAGCGAACACGCGGATCCGAACTCCGAAGCACTTGTCCTGAGTTTTTTTTAAGAAAGGAAGACCGAGAAGGCAGAGGCACTTGGTCGATCTTAGTGAGATCGGAACAGAAGATGTTTTTTCCCTTCTAAGTACGGAGTTTTCTCTCAAATTTATTTTCCACTTCTTTCTAATCAATATTTTAGAATTTTAGGTAGTGGATGAGGATATATAGGTATTTGAATGGAAAAGAACCAGAAGCTAGAAGGATAAAATAGTAGGACAGAGAGAGTACTTAACTGCATTAGTGCATAAAGAACCAGCCAAGTCAGATAAAATTTAACCAATGCACTAACTTAGCACGGGGGATCAGGTCAACGTGTCATATCGGACAAAACTATGATACAAAACAATTAAGGAGGTAACTTGACGTAGTTTTAAAGCTGAGGGAGATGCTGTCTAGTATTGTAGTTGAGGGAGAAAAGTTGACTGTGTGCATACATAAGGGATGTAAGAGTATTTTTAAAAGAGGTCTAAAATTAATTTCTAAAAGCTTAGATTGGATCCATCCTAAATAATTTTAAGCTCAAAAAATTTTACCATCTCTAAAAGAGCCCCAAAAATTAAATCACAAAAATTAATTTATTGGCCAAGTAGGATAAATGGGCTTAGCATTTGTTTGCGATCGTTTTGTTTTAACAATACGGTGCCTCCGTGCGAACACGGATCGAGAGAATCCTTGTTGACGCCACCGCTCTTTAGTGTTAGAGAACATCTCGTCGGCCATAGTGTTCTCGACGAAAGACTTTGCCGTCAAGCTATGGAGAAACGGAAGGACCTGTCGATCCCATTGCCAAACGTGTTATTAATCGTGGTCGGTGGAGAGGCAGATCGACGACAGCTTGTGGCGGTACACGGATCAAGCGATTGCAATAGGTGGCGTAAAAAAAATTGGCGTGGACGGAAAGCTAAGTGGGGAGGTAGATCGACGACGGCTTACGGCAGTGTGTGGATCAAGCGAACGCGATATGCGGCGTAAAAAAATCAGCACGGGCGGACAATTCTTGGTGCGTGAGTGGTGAAATTTCCCTGTGGGAGCAGTGATCGGAGACGCTAATAGATTTCCAAAATCTAACTCACTTTTAGACTAGGATTAGGCATAGGGAATTTTTGGGATAGATTTAGGTATTTGTTGAAGGCCTGTTTTTTCTATGTAGATCCTAAAATTTAATTTTTAGGAATTTTTTTAGACTCTCTTATAGATGCTCTACTACAATCTTTTTCCTTACGAAAATAACGTATTTGGGTTAGACAATTTAGCCCAGTGCATGCACAGGTAATTAACCCCCCAAATGGGGGCCGCCCCGCGTGCACGCGCACCTGCCTCGCGTGATTCGGCCAATTACGCTGGCTTCCAGCCCACATGCATGTGATTCTTCCAGCCCACTGATTCGAATTGTCCACGTGTCTGTGATTCAGCTCATTACACCTGCTTCTCTTTTTTCATTTCAGGCAAACGTATTTTCGCGCCTAGAGCATGCAATTTCGGCCACGATCCGGTGCTTCGCGTGTTTCCGACCCAACTTGATGCGATTCTCCCTTTCTCCATTTCCTTTTTTTTCTGGGTGGGTAAGATAGGGATACAAAATATTATACAAGAATATGTAAACTTCGTATATGAATAGTACATTTTTTATACATAAGCTTTATATACAAGAATAGTAAACTTTCTATACAGAATTTTTTGTTCGGTAACTTTCTACATAAGTATAAAAAAGACTTTATACCTAAATTGTATTTTTATAATATATATATATATATATATGCTCCGGGCCGTCGGATCGCCTGATCGACGGTCCGGGGCGTTCCCGGCCCGGTCGCGCCCTCGGTCCCGGGACGACAGGCTCCCGGGGACCGGGGCGGAACCCCCCGGACGTCGATCGGGACGATCGACGGCCCGGAGCATGAAGCACGGGCTCCTCCGTGCTTCATGAAGCACCATAGCCCATCTCTCTCTCTCTCTCTCTCTCTATATATATATATATATATATATATATATATATATATTAATGATATGTTACAAACAGATAAACAAAACAGTTGAGATTAAAAAAAGAAGATGAGAGTTATATTTTAATCTGTTATTGTTTGATCGTCAAATAGATAACCAAATAACTAAAGATTGGCATAAACTTCAAAAGATTAAAAAAGGACACAACAGCTATATGGGCTATGAGGTGACGAGGCCCATGGCCTGGCTGATGCCTGTTCTAAAAGGAAAAAGTTCTATTTGGCTCCCTCAACTATAGGTCGAATCTGATTCGTACCCATCAATCGTAAAACCGGGTATAATGATTTCTATAATTATTAAAATCGGTGCAAAATGACTCCCTCGTCAGTATTGACTATGGTTTTACTGACATGGCATATTGACCTAGTCTTTGTTCTATATGGCCGCTATGTGTCGCTTACGTGGAATCACAATCATAAAAAAATAAATAGGGCCCACATGTCGTTGTCAATTTCACAAAAAAATCAAAAGAATTTATGGAGCCTACATGTCAATCACAGCATGAGGCCCACTTGTCATACTCCTTCCCTCCCTCTGTCCTTCCTCTCTCTCCTTAGCTTTCTCTCTCCTCTTACCATAGCTGCACGCGCTGACGTGACCTATGTAATGCCCTGCTTTTAGCGAGACATTACAGACTATTTCAATAAAAACCTATCCGCAAAAATCCGGTTCTTTGATTGTTGTGTCGTAAGTCGTGTCAAGGTGTCGATGTTTTATGCTGGCAATAAATATATAGGGCTACTCGTTAGACCGAAACTCGATGGATTGCTAAGGAACACGAAACAATTTATACTGGTTTAGACCCTCGAGATAAGGTAATACCTTACGTCCAGTTGTGGTGTATTGCCTTTGAGGTTTCTCTCGTGAGATTTCTTCTTCTGCCCTTAGGGGGCATCCTGTCTCTCCTTATATACTGGGGGACAGGTTACAAAGTAGGAGTTCCAGTCGATTATTTTTCTTATCGTACAAGGTAAAGTCTGCCGAGTTCTATTATATCCCTAATTACAAGGCTAAGCTCATCCTCTGTCCAAGTGGCCCATATGTTTGTCATGAAGTACCCGGGGCCCATGGCCTCCACAATTATCACACCCTAAAAAGTAGCCATACAAAAATAATATCTGAGAAAATGCCCAAGAAAAATAAATTAAAATGGCCAAATGAATTAATTAAATGTAAAAAATACAAAATAATAAGTTACTGTGGCTAGGAATATTTTTCTTATATTCTTCTTGCCAAAATTAGTTACCCAGGGAAAAGGAAAATTGAATTTATTTTATATTTATTTAATTACTTTAGTGATCCTCTTTATACCATTAAAATTAATTATGTAGCTTAAAAAATCCGAGAAAATTTCAGAGAGTTTATTAAATCACGGGGAATTTACCAGAAGTAAATGCCACTATGAAACACGAAGAATTTAGTATTATAAATACTCAAACATTTAAAATACTCCGACAAGACCCCTGGAATATAAAAGCATCTAAGTATTTATTTAAAGATTTAAACTCGGGAATTTTAATATTGGAAATTTTAAAATTTTATTCAAACTTTTTTCTTAAATAAAAATTTCTAGTGTATTCTTGTATTTTTATTTACCTGCGATAATTTTTAATTAAGACGATTTTCAGGGTGTTACAGATCAGAAGTAAGTCTTCTGTATTATCCTCCCGAGTAAATCCCGAGTAGACTTCTCCAGCATTGTTGATTCCCAACTGCCTTGTTGAGTTTTGACTACAATCTTGAGTTCTTGACTGTTTTAATTTGCAGCCCTCGAAGCCGAGTTGAAAACCCAAGCAGAGGAGAAGAAACAACAAGATATCAAGCTGAAAGAAGCGGAAAAGGCCAAAGCCGAATTGAAAAAGGCCAAAGCCAAGGTGGAGGCCGACTACGCTAGTAAGTTTCCTGCCTGACAATAACCTTAACCTGTCTTCTTGTTGCTCCAACTGCATGTCTTGGCTAACAAGTATACTTGTTGATGCATTTGAACAGCTTCAAAAGCCAATGCCCAGACACAATTTAATGCCTTTGCAGAGGAGATCAAGATTGTCAAGGAGTCACGGGAGATCCTTGTTGAAGGTGCATCTAGGCCCCTATATGGGTTTTGTTGAGTTGAATGACAAAACGATTAAAAGACTAACTTGTTTGCTAAGTGTTGAGCATGAATTTATTCTTATGATTATATTATGATATTATTGGCCCATAAGAATATGCTTTTATTGATGACTCATATTAATATATGCAAGTAAGTGTGTGATCCCATAAAGCAAATTGTGTCTAACAACAAGTCAGTGTTGTTATTGAAAGAGACATGGTGATATGTATATCAGATGGTCTCTTTAGTGAAAAAGTTTGTTGGCCAACTTGGGATATTTGATTAAAATCATAGTACATGGATTTTATTGAGTATTTATTGTTGATGTGAAGCAAAGCTTAGCTTAAAGTCAACAAGAGTGTGTGAAGATATCAAGCAAAGGGACAAGTAACGAGGGACTAAGCAATGGGGAACCAAGTGACGACTTGGGACTAGTCACCCATGCTAGGGTAAAGTGAACGTGTGCTTGGAGTTCACCTCGAGTCTTATCTAGCGAAGTAATGCAAAGCATCGAATCATTGTTGGATCTTTTGATGAAGTGGCTTATGGATGGATAATGGTATGTTGATCATATTTATTGAAAGATCCTAAGTCACTTAGCTCAAGATGGATATGCTCAGTGGTGTTCAATATTGAAAGACCTCAAGTTGATAATGATCAAGTATTGGCATGTTGAAGACATACAAGCTCAAGTGAATGAAATATTATAAATGTTTAATCTTGAGTATAGGAATGCCGTACTATCAAGAGGGATGCAACATTGACTGCATGAAAACACCAAAAGTGCTCATAGGTCAACCCATGTGAGTGAGCCTTGAGAGTTAACTTGAGTTTACTGACCAGAGCAAAACCGGTCTGGCCGGTTTCCTCTGAGTCAGCCCTAACGGCTAGTTGGTTTGAAAAACCGGCCTGGCCGGTTTTGGGAACCGGCCTGACCGGTTTTCCCCTAACAGTAACGGCTAGTTTTTGGTGAGTGGGTATTTATACCCTTTGGCCCTCTCCCTTGAGTGCTGCTGGTTGTTTCTGGTTCTTGCACGTTCCAAAGGCTTTCTAACACCAGCAAGGCTCTCCCCAACCTCTCTTTGTGAGATAGGCTTGATTTGGTTAAAATCTTTGAGTTAGGTTGAGAGAGAGTTTGTATGTGAGTTTTAAAGAGCAATCCATAGTCTTGAGCACTTGAAGGTGAAGTCTCGCAGCTCGTGAAGCATTTGTTACTCTTGGAGGTGAAGCCTCCTAGACGGCTAGGCGTCGCCGGTGAGCTCCCAGGTTTGTGGTGAGCCACGGATCGTTTGTACAGGTTTGATCTTGCCTCCGGAAGGGAAAAGATCGATATAGTGGAATCGGGGACATAGCTTGACCTTAGGGTCACCAAAAGCTTCCTCAACGGAGATGTAGGGTTCACGGTGGTGAATCCGAACTTCGGAAAATAAACTCCTTGTGTCTCCACTGCGGTTTGTCTCACATTTGATCTCTAGCATATTTACTTTGCTTCTGCTCGATCTACTTTGGTGTGCTTATATTGTGTGCAGGGACTAAGTGGACCTGCCATGCTACATCAGCAAAGACACATCTTCAAGTTTGGTTTGTGCTAGAACTCATCGAGGGCGTGTATTTTACTTGTGTAGGTTCTGCAGTAGCAAACCGGCCTGACCGGTTTTGGGTTTTGAGTCAGCTTCCTCTGTGAAACCAGCCTAACCTATTTGGTAAACCGGCCTGGCCGGTTTTGGTACTTACTTTGGATTAAGTTTTGATAATTGCAGAATTTGCCTATTCACCCCCCCTAGGCGACATCTCGGTCCTTTCACTTGTCAGATCCGTGAAAGGGCTCCTAGATATTATGGAACCTCACCATGCTAGGACCAGCTCTAGTACCGTCTCTCAGGTGCAAGCACGCCTTAGCAAAGCCCCGAGCATCTTGAAAAAGTACTTGGATAAGTGTGTCACTGTCGGTGTTGCCCAAACCTTTGCTATGACCAAATCGATCTACCCTAGGGTAGATATCTAAAAGCTATACTCGGGCAAACTTAGCATAATCATTGTAAAACTTTATAACTTAGATAAAACAAGCTCGTATTTTATTAACAAGGCACATAATACATGCAACCCCCGACTCACTACTCGATTGAAACAAGCGATGTAGTGAGTCAGAGAAAAAACTTTGTCCATATGTATAGAGAAAATATAAAACTCAGGTATAGAAAGGATGTAGCTGTTCTATATTCTATAAGTTGCTGACTAGAACACCGTCTTCAGTCGGTAGGTACTCGGACGTGTCACCTCAGTGATAATGAACGGCCCTTCCTACAAAGGGGATAGTTTATGCCTGTCTTTGGTAGTTTGTATTTTTCTTAAGACGAGATCACCCACCAAAAAGGCACGGCCACGAACATTTCGACTGTGATAGCGACGCAGGCCTTGAAGATACCTTGCCGACTGGATAGTTGCGATGTCCGTAGCTTCTTCCAACTGATCGAGTTCGACCAATCGGGTTTCGTTTGATTTGTCTTCTGAGTGGGTCCGAACTCACGGAGAGCTGAACTCCAACTCGGTTGGTAACATAGCCTCAGCACCATAGACTAGAAAGAAAGGGGATTGCCCTGTTGCCTAACTAACCGTGGTTCTTAAAGACCAGAGAACGGATGGGAGTTCTTGTACACACCGCCCTGCATATGGTTGTAGTCGGTCGAATACCCTAGCCTTGATACCTTGTAGGACCATGCCATTAGCACGCTCGATCTGCCCATTACTTCGTGGGTGTACCACAGAAGCATAATAGATCTTGATGCCAAAATCGTCACAGAAATCTTGAAATACGCCGCCCGTGAACTGAGTACCATTGTCCATGATGATGCGGTTAGGAACCCCAAATCGGTATAAAATACTCATGATGAAGTTTTTTGCTCATGCCGTTGTTATGGTAGCAATGAGTTTTGCCTCAATCCACTTTGTGAATTTATCCACTACGATGAACAAGTGTGTGAACCCCCTGGCGCTTTTTTGAATAGCCCAACCATGTCGAGCCCCCAAACTGCAAAGGGCCAAGAGAGTGGAATTGTTTGAAGTTCTTGAGCTGGAAGATGTATTGGTCTTGCATAGAATTGGCATCCCTCGCATCTGCGAACTATATCTTTAGCATCTGTTACTGCAGTCGGCCAGAAAAAACCCTGCCTGTAAGCCTTTCCGACTAACGTTCTGGACGCGGCATGGTTGCCACAGATACCCAAGTGGATCGATTGCAGAATCTGCTTGCCCTCCTCGGGTGTGACACAGCGCATGAGGACTCCGAATGTGTTTCTGCGGTACAAGTCTTCTCCGATTACAAGGAAATATTTGCTTTGATGCTTGATCCGTTCGACTTCACTGCGTTCTTCTGGGAGTTCGTCGTCTAAGAGAAATTTGAGAACTGGAGTCCGCCAATCTTCAGAGATGATTAGTACTTCATTTGTTGCCAGGGTAGGTTCAGCCCCCGACAGTTCAATCACTGGTTTCTTCTTGACTGATGGCTCCAGTAGTTGTTCAACAAAAATCCCAGTTGGGACCACTTCTCGTTTGGATTCCATGTTGGCCAATTCGTCTGCAACATCGTTGTATTGTCGTAATACATAAGTTATCTCCAGCCCGTCGAACTTGTTTTCCAGCTTTCTGACCTCTTGACAATATACCGCCATAGTATCGTCGAGACATGTCCAGTTTTTCATGACTTGGCTGACCACGAGTTGAGAATCCCCACGCATAACCAGTCGACGAATGCCGAGCGATATAGCAATGCGGAGCCCGTGGATAAGTGCTTCGTACTCGGCGACATTGTGGGAAGCCAGAAAGTGAATCTGGAGGACATACTTGAGTTTTTCGCCAGTGGGTGACGTCAACACAACGCCAACCCCCGCGCCGCCGATCCGTAGAGAACCGTCAAAGTACATCGTCCAGTACTCTAGCTTGTCCGTGTTTGTAGTCGTCTGAACTTCTGTCCACTCAGCCACAAAGTCGACTAGAGCTTGAGATTTGAGTGCTGTCCGTGGTTGAAAAATGATGTCAAACGCCATCAACTCGAGAACCCAATTAGCGATTCTGCCAATGGCCACGCGATTGTGTAGGATATCCCCGAGTGGATACGATGTGACAACGGTGACTTGATGCGACTGAAAATAGTGCACCAACTTCCGGACAGTGATGAGTAGGCCATATAACAGCTTCTGGACTTTATGATATCTCATCTTGGAGTCGGCTAGGACATCGCTAACGAAATAGACTGGCCATTGAATTTTCTGTATATGACCTGGCTCTGATCGCTCGACTATCAGCACCATGCTGACTACCTGAGTGGTTGGCACCAAGTATAACATTAGTGGTTCCTGGGGCATAGGTGACGCCAATACTAGTGGTGATGCGAGAAATTTTTTGAAATCTTCAAAGGCTTGCTGGGCTTCGGATGTCCATTGAAAATTGTTCGTTTTCTTCAGTAGTTTGAAAAAGGGCATGCCCAGTTCACCAAGTCAGGAGATGAATCGGCTGAGTGCCGCCATGCACCCTGTCAGCTTTTGGACGTCCTTCTGGCTAGTTGGGTTGCCATGTTCATGATAGCATTGATTTTTTCTGGAATGGCCTCGATGCCTCGATGTGATACGATAAAGCCGAGTAGCTTTCCGAACGGTACACCGAAAGCGCACTTTCCAGATTCAACTTCATCTTGAATCTCTGAAGGCTTTGGAAAGTTTCTTCTAAGTCAGCGATGAGATCTTCCCTAGACTTTGTCTTGATCACCACGTCATCGACATACGCCTCCACGTTGCGCCCGAGTTGAGTGTGTAAATACCGCTGAATTGTTCGTTAATACGTTGCACCAGCGTTTTTCAACCCAAACGGCATAATGATATAGCAGTATGCTCCAAACGGCGTGATGAAAGAAGTCTTCAGGCAGTTCTCCTCCTTCAAGCTGATTTGGTGATATCCTGAATAACAGTCAAGAAAGCTGAGAAGTTTGCACCTCGCAGTTGAATCCACCACCTGATCTATTTTGGGTAGACCAAATGGATCTTTGGGGCACGTCTTGTTTAAATCGGTGTAGTCGACACACATGCGCCATTTACCGTTCTTCTTCCAGACCAAGATTGGGTTTGCCAGCCCATCCGGGTGGTAGACCTCTTTGATGAACCCGGCTGCAAGAAGCTTGGTTATTTCCTCCCGAATAGCATCTTTGCTGTAACGACCTGTTTTCCCTTTCCCTGTTGGAATTCGTTTTCCCGAGTTCGAACTCCTCTCCTATCCTATTCAGTTGTGCTCTAGTTTTCTCTTCCTAGCCAGCCGACTACCTTTATCCCTTGTGCCGAGTAGATTGCTACTCAGTTCCTGTATCTTGCCCTCTTTTCTTTGTTTCACTCGGCCACCTTTGCTGTCGAGTAACCCTATGAAGTTGCCGACTACCTTGATAATCTACCCGCTGTCTCATCGCCTCATCTAGTTGCGCCCCTCTCGTTGGACGCCGACTGCCGAAGTGTTGGCGAGGCCCGACCTCTACCTGCCCGCAGCCCAGTTCGGACCACTGGACAATAACCTGCTGAACCGCAAGGACCCGCTTGGACCAATGGTCAGTCTGAAGCTCTGTCAGTGAGACTCCACGAACCCGTCCTTGGTACGACCTTAGTGTCTCATCGCCGCTACAGTGTCTACCAACTCCACCGGCCACACCCAGCTTCAAAGTCAATCCCTGCCTCAACGTCTCGTCGCCTTGACAGTTTATCTTGACTCCTTTTCTCCATCGCCCAGCGTCGACGCGCCCTTCTCACGCGCCGGCTATATAGGAGCATCCATGCCTCCTCATTCCCTTGTATTGCAACCCGGCCATCTCTGCTAAATCATCGTCTTCCTCCTCCCAAGCCCCTGAGCCATTTCTGGTTTCCCTAGCTCCATCGTCGAGCTAGTCGACCATCCGGAGTTCCAACCCGGTGAGCCTTGTTGCCCCATCTGCAAGCTAAACCATCATCCGGTTACCATCCATCCTCAGCCGACTGCTACCTCTCTGCAGCCGACTTCCGCAGTATTCTTTTCCTAGCGTTTTATCTCTTTTCAGCGTACCGGTAATGTTATCTTTTCTACTTGTTTAGAGCCCGAAACGGAGGACGATCCCGAAGCCGTCTTCGCCGAGGAAGATCCTTCTTTGGAACAAGGCAAGCCCCTTTGACCATATTGTCTCCTATATGTGCAAAATTATGTTGTTTGTAAAATATGCATGGTTAGTTTACACTTTAAACTGATTGGCCTCGGTTTGCAAGCGCAACCGATGGACCTACCCAGTAGTCGCACTTATTTTGGTAGGATTTCAATGTATCTCTCCCTTGATAGCCCCTCAAATGGCACGTTGACATCATACCCGTCGGGTACGATTGCTGAGTAGAATGCTTAGCCCTGCATCGTTGTTTTGTCGTTGGGAAAATATTGGTTTTGCTCAACTGATTGAAAATCCGGTACCTTGCGTATCGGCGTGTTTGTGGAATAAATGAAAGTTTGTGAAAACCCTGATATACAGAGACAGTGCCTGTGTGGCCTGGCTATGTATTATCGATAAGGACCGTTTCCTTCGGGAATTGTATCCGAGCATTTTACAGTGCGACCATACGGGTAGTATGGGATGCCCTTGGCCGAGTAAATTGTAGGTTTAGGGAAGTCTGGTGCCGACTGGAGTGGACTCATTTGAGTTGTGGCTCGTGAGCCCCTGGTGCTGACGGTGGTTGGAGCCGACCTGAAGCATTGATCCTATATGGATCCTTCTGCTGGCATCTGGTAACCCTAGACTGGCTTTGGAAATGGCCTTGTCACGAACTTCCAGTATAGGCCAGTACTCGGTATAAGTTTCGTGTCGTATGGGTAAAGCGTGCACCCTCTGCAGAGTTTCAGCTGAACTGTTCGAATAGCCGTGCCCACGGTTAAGGGCGATGTAAGGTGATTCCCATAGCGTAGATTTGTTTGTCTATGGTTTGTGAAAGTGTTTGATGGGAAGGGAATCGTGACCAGAGTTTGCCGAGTAGTAAACGGAAGGCCTGTGTGGCCAAAAACGGGCCTGTGTGACCCGGGGTGTTGAAGCACCATAAGCAAGTGTGTGAAAAGTAATCAGGAGATAAGTCTTCGGGTTGTAGCCAGAAGACGTTAAAGAGCATGCTCCCGGGTTGTAGCCAGGGCAGCAAGTGAGCTAACTGGTTGGAGCCAGTGTAGCGATCTAACCGGTTGTAGCCGGAACATGCTAAAAAGAGAGCTGAGATTTGGTTGTAGCCGAGTCTCAGGGTCTACGGGTGGTTGTAGCCACTCGGGAAAACAGCAGACCTGGAGTGGTCGGAGCCACTCGGGTGATAGTCGAGTGACTGTGTTACTCGGTTCATCACCAGAAGTTGAAAAATGGAAAATACATGATTCATTAAGTGGCAAGTTGTTGAAAAGCAACCTGCGGAATGGATCGAGGCGTGAGCCTCTTTTCGACAACTAAAATTTGACACACTAGTGTTTGATAAGAGAAAAATGTTTCTAAAGGCAGTTTTCCGCAAATAAAACTCTTAGCCCCTTTGTCTAACCGACATGGCACCTTTTCCGGGCTTGCTGAGTACGAAAGTACTCACCCTTGTTCATATATATGTATAGTAGGTTTTGGAGAAGAAGACGAAGATCCGACTGCCGCCGAGTTCTTTCGAGACCACGCCGACTACGAAGACTTCTGAGGTTTCGAGCCTAGTTCCCAACCAAGCCTGTGGTGTAGCTGTGTTCTTCTGCCAAGTAGTTTTCCTTGCTTCCGCCCTGTCTGTGTTGTTCTCGTTAGTTCACCCTGTTGTTGCTTTTGTCCATCTGGGGCCTGTCTCGGATGGAGATCCTTGTAATATATATGTATGTACTCTATTATGTATTTATTATACTCTGAGTTGTATCACCAATGATTATGTGCGTACCCGGCTACTGATCCAGGGATCGGGTACTATGTGCACATGGTGGGCTCCCATCTCCCCACTGTGGCGGAGGTGGAGGGTGTTCCCCCACATTTGTAGTCCTGTGCGAAGCGCCGTAGCCGTTGTTTGACTGGCTTGGCGTCTGGCCTGACGTTGAGGGAATGCTCGATCACCTCCCTTAGTACACCAGGCATGTCGAAAGGTTTCCAAGCAAATATGTCCCTGTTCATCTGGAGGAAGATGATGAGCACATCTTCCTATTTGGGGTCGAGTTCGGTCCCAACTAGAGCAGTTTTGGAGGGGTCGGAAAGGTCCATGGGGATCATCTTGGTTTTAGAATCTGCAGAAATTCCCAACTTGGCTGCTGTTTTAGCTAGAATCTGATCGTCCTCGCGTAGCGGCTAGCCGAATGCTATTGTGCCCGACTGCCGCTTCTTGAGATTGAGCCAGCTCGCAGCTCTCCTTATCGCAGGTGAAGGCTTGCTTGACATCGCTGTGAAGAGAAAGAACTCCGGCTGGCCCTGGCATCTTGAGCATCATGTAGGTATAATGTGGCACTGCCATGAATTTGGCTAGCGCCGGCCATCTGAGTATGGTGTGATACGCTGTCTCGAAGTCGGCAACCTCAAAGCAGATATTCTCGGTGCGGAAATTATCCCGCGTGCCAAAAGTAACTGGCAGAGTTATCTGTCCGAGTGGAGTAGAAGACAAGCGAGGATTACCCTGTGGAAGGGCGTTGTACTCGGTGGTAGCTCTGAACGAGGAATCTTCATCTCGTCCAGCGTCTTGGCGAACAGAATGTTGAGAGCACTGCCTCCATCAATGAGAACCTTCTTCAGTTTGATGCTCTTGATGACCGGGTCCAGGACGAGTGGATAGCATCCTGGATGAGTAACCCAATTGGGATGATCTGCGCGGTCAAACGTGATTGGCGTTTCTGACCAGCGCAAGTATTGGGGGCGTCTGCTGTAGAGACCGAGTTGATTTCACGTGCTGTAAGCTTCTGCTTCCTCTTGGACTCATATGCAGACGACCCTCCAAAGATTTGGTTGAGCTCAGCCTGGGATCTTGGTAATCGCCGGCTGTGCCCGAATCTAGCTTATCCTTGTCTTTATCGGCGCTAGATGTTGAAGCCTGCTCGGAAGCAAACTTCCTAAGCATGAAGCAGTCCTTAGTCGCATGCTTGCCCTTTGGATGAAAAGGGCATGGCCCGTTCATCACTTTTTGGTATTCGTTATTCCTCGGGGGTCGCGGCCGAGTATGCTCTCCGGTAGCCACCACATTATCCGACTTTCGCTTGCGGTTGCCGGATTTGTTCTATGTTGGCTCGTCGTTGTCTTTCTTATCCTTCTGCTGGGGCTCTTTTTTGTCGTCGAGAGCCTAAGCGACCATGTCGGCCAAGTCGGCGTACTTGTTCGTCATATCAAAAAGAGCCTTCACAGTAGCGGCAAGTTTCCAAGTGAACTTGGCAATGAACGGGGCATTTTTGACTCCCTTGCGGAAGGCGGCAGTGACGACCTCGTCCTTGATCATTGGGATTGAATTCCGCTTCTCAGAAAACCTCTTGATGAACTCGCGAAGAGACTCATTCTTCCTTTGGTGCAACTGATAGAGATCTGCTCAAAGATGGCCTCTCGTAAGTTCCCCGGAAGTTGGCGATAAAGCGTTCCTGGAGTTCTCCCCAGGAGCCGATTGACCACTTTGGGAGTCTTGTTAGCCATGTCCTTGCCGAGTCGACTAGAGCGACAAGGAGGTAGTTAGCCATGGCCTTGTGATCTCCTCCAGCTGCTCGGATCGCCAGAGTGTAGACCGTGAGCCAGGACTCGGAATTGGTCTTCCCGTCGTACTTCTCGATTCCAGTCGGCTTAAAACCCGACGGCCAGTCGACCTGTTGCAGCTCCTGGGTGAAGGCCGGTACTCCTTCATCTGCATGAGGACTCCAACTCCAACTACAGCGGTGAAGCTGCTCGTGGTGGAGGCCGAAGCGCTCATTCTCGTCTTCCAGTTGGCACTGCTCATCTTCCTCGTGTTCACGGCGTCGTGCGTTGATATCTTGCCGAAGATCATGTCGTAGTCGGCCTTAGAGATCCTAGTTGTCTCGACGGTCGTTTTGATGTCGACGCCGCCAGTCGTTGTTGGGGTTGCCAAGTGACGTCTGGCGTGACACCGTGTGCAGCTGACTAGAGCCGGCCGCTCGGCGTTGTGTCCAGGCGGATGAAACCGCCGTTGGAGAAGTCGACCGGTTGGTCGGTATCAGGGTATCTCCCGACTGTTGGTGCTGCTGACATGCCGCAACGGTGATCATGGCTTTTATCCTTGCTATAGTCGGGGTGGCCTGGTGATCAAACCCAAATTGGAGCATGTCCAGTAGAGTTGCAGCGGCTACGACGTTTTGCTGAGACATTACGAAGACGTCGTGATCACTGACTCAGGTTTGGAGTATTTGTTGTTGAGCAGTCCACCTAGCCCTGCGCAGATCGTCGTTGCGGGCGTCGCGCTTGGCATGCAGGCTTCTTGCTTCTTCCTCCTGTTGTTCTCGCAGTCGGTGGGACCTCCTCTTGCTGCTTGCGTAGTCGGCGTGCCTCCTGAGTGGAAGTAGAGCCCTTGGACGCCATGAAGACTTCGCGGGCAGGAAGAAGCTTGCCGAACTGCTGTCCGACTTGGAGTCAGAGTAGTTGATGGGGGTGATTACAACTCTGACCTCACTAGATCCAATCTCGAGCAGCTCTGGGCCGTATCCAAGTCGAACTTCAGGAGATCAGGTTTGCCGTGTCAGATGCTAATTGAAGTTATCCGCGGCGTTGCCGAGTCCGAACGGGAGATTGACAGTCTCCTCCTTTCTTAGCCCGATCTCGGTCGGCTCGAGGCCGAGTCCGAGTCGAAGATCGAAAGAAAGAGTTGTTCTGAGACCCAGGCATGTTGAAGATTGTCGCAGCATGTCGACGAGGATTGCTGCAGCATTACATAGGCCGACCGGCACGGAATCGGCTTGGTTCCTGGCCAATCGGACCAAATCTGAGTCAGACAAGGTGAGGTTGTCGAATTTATCGGCGACGAAGTCGAGGCTCCAAAAGGTGATTGTTTGCCTGGGGAAGAAGTTGATGTCGTCGACTCCAGTGGTGGAATCCATCAGGCTTATTGAAGATGATCTCGCCGATGCCTCTACCTGGCGCGCCAATTGTCGATGTTTTATATCGGCAATAAAAATATGGATCTACTCGTGAGACCTAAACTTGATGGACTGCAAAGGAACACAGAACAATTTATACTGGTTCAGGCCCTTGAGATGAGATAATACCCTACGTCCAGTTGTGGTGTATTACCTTTGAGGTTTCTCTGGTGAGATTGTACTTCTTCTGCCCTCAGGGGGCGCCCTGTCTCCCCTTATATACCGGGGGACAGGGTTACAGAGTAGGAATCCCAGCTAAGAGATTTCCTTCTAGAAATACAACGTGCCCGAGTAGAACTATATCCTTTCCTTGTCGTACAAGGTTATGTATGCCGAGTCCTATTGTATCCCTAATTACAAGGCTAGGCCCATCCTCTGTTCGAGTGGCCCAAATGCTTCTCATGAGGTACCCAGGGCCCATGGCCTCCACACTATGAGTCGCTAAAAGCCGAGCCCATAACCACCGGTGCAAATTGGAAATGGACCGCCCTCCCAGCGATCCCAGGCCGAGCAGCTGCCGCCGAAGGCCTGTGCATGGGCGAAGGCCCTGTCCCAGCCCGGCCTCTGATGAGCATCACGACATCGGGGCTGGGAGTCCACCTCACGGCACCGAGATCGGTGTCCCCCACGTCGTTGTCCTCGTCATCTTCTTCAAGGGCTGGCGGCAGCGAAGGGCGTATGGCCCGAAGGGGCTGGACCATCCTCGGCGCATGTGACTAGGGCCTGCAACATCATCGGCGGTCTTCTTCCTCTTCTTTCCCGCGATGTCCCCGGGGCCATCGCCCTGGAGCTGGACGGGGTTCTCGGCGGGGGAACCTCCTGGCAAATCTACATGCACACGCGGTTCACCCTACCCCCTTCAGGAATTTCATTGTCTCCCCATACTCCTTCAGGGCCATGTCCCGGACGAGGCGCTTCACCAGCTTCTCCGCTTTGCCCAAGGAGACAACTGCAAACCACGCAAAGTCACCTGAATCAGAACAAGTCAAATTGAATTTGGTAATCAATGAAGAGGCGAAAAAAGTTGACTGTGACTCCCAGAAATTCACCACCAGAATTCTGAACATTTCTGTGTAATAAATCCCTGTCCAAGAAAGCCAGGGTACACAATATCAAGTTGCCATACAGAGTACGTCTTACAACAACGTAAAAGTGTCTTACATAAATGCAGCGAAAAATGGTAAAGAAAGCCTATAAACAAATAGCCACACGGAGGCTTCCATTCCACAGGAAGCTCGACGGCGGATCCAGCCTACTCCTCCTAACGATCCTCGTCGGAAAGGAACTTCATCTCTAAGAGGGGGAAGGAGAGCAAGACTGAGTACCACCGATAGTACTCAGCAAGTCATACCCACAATTACCCACAAAGACAGGCTTAGGGTTCATTTGTGTAAAAGTAGTTGCAAACAATAGTAGTTCACAAACGGGTACAAGGTTATGTAATTAAACAATATTAAATTATCACTGATCAACGTTACACCACGTTGACCAGGCCCAACCAACCATCCTATCTCTACAGTATATTTTAAGTCAATTTATTAAGGTGAGACTAATCACGGTGAGTCTTGACCAAACACCCATAACCGCGGGCATGGCTATTAGAATAGATTTTAACTCTGGCCAGAGGCGTGCAACTGTACCCACAAGACACAACCCCACACACGTTCCCGTGTGTCGGTGTGTCACCACGACACCCCGTGAGAGGCTGTGACAGGACCGTTCACGCAACTCCTCCCCAACCATCCACACCACGCTGAGGTTGCACCTGCCGACAAGGCACACCATACCGGCCAGGCTACCCCCCTTGGGCCACAATGGATCCGAAAGCCGATCAACCCAACCCCAAGCCAACCCAACTCTATCACGCCCATTCTCACCAACAGTGCCTAGGAGAGGGAGAAGCTACGCTACGAGCCTAGCCGTTGCCCACACTGGCTTGTGGTATGTATGAATAACTACTCAAGGGGTTCCCGTGAACCGGTCCTTAATTGCCATTGGTGTGACCAGCAAAACCATGCACCCACAGCCCACCATTAAGGTCATATTTTAGTTGTATGGTTGTCCATGACCAAAGATCCATCATTTCGACATAAAGTCGAACCATAAGTATAATAATGAGTAGTTAGTCCCCCCCCAAGGTGAGCTAGTTCATTCTAAGCATGGCTAAGCAACCTAAAAATATCTCCTAGTCAGATTGTTACCTAGGTTACAAAGTATCAAGGGTTATCAAACTATGGTCGTCAAATTGTACATATATAGACCAAGACCCATCCCGTATGAAATAATAAAAATATGCTCCTTTATTTAAATAAAACAAGACATTTGGTATAAATTATGGGCAAAATGATCAAGAACATAGTGTAACTTGCCTTGCTCCGGCTCTGCAAACTCTGCAACTACCGCATAGTACACGGGAGGGTCGAAAACATCGATTTCTATAGCAATCAAAGCACAAACAATTAAAAACAGTATATGAGAACAATGAAACATGAGATGAAACTATTTTCAATGCATTCTTGACATTTTTCTAGATTTAATGAAATTTGAATGTAATTAATCGGAGCTCGTATGAATTAGTTATGAATTTTTAAAGGTTTTCTGTGTTTTACTATACAAAAATAATCCCTAAACGATTTATTGCACATTAATCCGGAATTATGGCGTCAGCGGACCAGGAGACCGGCACCGACAGGCAGGCCCCACTGGTCAGCGACACCCGGGAGGACGGCGTCCACCGTGGCCTGACGGGATCAGGCCGTGTGGCTGCCGACGCAGCAGCCACAGCGGACCGAGGAGCCGACGCGGCGCCGAGGTGGCGTCGATGTGGAGAGGAACGGGCGCCCGCAATGGGCGCCATGCGGCTGGCCCTGATCCACCCCGAGGTAGATCGGACGGCGCAGGATGAAAGGGGTCCGCTCCCCGCTGGCGCAGCCATGCCGCGGCGGGGTGAGCGGCCCGATGGTCGCCGCCAGTGACCATCTGGCCCCTAGAAAGCGGTGACGAGCGGCGAAGGAGAAGGGAAAGTGGGCCAGGGCCTTACCGAGAGGTGGCGACGACGGGAAAGGCAGACAACGGCGGCGAACAGAAGAGCTAGGCGGCGGCAATGGCTCAGGTTCGACGGCAATGGCACGTTCCGGCAGTGATTGAAGGTGACGACGCATGGGACGACGGCAAGAAGGACCTGGGGAAGAGGTAAAGGCGATAAGGAGTGGTAATTGCCAAAGCGAACGGCGAGAACGCGGCCGAAGTCGAAAAGCGGCTGCGGAACCCACCTCGACAGGGGCTATGGTGTTTCGGTGGCTCAATAGGGTGAACGACGGCCGAACGGGGTGCGCTTAGGTGTGGAGAAGACGGCGGAGGCACGAGTGGGGCTCGTCGACAACTACAGCAACGGCGGCGAGCGGCTAGATTCGGCGGAGCGCGGCGAGCGGTTCGGGATTTGGGCGTTGAGGGGGTATGGGTGCACGGGGAGCTCGGGGAGTTGAGGGAAAAGCGAGAGGAGGCAGCAGTGAGGGTTTATATAGCCTGGTGGGTTCGAGATCGTGGCCGAGGAGACCGAATTTCACAGAGGGGTGGCAAGGTCGACGGCGGTGTGAAGTGGGCGTGTGCGTGCGCGGTTTTCACGGCGGAGTAGGGGAAATGGAGAGGGAGACGTGGGAAGACTGGGTCCACGCAAGTTTGAACGGAGGGCGGATGCGTGGGGAGGCCGAACGGGTGAGGAATCAACAGTGCGGAGGATTTTCCCCTTCGGCCGATTCGGCCGGAGGAGGAAGACGACCCTGACATGTGGATCCTAACCACACAAGTTAGCGGCCGGGACGAGTGGCAACGGCGGACGGGCGGGCCCCGGTTGGCAGCGAGAGGGAGAAGGAGAGGGAGTGCGCGCGGGGTCATGTGGGAGAGAGAGTGGGCCGGCCCAAAAAGAGAAAAAGAAAAGAAGAAAGGAAAAGGAAAAATGGATTTTTCAGAGGGTTTTAATTCCGATAACATATTTTGATTTATTAAAAATACTTCCAGTGCTCTAAAAATTCCAGTAAAATTCCTGTTAGTGTATTTTGGCAAGAGAAATACAAGAAAAATACTCCAAACCATGGTGGATTGTTATTTTGTCTTCTCACCGTTAATTAATTTTCATTGCCTTATTTAAATAATTTCTTTGAGTATTTTCTTTAGTATATTTTGTGTGGTTCTATTAAAGAGGAAAAATCTCAGGGTGTGACATTGATGGGGAACCTACCAAGGCGGTTGTCGGGAACGGCGATGGCGGGGAGATCATAGATTTGGTTGTCACGATCGATGGTGATGTTCCACGACCGCGCCAACAGATTGACGCCCATCATCAGGAACTCCTCGATGAGGTCCCGAACGCTGAGGCGGCTCGCGATGGCTGGAAGGAGCTGGCAGCGGGCCTCCAGTGTACCGGTCAAGGAGACCTTCGGGCGGGCATCGAAGCTGGGCACACTCAACGATGACCAAGGGGTCTTGAACTCGCAGGAGTCGGCGGCGTAGGATATCTTGTGATAGAACCACCGCCTCATCCACAACTTCTTCCACTTCGGCATCGAGGCGGGCACGGGCCATAGGTCAGCCTAGTCGGGCCGCATGGTGAAATTCACGTTGCCGAATATACTCTTCTTTGACCCGCCGACGTCACCACCGTCTTGCTGTTGAGGGTGGCCTGGTGGACGACGGCGAAGAGGTCGGCCGTCGGCTCGAACTCCTGAGTCTAGGCCATCCACTCGAAGACAGCAACACGGACGAAGGCGCTCGAGCTAAGCTGTGGCAACTCCAGCTTGAATTGGGCAAGCACCTTCGGGAGCAGGTCACAACAAGGGATCCGGAGCCCGGCATCGAAGTAGGCGGCGAAGACTATCGTCTCGTCATCCCACGGCGCGGGGACAACGTATTTGCTGGGCGCCCATGTGAGCCCCTCCGAAAGGGTCCCCCTGTGGCAGAGATCGTCGATGTTGGCTTGGCGGATGAGCAATGGGCTGAGGTAGACGGTATTATCGTCGCCGATTAACCCCAGATCTACGCCGCCAGCCTTCGCCATAGCAGGTTTTTGAGGAGCCATGGGAGCTAAGTTGGGTGAAGAGGATTAAGACCGAAGGTGGAGAAAATCAAAAGGCTGTGCAAGGCGAGCACGAGTAAACAATAGAGATCGCTTTTCAACAAGAGGACAAAATGACACCGGGAAGGGCCGGCCATGCCTATATATAGACGAGGCTGCCCGATGAACGCCAATCACGGCGCGCCACGTGTCACCTCGGGAGGCGAACCGATGTGAATGCCGAGCGGCTAATGGTGACACGGCACGTGCCACGGCGAGAGAGCGCCACGTGGCACCTCGAGAGGTGAACCGCTGCGTCACTGCATCAGCCGACATGTGGCGCCTCACGCAATGGGCCACCTCATCGCCGCCGTGCCCGACGCGTGGCATCGACGAGGGACGAACCGTCATGAGACTGTGTCAACCGACACGTGGTGACAAGTGTCATGGCCCGCGAAAATTGCCCTCGTCGCCCTGCATGGTCGAAGGGCCCTAGCAAAGCGCGGCGAACCCGAACAAAAGGTCTTGAGCTATACTCGACCTAGGGACAGCGAGCGGCCTACATGGCATAAGACTGTATCCACGAGCTCGGTCGAGTCGCAACTCACCCTTGCACATGAGGGGCTTGTTGGAGACAGGCCGCAGCCCGTTCGAACCGTCCTCCTTTCTGAAGGCTCAAGATCGAGGCTGCCAGCCGAAGCCCCTTCGGCGGCCCAAGACTGAAGACATGTGGGCGAAGGGCACAGCCCGAAGATGAAGGACTTCAGGACGAAGTACTGAAGCTGCCGGCGAGAGGCCCAGGAGAGCCGAAGAAACGACCTGGTGAGCAAAGCCCGATTGCGCTTGTCTTGACTAAGGAACAGGACGGCCAAAAAGGCCAAAAAGCCCATCAGGGGCCCGGCCCACGTAGCGGCCTAGTGGCCCACGTGATGGCCCGACAACCTGTTAGGAACCTGCAGATGGGAAAAGACAGAAATACCCCTGTAACTACCCCCATCAAGGGGCTATGATGTAATACCACATGTAAATGAAACCCTAGAGCATGTAATTGTACCCCTGGACCTATAAATAGGTACCCAGGCCACTGTAATGGCGAGATTTTTGAGATTAATACAAAAGATTTACCACTCTAGTCTATTCTCAGATTCCACTGTTGTTTTTCGACAACATTATTTAAGGATTGCAATGATGTATATCTGATTTTCGTGGATACCAGCGCTGCGTCCTGGGATTGGTATCAGTATCGCGGTTCCGTGGGGAAGTAGTTCACGCTGTTCTCCTACGGCACGCCCTATTTGGTGTCGTTGTACAACGGTGCTAGATTAGGGTGTGACAACCTAGCTCACCGCCGAGATGGAGATGGAAACCATCAGCTCCTCCTCCAACTCCTCCGGCGCCTCCACCACCACCACGGAGTCCGGTGGCACCGTGCAGCTGTCGCCTAAGCCGGTGGTTCTCCCGGTGGTGGTTGTTGCCTCGAGGGAGTCAACGATGGATGAGGCCGCCAAGACGGGGCTTTGCTTGTTGGCAGCGGTGACAGCCCCGGCGCCAGGGTGGCCTCGCTGTAGGCGGAGTGTGGCCAGGTTGAGTGGCCGTGCATCTACGACCACATCAAGCAATGTGGCGTAAGATCCAGGTTGAGGAGCCAGAAGACCTTGCACGCGGCCTCCGTCAAGGCCCAGCACGAGTTCTTGATCTCCCGGCCGCATCGACCCCCTCCACTCTAGCCTCCAGTAGGTAATCCTATCGATTAGTTGATTGAATTGGGGAATAAAATCAGATAGAGCTATAATGAAATACGATGTGTTAGGAATTAGAAAGGCTTTCCCTTTATTTGCTCAAATAGATATACAGCAGAGCAGCTTGTTTCTATAATCAATGTCGCCTCTTGTGCATCTTGCGAAGATGGCCTTTCTCGATGAGGGATGATCTGCTGGCGGCCGGATTTCGTGGTGCGTGTGCGGCTATGGCAAGAGGAGAGGAGAGGAAGAGAGAGAAGGTAGGAAAGGAAGGAGAGAGAGTGGATAACATGTGGGCCCCACTCTATTTTTTAATTTCTGGGATGACTGGGCTGCCACGTTGTCGGAGGGTGAAACCTCGACGGCGGGAAGTCAGGAGACCCCCCTTTGAGATTCGGCCAGGGGAGTAGTTCTCAGGCAAAGTCGGCGTCAGGTGGAAGAAGATAGATGGTTGGATGAATTGCGCACAAGAGACAGGAGGATTTAGACAGGTTCGGGCCGCTCGGAGGCGTAATACCCTATTCCTGTGGGGTTGCTATCTGTGGTGGATGAATGTGGTTACAGGGTGAACCTAGCTCGCGGCCGGAGCCGGAGAAGAAGAACAGTAGTTAGCGTGCGAGCCAGAGAGCCAGAAGACGGGGAAAGCTCCTGTCCAGTTCGGCCTGTCCCTCTCGGTGGCTTGGATCCTCCTTTATAGAATCAGGGGAGTCCACAGTGCCAGTACATGGGGAGAGAGGAAGCGCTGTCTTGTCGCATGTCTCCACCTGCTGCCACCTGCTGCGCCCACGCCGGGGTAGGTCGGCTGCAGGCGGCCTAGTCTTCGGGACGTGAGGATGTGACGGGATGTGACGAGTCGTGACGAGTCATCTGGTCGTCTTGCTGCTTGCTCTCACTACCGAAGTCAAAAGGCTTCTGACAGCACAGTCGGGTGTCCACGGGGGGCCGTCCTGGGACGTCCACGCGTGGCAAAGCAGGCGACAGGGGCGACAGGCCCTGTCGCCTCGTCATTAATGTAGGTAGTTGGGGAGCTGATCCACCGAGTTCCTTGAGTCAGTCGGCACCCGGGATCAGGGCAATCGGCACCCGGGGCCGAGTCACCCAGTCGGCACCCGGGAGCAGGGTAGTCGGTCACCGGCCTCGGCGCCCAAGATCGGGGCCGAGTCTGCGATTCCCGGGCCCGGGTGGCGCACCCGGGGAACGGGGTACCCGGGACCGGACGGTGCCCGGGTTCCGTGTACTTAGAGGGAAGTGGCCGTAGTCGGCTGTCACCGGTGTAGATTGTGAACCCTGGAGGAGCTGACGTGGCTGAAGACCCACGCGTCCCCAGGGCATGTAGGACCCCCTGTCCCATTTCGCCGACGCACGTGGACGTCACGTCAGCGAAAATCACCGTCAATACTACCGAAGGAGTCGTTTTATACAGGTTTTAGTAGTTAGAGAAGTCGTTATACCCGGTTTTGTGATTGAGGAATACGAATCAGATTCGATCTATAGTTGAGAGAGTCAAATATGATTTTTTTTTTCTTCCAAAACCGACACGGAGTCTTGTACGTATAAAAAAAGACTCACATGCGCGATGGAAAATAAATCATGCCGGGAAAGGAAATAAGCCGTACGCATAGGGGCGCGTGCACTTTTAGTGAAGTAGGATTTCCAACCGAAATGAGCTCCCAATGAAGTAATGGTAAATGGGGGCAGCCTGCCAGCCCAATGCAAGTAGCTGCAAAGTAGGATAGGGTTTAGTGGTCCAACGATGCTACTGCACGTGCGCGCCCCACCAGCATGCGTCGCGACAACGTGAAACCAACTTCCTCGTCGGCGCGTGCCTGCGCGTGGGAGGAATGGCCTACCACGTTTCAGGCCTTTTGGGCCACGTAGGATAACAAGAAAATTCAGCATTTGTTCTATTAAACTTTAAAATTTGAGTAAACTTTTTATTAATAATTTAAAACTTTCAACTCTAGTTTTGAATCTTTCAATTCAACTTTTAAAACTTTCAACTCAAATTTTAAAAAACTTTACTCAAATTTTGATATTTTCAATTTAAAATTTAAAACTTTGAACTAAAGTTTTAAAACTTTTAACTTAACTTATTTATTTATAATAGAAAGTCATTAAATACTTATGATGCTTACTAAAGTGATTAGCGCTAAATGATCACGCGGCCGCATTGCACGCAACTTAAGAATTCGGTGCGCGTATACTAGCTGCATCATACCGTATAAAACCAAGCCCAACGAAGCTAATCACCTTGCGATATCAGTATGACATGAGCTTGCCGCTGAAGAAAATGATCTCACAATTGCTTGGTTTAATGGAATCCTTAATTTTCCATTAAAAAAGAAAATGATTTGCTTACTGAAGAAAAAGGGAAGAGAAATTTGCTGTGATAATATCACGGAATTCAGCCATCATTATATAATAGAAAGAACCACTCAACCACCTCGTTGGCATATTTGGCGGATGGGTTGACCTAGACAAGATAGGGTGAGTTTCAAGATGAGAAAAAAGAAAAAAGATCACGTAAAACGAGTTAAGTCATTAGTGTATGATTAATTAAATATTAATTATTTTAAATTTGTAAAATAAATTAATATGATTTTTTAAAGCAACTTCTAGATAGAAAATTTTTGCAAAAAACACACCGTTTAGCAGTTCGAGAAGCGTACTCATGGAAAACGAAAATGTTTTTTCCCTCAACCCATAGTTTCAAACGCTCCCTTAGTCACATAGGAATTGAAGAACATATTTTTTTCCGAAACATAGCACAAACGCAAGAATTTAAATACACACGCACATTCACCTCTTCGAACATCTACACGCACACTCTACCTCTATAAGCATCTTTGAAGACTGGGTCTATATATTTTGAAATCAACGAAGTCATGCCATATTGTTGATGGGTACATTGTCTACTACTAAAAGAATAATTAGTCGTAAATACGAGTATCCATATCAAGTCTAGGACTTAAATCCGGGTAGGTTCATTCCACCGCAAGAAAATATTAGTAGCGCCATTAACAGTTGATAATATTTTTAGAAAGCATCATGAGCGCATGACTCCATTATCTCATCCACTAGGGGTTTAAACACACTCTTGCGCACACGCAGATTTGCTTCCAATAGACAGGTTTTAGCTTGTCAGCTATGATCGAATGGAAAAATAAAATTACCACGCAATTTTCTTCATGGTTGTCTTTTTTAACACTCATTCATCTTTAATATTTCCACTCAGCTTACCCTTCACTTACAAATGTTTTGCCCCTCCACTTACCTAATGCTTCGATCACCCTATTGCCAAATGCTTCTTGTATGGACCCGGCCTCGGTGCAAAAACTATTTTCAAAACCCCATTTTACTGTGTAGGTGGTTCATACGAAAACCCCTACAGTACGCAAGGGGGCTTGCGGTACCAGATCGTCTCTATAAATCGATTTTCAGAGTCCATCCACTAAGACGATCTTTTTTAAAAAAGTCTTATTTTTAGAGGCAGATGGTTTAAGTGACCAGCTTTAAAATAAACCGCCCATAGAAGTAGAGTCTTCAGTGAGCGATAAATTTTAGTCCACAGCTAACGCTCTGTCTTTTATATATCTCTTCCTCTCCCTAACCTGATCCTCTCTCCGCTCCTCCCCTCACATGTCCTCTCTGCCTCTCCCTCTCCTCTTCTCTCCCTCACTCTATCGCCGGAGGTTGCCGATGTGTCCTCAGGCTGCCGCGGTGCACGCCTTCACAAATAGGCCTCGGAGCGCCGAATCCGGCGATGATGAGCCTTAGAAGCGTCGATCCAGTGGTTGTGGACCTTGAGTGACAACTCGTCGTAGTGGATGTCAGAAGCAAGGGTTGTGGGCCGTGCTATGGCTTGGTGATGGTAACCTTGGTGTGGAGGAGGTCCTTGCTGCAGCTCGGCGATGGTGACCTCTGTTGGAATTGTTAGCGGGTCTAGGGTCTAATTAGAGAATAATTTCTAGAAAAATCTCAAAAGCCCACCTCATAAGAGGTATACATGTGAACTTTAGTACCACCTTGTTTATTCTAAGAGAGGGAAACCTCCATAAAAGGATGAGTGCTCTCATAGCCACTTGAGCAATGTGTAGTGGAGAGAACTAAAGAAACACATGTGCGCTTGCTCGTCTCGCCGGGCTCGAGGCCAGGGGGCGCGAGCAAATTGGCTCCTCATGCTTGCGCAGACACGGCTTCCTTTTGCAGTTTTGGTTTTCCTGCATCCAACGGATATTCCGGTATTTGTTTTGGAACTCACCGAATTATTCAGCGCGTTGGACTGGTGTAGAGTCTGAGTAAGTTACAAGCGATTTATCCGGTTCGGTTACGGGTTATGGAAGGCGTCCTGATCACATGTCTTATATATACCGAACCGCCACCTCCACGCAACACACGTGAAATCAATCTAGGGTTTTGCCTCTCCTCTGTACTGCGCCGCTACACGTCGTCTACTCTGTCTCGCTCGTCAACGTGCACCGGTGATCTGGAGAGCAGGTCTCCGGAACCATCGTCCTCATGAAGTCCTACACCGGAAGAGGACGAATAAGGTTTTTGGAAAGCGCTCCACGCGACTGCTCGTTATTTGTCCGCCATGACTCGTCTTCCTCTACATTCAAGCGTTGCGCGTCATCGTCGCCATCCTGTACCGCGCATTGTACGTGCGGTACGTGCTACTGCTCCGAGCGCATCTACTCCGAGCTCTCCTCCTAAATAGAATCGTCGGTACGTATTCATCATATTTTACGTGTTCGATCTATTCATGTATTATTTCGCTACATACATGTCTAGACTATGTGAGATAATTCTGCTAACTTATGCGGTTAATATCATGATTTATGTATAGAATAAATTAAATCTACATGTGCTTATTTTTTTAACAACCTCGGCATCGAGGAGATCGGCGGCTCAGTGGTGGTGTGGAGGTCGGTGGCAAGGGCTGCGTTTGATGCCCCAAAAATATAATTGATGAACAACAAAAAAGAAAAGGACAAGAATGAGAGAGTTGTGCCATGTTGAGCAATTAGTAGTGGGCCAGATTTCATAATAAAAAGACAAGAATGAGAGAGTTGCCCCATTTTGAGCAGCTAGTAGTGGATGGATTGCTTTGGTCCTTAGGCCCATCTAGCAAAGCATGCAGCTAGCTGCATGAGCAGTTGGACTAGTAGCCTTTGGGCCTTAGGCCATCTAGCCAGCAACAGCTGTAGTAGGCGAGTAGCAGCAGCAAAGCAGGCAGGCAGGCAGCAGTGTGTAAGCAAGCATTAGTACAACCTCGAAAGTTAGAAAGGAGGATGAACTCTTTATACTAATGAAAGCCCGATGATTTGTAACAGTTAGTTCGAAATTTTGCGCGAAGAGGAAAGAAGGAAGATGAAATTAAGACAATGCTTCCGTATGAACGTGTGACGTAACTTAAGAACAACTCACTCTCCGTCCTCCCCTCCATCCCCTACTGGCACCAGTGTCCTCGACATCGTAGGCAAGTTTCTTAGCAATTGCCTCCCCTCCCCAACCAGCACCGGCGTCCTCGACGTTGTAGGCGAGCTGCTTGGCCATCGCTGGCCTAGGCTTTGGCCTGCTCATCGAGCTTCCCAAGCGGCACACCAACGAGGTCCCATCCTTGAGGAGGAGCTTGTTGGCGCCCACGCCTTCTTCCTCCATGAGGCGGTGGAGTGGGCAGTCATGGTGCGCCAGGGTGGGCTGCATGTTGCCGCTGCCATCATGTCCAGCCACCAGAGAGAAGGAAACTAGATCTCGATCGATAGTCTTGTTTTTATCAATGTTGCAATTGGTTTTCTTTAATCTTTCATGTACTTGGATCTTATTGTTACAATAAGTATTCTGTTTGAAACATTTTTCACTGAACAATAAAATATCTAAAATAGTTCTCGTTAAAATATTTTTTAGCAAGTGATGAAACATCTGAAATATTTTTATTGAAACAATTTTCCCTGAGCGGTGAAACATTCAAAATATTTGTTTACATGTGATAGAACACCTTTCGATAAATCGAACTGACAGCTAAATTAAGGATGAAGAGAAAGACGAAAGATGGCTGGGATAAGATGAGAGAAAAATTGATATGATAAATAGTACTCTATGGTATTATTTTTATTTTTAAGTTAGAGGATTATTTCCATGGACCAAAGAAAAAATGTGCTATTTCCCATCCTTTACCTCTTTTTCGGAATTGTGAAAAAATTCGTAAGTTTTTTTTTGAAAAACTTTCAAATATAACTATAATATATTGCAGCGTAATTACCCTATAACTATACTTTATTATATTATATTTTTTATTTTCTAGATTGTCAAACCACATCGAGATATGTGCGAAGAGAAAGAAGAAAATCTGAATGGTATAGGGAGTTGAGAAAAAATCGCACGGGCTGTTTTTTTAATGCTTATATGTTAAGGTATATAATTACACTACGATAATTAGTTTGAAAGATTTTTTTAAAACAAAAAACTTGCAACAGTACTATTGAGAAATCGTCCTCCTCCCCTACTGCTGAAAGGAGAAAATTGCTATTATACCACTGCTAACGATAGGCTTTACTAAAATACCATCCTCAATATACCACACACTAAAGTACCATCATAATTATAACAAATTCTCTCCTTTACCATTACGACAGTTTTTAGTTTATTTTAATTATGTTTAAACTTTCCACCCACCTGAAATGATCAAAGTGCCCTCAGCCTTTTCTATTCAACGTGAGCAATCGATCTGTTTCTGTATCGTTCTTTCCTCCTTCCTTTCTCTCCCGTACGCGGCTGCAGGCAGGAAGGCAGCAATGCGGTAGCCAGCCGGCAAGCTCTCCCTTGCGCGCTCTTCCTTGCGGCGGCCCAGGACGGGCTCCGCCTCGCGCGTCGATTCCATCCCCCCATTCTTCCCCGCGTTCGCCAGCTGCCCCCCCTCCTTTCTCCACAAATCCTAGCTATGAGAAGCTCATGAAGGTGGCCTCAATCCTGCGCCCCTAATCACGAAGGTGAGTTTTTTGGGTTCAATTTTCAACTTCCCAGTTGTAATTTCAAAATGTGTCTTTATAATTTTTATTTTCCTTGAGACCTAGGACAGTTAGGCGGCATGGACAGTGAGGTGGAGTTCGGCGGCTATGAGGAGGCCGGCGGTAGCATGGACCGTGAGGAGGAGGCTTGTGTTATGGAGATTGACCCGACTAATGGCGCTACGGAGTATGTATTATGCAATATTTTGTTTCATTCTATTCCTAACAACTTAAGGGTGCAAGATCTTAGATTTTTTTTGTTGTTCTGTTTTTGTTTAGGCTTAGTGTAGCAGTGATAGAACCAACGGAAGCTGTTACAGATTTAGGGCAAGCACCCGCTCATGTGTTTGATTGGGATGCAATACAAATTGAAGAAATGAGGGACGATGAAGGAAGGTTAGAAATTGCTAGTGAGGAGCAACTGTATGTGCTCTTGGGCTTGAGGGATGAGGATGAGATGACAGAAAGGGCTACAGAGGGTATTGTAAGGGTTCGGAAGACTGTTCTTGGAGCATACATGCACGTCCTAAGCATCCTGGTGCAAAAACTATCGTGGTAATTGACTTGTTACCCAACATTTTCATGAGTTTGCATTGTGTGCTGCCAAATGTTTGACTTCCATTATTTTTGTAGGTTGTAGTGTTGATTAACGAGCACACTTGTACATCCAGCAGCAGGAGAAAGACTACTACACCTACTAGTTCGTGGGTTGCTTCCAAGGCTGTTCCTATCCTTAGGAAGACTCCCCAAATGGGTGCTAAAGAGTTGCAGACTGATCACAAATGTACCATTGCTTATGACATGGTCTGGAAGGGAAAAGAAAAGGCTTTGAAAGAGTTGTATGGCAGCTGGGAAGACAGTTTCAAGCTACTATACAATTGGAGGGCAGAGGTATTGAGGAGGTCACCAAATAGTGTGATTGAGATTGACACACAGGAGGTGGATGGCAAGAGTTATTTCCGTAGGTTTTTCTGTGCGCTTGGTCCTTGCATTGAGGGGTTTCTCGATGGTTGTAGGCCACACCTTAGTATAGACTCTACTGCACTAAATGGTAGATGGAATGAGGTCATTTAGCTGCAGCTTGTAGTGTGGATGGTCACAACTGGATGTATCCAGTTGCATTTGGTTTTATTGACTCCGAAACAGAAGAAAATTGGACTTGGTTTATGACACAACTGCATAAGGCTATTAGGCAGAGGTTAGAAAATGCAAAACATCTTCCTCTACTTGCTGTTTGTATTGATGCTTGTAAAGGGTTAGGAAATACAGTGAAGCATGTTTTCCCTTATGCTAAAAGGAGAGAATGCTTTAGGCATCTTATGGAGAACTATATTAAGAAATTCGATGGTGGAGAACACATGTTCCCTGCAGCAAGGGCATACAAGAGAGCAGTGTTTGACCAGCACATGTCCAATGTTGTGTCTAATCCTGATGTGTTCCACTAACTAAAATTCAACTCTACCATTAAGTGTGATTATGTCACCAACAATGTAGCTGAGAGTTTCAACAATTGGATCAGAGATATCAAGGACATGCCTATGTGTGAGCTTGCTGACAAGTTGAGGGAGAAGATTATGGTTTTGTTTCACAATAGAAGGAGGATTGTTTTGTTTCACAATAGAAGGAGGATTGGAGAGAAGCTCGATGGGAAGATACTACCGGCTGTCCTACATGTCTTGAAGGCAAGAACTAGAGGGCTTGGTCACTTGTCTGTTGTGAAAGGTGATAGTTATGTTGCCGAGGTGTGGGACAATAGCAACTATCATGCCAGACATGTTGTTCAGACAGTGAAGCATGAGTGTTCATGTGAAGAGTGGCAACACACAGGTAAGCCTTGTCAACATGCTCTATCCCTAATAACTGCACAACAGATTAGGGATGTGAAGATGGAGGACTTTGTTAACGAATACTACTCTGTGGAGAAGTTCAAGACTGCATATAAGACACTAGTAGAGCCACTTCCTGACAAGTCACAATGGCCAACGGTGGACCTATCATCTCAGGTTGGTGCACTACTAGCTAAAAGGAGTGTTAGCCGACAAAGGAAAAAGAGGATCAAAGGTTGCCTAGCAGGTGGTAGTGGGAAGAAGCCTAGTGAAAAGGAGAAAGAGAAAGAGATGAAAATTGTTAGAGGCAAATTTAAGTGCCCTAATTGTGGAGAATTGGGACATAGGAAAAACAGCTCCAAATGTGCATTAAATGGAACAAAGAAAATGTAAGTGTTAATTACTTTTCCCTTCTCATGCTTGTTCAGTAATTTCATAATTTAGTTGTTTTTATTTCCACCTTGTAGGAAGAGAAAGCCAAGGAAAATGTCACCAAAGCTTGGTTTCCTGTTGAAGTTTCAACACCAAATATGGCTACCAGCATGACTGAAGCAATACTATAAGGTAGTCTTGGTGTGGTAACAAGAAGGTAACTAACTAAACTTGTGCTCAACATGTAGACAATATTGTAACCTCTTCATAAAACATGAAATATATATGTAGGCGTCTTGCTGTGTTAATAGGAGAGGGCACTTCATCACAACCACCTACCATGGCCATTTCAACTCCAACCAAGCAAGCAACTCCTAAGAAGATTGCCAAGAAGATTACTCCAAAGAAGATGAAGAAAGATTGATCTATTTGCCATGTGAACAGTTGCTTTTTTTAACAAACTATTTAAGTTATAAGTCATGTAACCTTGTTGTGTTGGAGCACATGTAAACTCCTATCATTTAAGCTTGTTGTCTTGCAAGCTCAGATTATATTTTCTACGTGCAAACTTTGTTTTCTAGAGTAACTGGATCATTAATGTTTATCTACTTTGCGACATTTTTATGGTTATGATGTTCATTTGATTTGTTTTTTATTATTTTGATGCCTTGTGCAAAAGTAATATACGTACAGTGGAATATTTTTTGAGCTTGGTAAAGAGAGTTTTTTTTTACATATAGTACCAGCTGTCTGGGGCAAAGAGAATACCAGCAAGCTAACTGTGATAAAGCCCATAGAGATTGATGTGAGTGGCAAAAGAGTCTTTTTATGTGGCTAGAGAGAGTATAATATGTTTAAATCTGTCACAATGGTAAAGGAGCAAGTCTAAATTGATTACGATGGTATTTTAGCATGTACCATGTTTAAAATGATATTTTGACAAAGCCTAACGCTGGCAGTGGTATAATAACAAATTTCTTCACTGAAAAAGAGTTCTAGGGTAGCCATCCTCAAATTTCAAATAAAATTTGAAAATATACTTTTATTTTTTAAGTTTTGTAAATATAGATAAAGTGGGAGAACTTTTATAAATATATATATGCACCGTGCCGAGGGTGTGGCACCGTGCCGGTGCCGCGGTTTGATAACCACCGCGTCACTGGGCTCCCCTGTGCAATCACGCCGCGGCACCGGTCTCCTGACGCAGCGGCTGACATGCTCCTGACGCAGAGGTATAGTACCGTACTCCATAGAGATACTACACGCACAGTGTCAACCTAAGACCGTTGAACATCATGCACGCAGCTCGAAAACCATATTAACGTACTACCTTCGTTCCAAAATAATTGTTATTTTAGGATTCAAAATTTGTCCCAAAATAGTTGTCGTTTTAGAGTACTACTTGTCCCATCAATCACCTCCCATTCAAATTTCTTCCTATTCTACCCTCAACCACTCTCTCACTCCTAAACATACATTATTTAATAAGAGGCACTATAGTATTTTCTTTTCAAACCTTAATATATGCTAAACAATCTAGAATGACAAGTATTTTGGGACGGAGGTAGTAACTAGCTAGGGTGTGCTGTGCTTGTGCTTGTGACTAGCTAGGTTGTGCTTGTGCTCTACGTGACACGCCCATGTGGCTTGCTGTCTGCTCGCTGCCGGCCTGTCGTTGGCCGCGGCGGTTGCGCGTTTTGGTAGCGCGGTACGGCCACGGTGCCGCGTATACAAAGCCAAACAGACAGACCGGGCCACCACGGTCCGAGATATGGTCCGGCACAGTCCGTTTAGGCACGGTTACTGTAGCAGTCGTGCCGTGCCGGTCCGCGTGCCTTCTCGGGCTAGGCACGGTCCGTCGGGGTCATGGACCGTGCCGTACTAGCATAGCCTATTAGCGGTCCACCGTGCCCAGGCCGGCCCGGTCCGCTACGGCCTTCCCATCACCGTGCCAGCCTGAGCGTCTGTCACGTGCGCGAGCTGGGCTGCTGGCCTTTGAAGAAGTCCGGCCGGAGCCCCATGCCCTCGCACAGCAACCGCAACAGCTCGATCCCTAATCCTCTCGTCCTCCACCGTCAACCGGAAGAACTCCTCGCACACCGCCTCTATCTCCCGCATCGCCTGCTCCGGCACGCCGTGGTAGCTGTGCTCCGCCCAGCTTTGGACGGAGACGGCCGAGGTGGGGGACGCCGCGTGCTCCTCCTGGTCGCGGTCGGCGGACATGAGCTGGTGGAGGTGGCGCTTGGCGTGCGTGACGGCGGCGGCGGGGACGGCGGCCACGGCGCCGCCGAGGCCGCCCGTGCTGGTGGAGTCGCCGCCGCAGAGGAGGTGACCGAGGCGGGCCTCGATACGGGCCATCCTCTCGGTGTCGGCCTCCTCGTCGCGGAGGAAGACAAGGCAGCCGAGGCGGCCGCGGTGCATCCACGCCCGCGCCTCCACGACGCTGCAGTCCATGTCGGTGAGCACAGCAAACACCTCCGAGATGAGCCTCGTCCGGTCGGCTCCCGTCAACTCCAGCGCCGCCGCCCTCGCCAGCCTATAGCTGGCCGGACTATGCCCGTACCGTGCCGTGCCGGCCCGCTACAGTCCACGAACCGTGCCGTGCCAGCCCGCCATGCCGCACCGCCGGCCCAAGCACGGCACGGCTACTCGGGCCGTGCCGGCACGGCCCATTTGAACATCTCTGGTGCCACGGCTCGGCCCCGCGCGGTACCGTGCCGGTACCACGGTGGATGTATATTTTTAGAAATTTTTTTGTACGTGTATATATTTATAAACGATAAAAAAAATATAATATTTTTAAATTTTTTTTCCCCAAATTTCCTCCTGCGAACGACTCAATTCGGCCGCTGTCCGTCTCGCTTCTAGTCTTCATCCGAATCGGCGCCAACCTACCCAATGCTACCGAGATTTCGTGGTGCCGAATCAGCGAGCAACAGAAAGCGCGGCTAGGCCGCTAGGGTTTGAGGCGGTGGACGCGGTGAGACGGTGAGCCGCCAGGATTTGCGGCGGCGTAAACGACAGTGTCAGGATTGCAGCCGCGGCGACAAGGTGTTTTTCCTTTAGTTTCTGAAAAATAGTTCCATATCATCCTGCCGGCGGTAGCGGCAGACGCAATGGAGGTAGCAGACGCGCGTGCGAAAAGCCATGAATGCTTGTTCATCCCCATCGTTCTGAAAGAGAAAGCGGCTCATCAAAAGCAGGAGCAGGAGGAGGAGGAGGAGATTCATCTCCGTCTATTGCAGAAGCTGCTCGCCCCGTTCCACCTGTTCGAGGGGGGCGACCCGGAGCTTGAGGAGTGGCAGTACGCTAGACCCACCTGCGGCAAGGAGAGGGACGCTGCGCCGCCGCGTCGCTGCCACCGGCTGTTCAGGATCAAGCTCTCCGCCAAGAGAGGGCAAGCCTTGTGGTCGCACAAGGAGACCCCTCGCTTCTGCCCCGAGCGAGCGGGCGGATTCCCCCTCCGCCTCGCCCGCCTCGCCGTGGACGGATCTCATCTGGAGCTGGAAGATTACGGTGGCCAGGTGGGCGCCCTCTCCTGTTTCCACCTCAGCCCATCGCAGTCCGGGCTGTCCAGCAAGGGAGAGATCGTGGTCCTCGATTCATATTCCGCGCCAGTGAAGGTGGTGGCCGTCATCAGGCGGTTTCCCGGCGCCGGAGGCGACCGCCTTGCCCTCATGTCCAACATGTGGACGGCAGGACTTGGAGTGCGCCTCCATGACAAGCTCTTCGTCCTGCCGCCCGGCGGTTCAACAGTCACCATCGCCTTCTCCGTGCGATGGTTCCGTATCCCCTCCAAATGGACCGAGGAGAAGCTGTACTCTAGGGTCGGCTATGGTTTCATCAACATTACGGCCAAATTGGAGGAGCTGGTCAGGACTCTATACTAGATGTATGAGCAAGAGGAGCAAGAAAAGATGATACTTCTTGATAAACAAGAGCAGGAGGGGAGGAAGCAAGAAGAGTTGAACAGGAAAAGGGCGGAGCTGGAAATGAAACCTCTACCCTACATTCCTCTAGGCCATGGGGATATGAAGTGGCAATCGCCTGATGAAGCGATGCACCGAAGGTTCAAACTATCACTGGGCATCAATGGGGAAGTTTGCTGCAACTTTGTGGAACAAGAATGTCCTCGCGACATGCGCTGGAGGCTTGCCTGCTATGACAGGTTCGTTCTGCCGTTGACAACGATGGAGCTTCAAGCAGTGGGATTTGTGGAAGGCTATTCAGACCCAGAGACCGATGGCTTCACAGAACAAAGAGGCAAGACAGAGACGTTAAGACCTGTGGCAATGGTGTCAATGTAACCGCAGGTGGATCAGATTTTGAGTTTCAAGTTCCTAGTAGACAATCTAGCAATACGGCTCAACGATGGCATCATTCTTACTGGGTGGAGTGGAATCACGGTGGGCATCCATTGCGGAGATGATGACGACAGCTGGGCGTTCTCGTCCTGCACCTCAGCAGAGAGCTGGACACACCAAATGCTAGAATGGAAGGTTGATGATAAAAACCCCATATCATGTTCATGTTTGCTTGTTCAGCTCAATAGGAAGCTTCGCCGGCTAAATGCCGCAATAACAGGCAGGGAAGAACATGATTTGGGACTCAGTGCCGTCTTTGCATTGGAAGCAGAGGAGGATCAGGGACTTTTGTATCACCAGAAGAAGCAACAAAATGAGGACTTGAGGCTTAATGCGTTATCCCTATCTGGGACACTATCAGGGGGAGGGGAAGGAGAAGGTGAGTACAGATTGTTGTTTGAGTCTCCTGGGGAATCTGATTGGGTGAAGGTTTCAGAGCCATATGTACCCAAGTTTCCAACTGAGGAAATTAGGAAGAGGGAAGAGTGGCGCAAGGAGCAGCTTAAGCATCATGGAGCCGATCATACAACCGGTTCAGGAACCAAGGAGGGGTTGGAATTATTTCATGTGTGATCCAGGCAGCAGGAGCACTAGGAAGGCAGAGCTCCCAATGCATGAGCCATTCTCAGGGTTACATTGCTGGTTCTTGTCCGACAAATTGGAATGTAAGTGCACATCCATATTCATCCGAATTGCATCTCCATGAGTACTAACATTTACACATATTTGCTGATTTCTTGTTATACTGGTTAAAATACGGTGATCAGTAGGACCAATACGTAATGGTACTGAACTTAATTAGCATACTCTCTAAAGAAAAATGGATTGCGTTTACATAGAGAACTCCTACTAGTTCATGTAACATAGATAAAAAGGCAACATATCTTTATCAGCAGTAGTTGCTGGTTTACTAAGTTGATAAGCTGATTCTTTTGCCTTCGTGTTATAACCTTGATGTAGTGCTGTAGGGAAAAACATATACATTGACACACGAAAAATGAAATGGCCGTTTTTCCTTAACTATCTGGCCGTACGTTATTATCACTTGAGGCATTCAGTTGCTGCTTGGGGCTTCGCTAAGGAAGCTTAACTTTGCAATTCAAATAACTAAACAGATGCACGTGTGTAAGACTTGTTCTCCAAATCATACATTCTTTTCTCCAAGATAAGGTCAGGG
Source organism: Oryza meyeriana var. granulata (assembly GCA_003991445.1). Lineage (NCBI taxonomy): Eukaryota > Viridiplantae > Streptophyta > Magnoliopsida > Poales > Poaceae > Oryza > Oryza meyeriana. Next base: position 302,081 of record RYFJ01000207.1, read on the forward strand.
TTGCATATTTGTTTGCTTTGGTCCGATTTGATTTTTTTTTGTTGTTTCTTGTGGATCATAATCTTGGCTAATTAAGTAATTCTTTGAATCCAGCAAAATTGCAACCTAAGAGCAATCTGTATCCTAGACTTGCTTGTTTGGAATGGTGTAATTGTTCACGCAGCAGCATGTTGCAAGTTTACACACTCGAGATCATTGTAGATGGTTCACTTCATTTCTGCAAACTCGACATATCCGGTTTCGTTGCGATTAGGGACTTCTAAGATGGACGTCGCAATTACATTTTCAACAGAGAAATGGATCACCCTTTCACTGTTGTATCACAACATGTATGCACTCCATCTCTTCCTCAATTTTCTTATAACTTCTCCGAGCCAAAGTGATGAGAGGTATGGGAATACTGATTAATAACTTTGCAGGGTATTTTGCGGCTACCAACATTTAGCCCTCGGAGAGCCATTGATAGCAGTCCTGATATCTTGCTTGAGTTCAACCTGAAGATGAAGAGAACAGGTGATGGCATTGACAGTTACCATGAGCTGATCCAAGGAGTAGTAGAACATCCTAGTTTAGTAGGACGCAGATGGTCCAGAGTAAATGAGCTGTCCATTCTACCTTGTGGCTACCACTCTACTCCAATGATGCGCCTGAAGCTCGCTATGATTTTGAAAGGCGTCGAGGCCACCGTTGAGCTTCAGCCGCTCAGGCTGCCTCCCGAAGGCATTGATTTGCGCTGCGCAGGTCGGGCAGGCTGGATAGCTGATGACATTGAACTTTTTGATGGCAAATACGGTGGCGACGACACCGCCCTACAGTTTGTGGTGGCAACGGAGCTGCATGGCGAGATGGAGATCCACTTGGAAGGAGTATTGAATGGCATGAGCAAGAGATGGTGCATTTGTTTTGTGCCAAAGTTCCATGCTTTGTTCTCTCAGGAGGTAGACTTCCAATTTGCTCAGCTTTTGCTAACTGTTGCCTGGTCCATGTAGATAATGCCGTGTGGTTTTGCACAGAGATGCAGTTTTTTCTTCTAGTTATGCAACATGTGATGTGAGACTAGATGCTTCATATGTTTAATTTTATTTATGTCGGTAATATTGTTTCATATCGTATATAGATTGCTCATGCATAGAAACTTTTATTATTATTATTATTATTTTTGAAGGTATTGAACAAATTGTTTATGCGTTGCCATTGGTATCTGATCATCTGTTCGACGAGAATGCGAACCGCGCGCTAGCTGTTCTTCTGTGTGCGTGGATGGAATCTAGAGCAGCAGCAGTTACTGCGAACGGAAGAGGATACCGTATGATTAGTCGGAATTTGGTGGTAATTTGATGTTCATAAATAAATATAGTTATTTTATAATATTATATGTTCTTTTTAAGATTTAAATACTTACAACTATATAAATTAAATATTTTATACTATTTTTTAAAATAAATAATAGCTTGATATTATATAAAAATATAGCTTCTGACACTAATATACCAAGAAGTGAAAATTTAAATCATATTAGACAAATAAAATATTAAAAATATGTAACAAAACATAAAAAAAACGTTAAACAAGATTGTAAAAGATAAATTTATTACTTTTGGATAATCAGCAAATTAACGCATGGCAATACTCACCACCGTACTACAGCGACTTGTTTGAGCCAACTGCAAGTACTTCCTAATTCACTTTTTTCCAGCATCGACAGACAGATGCAAGAACCGGCGCGCGGCGCGCGACGTGAGGTGCTGACCTGCTGCATCACGACGAACCGCGCGGGCAGGCAACTCGTAACTGCGCGCGGCGCACGCAAGCAAACGGCCCGCGAGCCTCACCACCCCAATGCAAACCGCCACCGCGCGTCGCATGCCCAAGGCCACAACCGAGCAGCCGCCGACCCACCCATCAATTCTGCGCGCGGGCGGCACGGCGCAGCCACACGCACGCACGCGCGCGCAACGGCGCAGCGCGCGGTCACGTCCCGTCGCGCGGCGCACCTACACTGTGAGGCCGGGGCAGCGGCAGCGGCAGCGGCATCTCCCGGATCTCACGTCTTGTCCGCCTGCCACTACTGACTCCGGCGTCCCATCCTTGCTGGCTGCCTACCTGCCGCTCCTTCCTGCCCTCCCCTTCTTTTTTGTACTGCTCCTTGCTCGCCGCAGGGTACGGCACCCGCTTTCCGGAGCGCCACCACCCATCAATGCATTGTCCTCGTCACACATAATGGAACCCAAAACATTTGCCTGTACTCCCTTCATTTCAATATACTCCGGCGGTCCCAAATTTACTACCTTTATTTTAAAATATAAGAATTTTTTATTTAAATCTTGTTCTATACTCCCCCGTTCCAAAATAGGTGTCATTTTAAGTTGTTTTGTATAGATTAAGGTTTAAGAGAAAAAGACTATAGTGCCCATTGTTAAATAATATATAGCAGAGAGTGGAAGGGTGGTTGAGGGTAGAATAGAGAGAAATTTGAATAGGAAGTGATTGATGGGACAAGTAGTACTCTAAAGTGACAAGTATTTTGGGACAAATTTTAAATCCTAGAACGACATCTATTTTGGGACGGAGGTAGTAGTATAAATATTTCTAGCATTATTCATAATACTACTTGTCCCATTAATCACTTCACATTTAATTGTATTTCTTTCTTGCCCTCACGTACTTTTCCATCTCTATTCATACTATATTTATTAAGGAACACCAAAGTCCCTTAATCTCTGCTAAACAAACTAGAAATCATTATATTTTAGAACGGAGGAAGTAGTTATCTAGGAGTATTTTAGGAAATTAAAAATTAAAATAATAAATCTAAAATATTCTTATTAATAGATGGTGGGTTCATAAAAATTAATAATAGTGTAGGAGGGGTGATATGATAATAAGACTCACTAGAGATAACATAAAAAGTAATAGGGTAAAAGTATTGTGCATGTCCTAATTCATTATATTTGTGACCAGATTTGAATCTAAAGCAAACTATATTTTAGGACGGGGTGAATATAAGGATTTCTTTTTGTTTAGCAAATACTAGTGTTAGGTTAAAAGATTCTTTTTTAGTCATTTTGGTTGTCAATTTTTGTATTTTGAATTACTTAGATTTTCTTTTCATGCATTTGATTGGCTTTGGAATTATTAAAATAATGAAAATCGTGGAATCAGTGCATGAATGATTATACTGTGATATAAAATTTAAATGCTAGAAATACTTATAATTAGAATGGCAGAAGTAACAATTCACATGCTAGTGACATGTAGTAGAAGAGCCTTGTGCATAAGTGCACAACTGAGAGGCTGTTTGGTTTAATATCAAAACTTATCCTAGCAAATCTGTAGTAAAAATAGTGCATGTTAAATATTTGGATTGCTACTTTTTTTTTCCCAAATCAATACAATTGACACTACTCCGCCCTCCCAAAACATTAGTAGTCCAAAACTTACTTCCGATTTGACACTACCAATAAATAGGTAAGGTAAATAACCAAACAGCACCTCAATGCACATAAGTACTGTAGGGAGGACTACATGGTCTGCCAAGTCAAAGCTGAGCTCTATCCCCTTCCTGTTCCTGCACACATCTGGAATAACGTAAAGCCTTCGTTTCCGTGAGCTAGCAGCCACAGCGCTGCTCGTCTGCTAGCTCAAGGGAGACCCGAGACCGCGTTGCATTGCATGCCCATGCACGACCTGCTGCTGCGCATTTGTTGCAACTCAGCTACATTTCGCTCCTGTTCTTATTAATGGCATTGCCCCTCGTGCACAGAAAAACCATTGACTTCCCCTGTGTGTGTTGGGTGTTGGCCCTGCTCTGATCTGATCGGCACCCATGCATGCACGAATGATCTTTCTAGGTTATACTGCCGTGCACAACCGGGACTGAACTGAACCTATATATCAAACTGTCTTCAGCTACTCTGCACTTTGTCCCCACGAGAGGCCGGCCCATTTCACAGGGCGTGCCTTCGGTCTTGGACCATCGCAAAAAAGAGATGGGATTAATTGGAGTACACTGCCAGCAACAGGCATGGAGTGCATCATACTTCATGTCTTTTGTACTGTATCAGTGTATCACTCAAGGATCCATGAATCCATCAGACGAAGTATAATACGAATGAAAATAAAACAGTTTTTCTACAGAAAGTGAGAGCGCCTTTGGAACGTAGAATTATCAAAATAGAGGAATAAAAAAATATAGGATTAGAGTATCATGCCATATAAAATCCTGCAGTAAAGAAAATTACATGAATTATATACTGATAACATGTGTTTAGATATATCGCAGAAAAAACACATGGATTTTAAGATTATATGTTGATTTGCTAGAGATAAAATGGGGAGAGAAAGAGAGAAGATGCCTTGAAAATCTCCAAGAAATTTGAAACAATGAGGTTGGACTTAATGCTAAAATTCCTCCAAAATGTGGGGAATTTTTCCTATCCTTTGAATTTTCTTTGAAACAATCCTATAATTCAAATAACTCATATAGAAATTATTTTTTTGGATTGGATTCCTCCATTTTTCTAAAAAAAATACTTCAATTCAAAGGAGCCTGAATGTAAATTCTCTCATCCTGCTGCACACGATTTCTGAGAATCTCCGTCAGGACATCACGTACGTCGATTTTTTTTTGGTCGGACACGTACGTTGAAATTTGAAAGCTGATATGTACATACGACATCAAAATTGTGCTACCTAGTAGCTAGTAGGATACTCCAGTACTAGCGTCCTTTCTTATAGTGCAGGTTTTGGCGTTGTAATGCTACTCCTTGTCGCATGTACAGTGGCATACACTACACCTGCCCATCTGTCATGCATGCATGCACAGCTATTGATGCCACCTCACACACAGTGAAGTCGTTCGTTCGATGGTAAACGTCGTATATATACATGTACAGTACGCGCGCAGTTACATGAAATGTGTGTTACTACTACTACGCAGCAAGAAACTCGTAGCCCCAGCGATGCGTGTCTTGAGGGCCTCGTCGTGTAGCGTCGTGCAGGGCATCACGCACAGTGCACAGATCACGAAGTAGAATCGAAGAGGGGGAGAGGAGGAGGCCCCTACTGTAGCCGTCGCTCCGTGAGTTAGTGGTGTCAAACGTCAATCGATCCATCGACCGCGGCGTCGATCAACCTGTCACGCTCGCGCACGCACTCATCCATGGAAATTCGACAAAGAAAACGCTAAATCCAACCCCACGGACGAACGCTTGTCACTGCACGATCCATCGATCGCCTCGTCGTTGCACCGGGTTGTCTGCGGAATGCCAACCATGTAGGGACGCGGACGGTCGGAAAAAACGCTCAAATCGTTGGAGTAGCTGCCCCTTCTATGATATAAGAATTTTTAAGTACTATTTATAGTATAATTTGTCATATTAATTAATTTTTATTTAAATTTTTTTCTATTTTACCTTATCTATTCTACCACATCCATTCATTTTATATTTATTAAAGGACATCTAAGTCTTTTTTTTCTTAACCTTAAAATCTACTAAATAATCTAGAAATGCTTATATTATATTTTAGAACAAATATATTGTTTTTTAATGGGATCGAAACTGTAGATCCAGAATAAAAATGATATCAGTATTACCAACATAAAAAATTATTAGAAGTGAAACTATCGGAATAGAGCATCATAAACACCATAACTCATGATCGTATTTACAGTATAAATTTATCCTTCCGTTCTAAAATATAACTACATTTACCATTTAAATTTGTCTTAAAATACAACTACCTTTCCTTATCTCAATTAATCACAATCATCCCCTATTTAATTTTTTCATCTACTTACTTACCTTAACCAATTACAACTATCCACCACTTCACTTTACCTATTTTCTTAATCTTCGTGACTAATTTGAATACTCCCTCCGCCCCAAAATAATTTCATCTTTTACCCATCCTATTTGCCTCACAAAGATTCTATTTTAAAGCAATCAATGCATTGGAGTTTGTAAAAATAGGGACAAAATGTATTAGAGTTTGCTAAATAAGGGACAAATGCACTGAAGTTTATTAAAGTGAGGAAAAATATATTAGAGGTTGATAAAGTAAATGACATTATGGTTTTTTAAGCTTTATATTAGTATGGGTAATATATGTTAAAAATAAAGTATTTTTAGGACAGAGATAGTATTTTATAACAATATCATGGCATCAATAGTGACAAAAACATAAGGGTTATGATTATTTTTATTCGGATAAGTTATCGGTACGGTATTTTTCGAAATTATCCTAGTGAAAACAGTATACTACTAAAACATTCATCAAATAACTCCTACTAGAGTATAATCATTTATATTTCATTTTCGGACAATGTAGAATCAAAATAAAACTACCGATACAACACGAAAATGATAGGTACTGTCAAAAAAGTCCGTACCATTTCCGCCCCTACAACCATGCATGCACAACAATGGCTGACAAAAAAAAATGCGCCATGACAAATCCACGGCCCCCCTGGGTTCGGAGAGGTGAAAATCGTGCTCAGAATCGTCCAAGACACCAGACAAGATAGCAACAGGACGGGGATAACGAGAGGACGGGCGGCTGCCGCAGGCTCAGTGGCTCGGTGTTGCGCTCGCGTCGCATCGCATCGACCAGCAGCAGCAGCAGCAGCAGCAAGGCTCGGCAGCAACCGGGCCGGAGAGGTTGGGGGGCGAGTGGTGTCACAGCAGCTAAAGGCAAAAGCGAAAGCGGCAGGCAGGCAGGCAGGAGGAGGGGCTAGAGCTAGCTAGAGGAGAGAGGAGAGGCAGGAGGCAGGGGGCCATACGAGAGCGCAGGCGCTGCATGCATTCGACGACCGCTGCCTGCGCAGCAGCCGCTGAATATTCCCTGCACCATTAACAGCCAGAATTTGGAGTCGTAGGGGTAGCTAGGGGGCAAGCCAGGACAAAGGCACGCCACCCCACAGGCCTCACCTCGCCTCAGCCGCGTTGCCTTGCCTCCCAGCGCCCCTGCCTAGCCTAAGCTGCTACTAGTACTAGTACTAATACTACTTTCTGACTCTGAATATTGCTAGTCTAGTGTGCAGTGTGCTACACAAGGCTCTCGCTTAACAGTGTAACGGTAGTGGGGAAGGAGAAGTGAAGGATCTATCTATCGATGCGTTTTGGTGCAGAGATGGATTGAGTTGCACGCATTTGATGATGATGCAGAGATTGCATTGCATGTACTCGTTCACCATCGTTGGCGCTTCGGTTTTCAGAGAAACTTAACGATTCTGACGCCTTTGCTGTGGCGAAACTGTAACAAAATTTAAGCCGCTCGGTCTTTTTTTCTCTCTTTCTCGATGAGTTCAGCCCCGTCAGTTGCACTGTCGCGTTGAATAGTTTTCTCTCTCTCTCTCTCTCTCTCTCTCTGGATTAGTGACAAACTGGCGACCAGAAAGACTTCACAGCTTTTGTCCCGGCTAGAACCTGCATTTCTTTGCATTTGATTCTACCAACTGCATTTTTCAACCTAATGCAACTGTATATAGATTTTCATAAGAAATTTTTTGAGGATTTAAAACAATGTCACTTTTGTCCACAAGTGTAGAACGTTATCCACATGCTTCTGCATTTCTGCGAACGAATTTTTTATGTGCTGTTTTTTGAAAAAGAAAAATGGTACGGTCTTCTTGCAAACAATGAAATCAAATTTACCGCATGATTGCATACTACTCGCACCAAGTCATTCAAGAGTGGTAACCAGCATAAAAGTTAGGTACATTGCAGTGTTTAAGTTGCAACAGCAGAGAAGACAATATGCAAAAACGGGGAGATTATAGATGCATTACAATGTATTGCAACTCGATCCATTCCAAGCTTGAGGCTACCTCCAACACTAGTATTTATTACGTTACTCAGAAGACCATGAAGGCATCAAGATCTGAAACAAGGTAGAACCCCAAGCCTCTAGCCAAGAAGCCCCCATCTTACAGCCTCTCAAGAAACCAAAGAAAGAAAGAGAAGGAAAAAGAAGAAGAAGAGCAAGAAAATAAAGAAAAAGGAAAAGAAATGATCTAACTAGGAAGTCTAATTAGTAAGCAGCTACTAATTGAGATACCTAGAGAGAGATATATATATCTCGGACCATGAAGCCTCAATTCCCCACAAGCTCACACCATCTGCGTCTTCCTCCTCCTCATGCTCAGCTCATGGAGCAAACAGAGAGCTTAGCCAGCAGTGGGAGCCAAACGGACACTTGCCCAGCCTATCTGTGAGGCTTTCCTTCAGGCTCCTCACCTGTATCTCCACACATTGGCCACCCAATACTTCTACAGCTACCACTGAACTCCATTTGAGCTTAAGAGAGAGCAGGAATGCAAAGCTGTTCTTCCAGAGAGGAAGAGCGTAGTTGGAGCAGAAAGAAGCAAGCAGGAGAGGACAGTGATGAGGAGGAGGAGAAAGAGTGTTTGCTTATATATAAAGGATAGAGGTGGAGAAAGTGGATGGTTTTAACAATGGTTGTGGCCTTATGGGGACAGAGAGAATGGGAGGCATGTTTGTGGGGGACTGCAAAACGCACTTGCACGGCTTCCGAGGCATGTTGGGGCTGATAAACAAGTGGATTAGTACTATTAAATAAACTGAATCAATGTTTATATATTTATGCAAACCTTCTGAACCATGCAGCAGCAAGCATGTGTACATCTGTATTCTGGAGCAGGGAGAAATGGACCTTACAATGGAGGAGGACAGGGAGAAAGGGATCGAATGGGCTTTCTGTTTGACTGCACTGTCGAGCTGCCTCCTCTCTGTGCTCTACTTTTCTTGTGCTAAAGGAAAATGTACTTTCCTGTCCATGAGAGGAGGGAGGAGAGCTGCACGATCAGAATGATTGATGAATGAGGAAAGCAAATTATGGCAAGCAGAAAAGACACTATGATTATCAAACTGGTCAAAGAATTCGACTAAAATATACTAGTACCAGGAAGCCATGAACAGATACATAAATATAGGTGCTTCAAAGTCATCGAACATTCAAACTATATATCGCATTATTGACTCCTGCACTTGATCACCACTAGAACTAAGCAAATCTGGCATTTATGTCATTCGTTTAATCAACTTACGTTCAGATAAATTCGGAGGATTTGTAAAGTTAGCAGGTTTGGAGGTCAAAAGTGATGATAACATTTATAAGAACATGCCCTTTTCCTTTTTGACTTATTAAAAGGTAAACAGCAAATGTGACTGTTGCTTCAGATTTACTCCTGTAAATTTTTATGTGTAACTTTGTTTATGGTGAGTGGGTCGATCACTCACCCTAAGACCCTAACAGGATGGTGAACTCCCCTAATTAACGATGTCTCAGCAGCATAACTAACTTACCTAGCTTGCTAGCTGCATGCATGGAGCTTTCAATAAGTAATTCATGATGCACCTTTGTGCAGACAGTGATCACTTAATTAAGGATAACTCATTGGCCTGTCAATTGCAGCAGCATTAATCTATCTGATTAGTGGTGATTAGGGTTTGTTAAAGCATGCTTAGGTCTGAACTTAAGAACTCTTCCCATGTGCATGTCACTTATAAGCTCACCTAGGCATGGAAGCTTCACTCCTTTTCTTCTTTCACTATCCTTTTCCCCCTTTTCTACTGCATGCTGGAGTAGCATGCAAAGTAGAGGTAACATGCGCGTTTAGCTGCTCAGAGGACGGCCCCTGCTGTCTTACCGGTGTGTATGTATATTGGATTACTTTATAGCCTTCCTTTGCTTTGTTAATGTTTGATACAAAAGTGCCATGCTGGTTTAGAATAGGATTCTCTCCATGATAAGAAGAGAAGCAGATGATTGTTTATAGATTGCTGATGACTTTCATGTAATGCATTGGAGGGAAACGCCTCTCGCATTAGTAAAATCCAGTGCCTGCTCCTATCTGGAGTGGTGCCTCTGTGCATGTCTCAATGAAACAATGGGCATGTACTACACCTAGTTAAACAGTAAAGGAATTACCTCAAGAAAAATACTCTATTAATTGGTCCTACTCCTACCTAGATGCATGTACAGCCCAAGACAGAATGGAACAAGAGAGCAATCCTGAAACACAATAGCACTCCTACGTAAAAACAAGAACAATCTACTTATTTTCCGTTTGCCACTTCACCAAACCAGGTCCCGTTTGATTTCACTGAAATATCTCAATTTCATATAGTTTCATTGAAACGACTCATTTTCCGGAAGAATTGTTAGCATTCTCATGTTCCTCGTTTGTTCCCCTTGTGTACAGTGTCATTCCAGGAAGCTTTTATATTGGCCAAGTGCCACCTGCCAAATACTACGGGTGAGTTTGAATCTAGTATCGGTACGCTTTTCAAACTATTAAAACTATATGTATTATGTGAAAACTTTCTATATAAAAATTGCTTTAAAAAAATCAAATAAATTTATTTTTTAAATTTGTAATAATTAAAACTTAATAATCAGACATTAATAGATTGTCTTGTTTTACGTGCACTGAGAATCTCAGTCCAATGGATACCTTGGAATGCAGCTTACGTATGAATAAACAAGAGCAAGCAGGAATAAGGTAGTAATAATCAGCTAAACTGAGTGTGGAGGCCTGGAGGGCTCAGCACGCAGCAGGGGCTGCCTGCATGCATGAGCATGGCAGCATGTGTTAAGCATCCGAGAAAGAAGAACAGGGGACTAGCACGCATGCGCCACGTCAGCAATGCCAGTGTGGCGCTGCTTGATCTGTCTATCACGCCTATGGACAAAAGAACTTTACCTGCATTTATCACGTAGCTGTATTAATGTGTACTCTTATGGTTTCAAAAAAAAAACTAGGAGTAATACTCTTATCTAACCATTCAGTGGATGATATTGCTACCAGAAATTACTCTACTCAAATGCATGTTGGCTTTACAGTTTACAGTGGCCTTGAATCTAACGCATTTGTAAACAGTACTAGTAGTAGTATTACGGTTACATTTAGCATGCATGCAGCAGCAGTAATTAACCTGTGTTATGGAGAGATTTATATTTAGTGGATCCAGCGTAGGTGCTAAGAGAACCTAAGCCCCCTTACCCACTGTATCCTTATGGAGAAAAGGAGAAAATGGAAAAAAAGAGTAGAGGGCTAAAGAAAGAAGAAGACAATGAGCCCTCTTTCTACCCACAGCTGAATTCGTTTCTGTCTCTACCGACTATTGTACATACTAACTAGTGTTAATTTATCAGGATCCGGTACGTATTTCTGTATGGGGAAGGAGATGTCCCCATCAACGACAAAAAGCTTCATTCAGTGGTCAAAATTGATAGATTCTCTCTTACACTGCCTTTTTAGGAAGCCGGCTTGGCTGGCTGCTGCCAGTGCTCGCCACTGGCGTGTCGACGTGTTCTCTCGCCAATCTGATCAACGGCAGGCGATCACTTTAGCGGGAAGTATGATTTTTGAGACACAGTTGGGCCAGACAGGACACGAAACCAAACGAAGAACGGGGCAGATAAAATGTGTCGTAACAACCACTGCGTTCATGATCGGCAAAATCTAGTCATCGAAAGGGTTCATCATACTTGTCTGCCACGCCCAAGATCGACTCCGGCCAGGCCATCAACTTTATCATCACGGCCTCATTGCGTGTCAGCCTATCTCACAACGTGAGCCACACACAAACAATGTTATAGCTAGCTAGCTCTCTTTCAAACCGGCGCCGAGTTGACGAATTACTATCGATGCGAACAAAACTAAGCGTGTCAGCGTAGCGTGCATGGCTGCTGGATGCACCTGTGTGTCCTCCACGCTCGACATACGTCATGGGCACGTAACATGCTAGGGAAGCACAAGTTCGTCTTTTTTTGCCTTGGAAAAGGAAACCTTAATTTGCTCCGTTCCATTCCATTCTTCTCCAAGCAAAGCGTCAAAGTGAGTGTGGCGGTAATGGACGGAGGCATGGAATCGACGGCGCACCGTCGAAGGAAAAGGCATACTAGTACTCCGGTAATGGCTACGACGGTGGGGGTTCGCGAGGATTGGGGAAGTGCCAAGTATAATATGCGTAATCATTGGGTACTCAACCCCGCCCCCGACACGCTGCCGCCCCGCCCCGCGACACGCCAGCGGCGCGTGCGGCGTCGAGGGCCCCGCGCGCACGCGCGAGAGCGCGCGGTTGCTGCTGGTGGTGGGCGCGGGCCGCGGGCAAGCGACCGGCCGGCCCGGCGAGCCGGCTTCTGCCTTCTTCGATCGGTGCGCCACAACGATCGCCGTTTTCGCTGGCCGGTGGGTGGTCACCTCCTCCTCCTCCTCCTCCTCACCCAACCCCACCGCACGACGAGCGCGCCCCGTGCGTGCAGCCGCGTTTTGCGCGCCGCGCGGCCACCTCGCTCGCGTGAGTGCGTAACCCACGAGAGTACGAGACCACGAGCCGTTCGGGGTTGTTTGAATGGTCCGAGTTGTCTAACTGATGCAAATCGCTGTTTGGGCCGAAGGCTGGATGGACCTAAAAGAGGCGGAAGAGGTGGTAGTGGCCAGTGGCAGTGGGTGCGTGCAAGTGATTAGTACCACATCGCGGAGTTGTGGCGGATGGCGAGGTAAAAAGCAGCTATAAGAGGGAGGGGCATGGAATGGCTGAAACGCAGCTGCGTGGTGAGCACAAAGCGAACTATTCTTTCGCCTTTTACTAAAAAATACCGTGTGCGCGCCACATATAGCAGCATACCCTAATTTTTTAGAAAGAAGAGCACCAACAATTCAGCTTGAAATATTTTTCTAGTTGCACTTTTCGTGAGAATTTTGCAACGACTTGCCAATAGAGTTAATAGAGTTTTTCACATGAAAATCGAGACTGCAGGTTTTTTTGTTGCCAGAGGAGTTCGTTCAGTGCGTTAACGTTTATGTCTTACCTCAAAAGCTAGGATGAAAGGACAATAAGAACGTCTGAAGTAGTCTTGTGGCATTCGACAAAGACGTTGCCTTCACCTAGATGCAAAACAGATGTGCAGCAAGCAGGCCAAGAAATAAGCACTTGATCTCTTACACTGGAAAGGATTATACATATGACATATTACTCGTGTACTTGAACAACAAAAGCTTTATAGCTCAAATAAGAGGACTGGCTATCACATAGCTATGATAAATCTTTAAAGTTCCAACAATCAGGACGAGCTAATGGTAAGATTTTCCATCTCGTTTACTACATCATCAGCTATCTTCACTTCTAAACCTCCCAGGGACTTCTCAAATCTTTCAAGGGCTAAAAAGGCGCTCTCAGGTGAGCCACCAAGGTTCCCAATTTCCCTACGTATCACATTAGATCCATCATAGAGTCTTTGCACAGAGGATTTCATCTGAGAAAAGTCTTGTGGTGGGTATACAGACGCCCCGAGATCGTTAATCTGGTCGGCAGCCTCCCTGCAACAGCTCAGCAAGTGTTCCATTGCCTCAACTTTTTCCTCACTAGCCCTGCTATGGTTACCTGAGCTCTTGAGCAAACAAGTAATGAAACGAATGGCTTCTTTCACTACCACAAGCGCATCCAACGCCACAGTAACAATCAATTTGGCAACAGCAGCTTCCTCCTCAGTGAAGTCCTCATCCAACTCAAGATCACTTGACAATTCATCTCTATCAGAACAACTCGTGGTGTCCACGGCTCCATTGGAAGATTTTTCAGCAGTGCTATCACCAGAATCACCAATTGGTAGTTCTTTCATCTCCCGGAGAACATCCTTCAGATAGACACCTATCTGAGTCATGGCTCGTCCAATGGCAACACAGTTGGTTGTAGGTACCTTGTTGAGAGCAAGACATGCTTCCCATACAGTTCCAGTCACCTGAGGAATAGTTATTTTCCGATCAGGACTGCGGGATTCTGCGTGTCACCAAAAAAAAAGTACTAGTGTAAGCGTAGAAGCAAAATTGAACTGCAGGTTCAAAGCTGCATGCGTGCTAGTAAGATTCTCTTGCATACTGCATTGTTATTCAGGTGTTTTTCTGCTTATCCACTTATGCATTACGCCACAAGCACAACCACCATAATGATAATAAAAGGCAGAAAAGGTAAATTTGTCCTTCTCACTTTAGCCATAAGGAAATTGGATCAGCAAGTTTAGTTATGTGGATTGTCTTCGCATACATTACTTCATCAAAAATTACGAGTATCTAACAATTAGGATGACAAAAGGGAGCATCAAACAACAACAGATTCTTGAGAAAGGCTTTAGCATGATGTCTTACATACCATATGCAGAAACAGCTTGATTGAACAACGAGAAGCTGGAGTCAACAACGTTCTTTGCAGAGCTACATATGGATTTGTGAAGTGTGGGTCCTGCACCAACTGTGCTGCCATGGCAACCCAAAAGGAAACCCTGCAGGATGTTGAAATATGCGACGATGTTCTCCTTCAGCATTTCTACATCAGGCAAATCACCACTCCAGACCATTCCAGCTATATCAAAAACAGGAATCAGCAAACAGTGACAAAACTCAGCTTACGTTATTGCAGAAACAGTATCAGTACATCGTGTAGCCACATAGATTGGAGATTGCATTTACTACCTTAAACGCTAGCAAGAAACAATTTGCCAATGGCCAGCGTAAATAACATAACACTGACATATGCAACAGCTAAACCATACATTCAGCTGCTAAATTAACTCCTCTCCAATCTGACCTATTATGGGAGCAGCAATTCAGATAAATCCCTTGATTTTTCCTCAAGGAAGTACTGATTCAGAAAACAAACAATTTTTCTATTCAAGCGATTGTTTCCGCTGGAATCAGACAATCCAAACACACCTATATTTATCCATGTCAATTTAAGTACGCGTGTAGTCCGATCAACTAAGCGCACGAAACGTAGGCAAAGAAATCATTCGTTCTTAGACCTACCGACAGTGGCCTGCCTGGAGACTTGCTCGCCGAGCTTCACGACCTCAGACCACTCCGTCCGCTCCAAGCCCCCGGGAGCCGCCTCCGCCATGATCTGACAAACCCAAATCAAACAAGCACACTGCATCTGAGTTCTCTTTAGCGTGGGATTCTAGCTAGCTTAGAGCCGTACACCGGGATAGACTCGATGCCTACCTGGAAGGTGTCGTTGATGGTCTGAAAGTGCGACTGCAGGAAGCGGGACAGCTCGCCGCCGCCCGCTGGCTTCTTCGCTCCTCCTCCTTTCTTCGACATGGCAGCGGCCGTCGAGTCGCGCCGACGAAGCGGGGGTGGCCGTGGGGGAAGAAGAAAGAGAGGGGTTCGGCGAGGCGGCGGCGGCCGCAGGGTTTCTTTGGTTTAGGGCTTGGGCCTCGCCTCCTGACGCCGTGTCGATGTGAGCCGTTCGATTGACGTTAAGATTCGTGCTAGCCTTCGATCACGATTCCTACTCATAATTGGATTCGAAAAGGACGTGAAACAAGAAAAGGGTTCGAAGAGAAATTGTCAGGTTTCTCCGCGTGTTCAGAAAGCAGATAAAAATCAAGTAACAGAGGGTCAAAATCACTTCATGATAATCTTTCATTTGTGGAGTGATTAACTCGGGACAATTTCCTACATGCTGTAGTAAAACTGAAAGCAGCCATCAATCTTGCGAGGCAACAATTATTCCTTGTAACAGATCCTGTGAAATGAAGCTGAAAATTGCTTTTATCCTAGGATTTTAAAGTTACATCATCACCCGTCACATATGTACATCCTATCGAGAAGAAGAGGAAGAAGAAGAAACAAGTTTGAAAGGGGATCAGAGACGAAAATCTTCCGAAAAATTAATCCATTAGACCCGCTTTCTCTGATATTTCAGGTGATTCCTCCAAGACCATGCAAACAAGAAAACCACAAGTGCTACCCCCACCGAACTCCAAAAGATGATCAGCCAAGTAGGCATCGGATCATGAAACAGCCCTGGCCAAATTACAGAAAGTTAGGCACTCGAATGTATGTTCAATTTTCCAAATATACAACACAATCAATTCAAGGAATCATAATGGTAAACAAGTGACCAATAATAAGGTTATAAGAATAAGAACTCAGAAGAAAGGAGCTCACCATGTCCAAACTTCATGCATATAAGAAGCTCTACAATGCATATAGCTAGAGAGAGCCAGCAAAAAGCCCCAACCTTCTTCACCGGTTTGCTGATGTGACCAAGATCATGAACAAAAAATTAGCAACACAAAAAGGAAAATTGCAACGAATGCGCAATGCTATAGAACGTGAAGGGAAATTGGGAGAACCTGTCTTGCAAGTAGGAATTGTACTCACGAATGGTTGGAATAGCAATCAACCACCATAGGATTAATCTGTACACGACCAAGGGATTCCTTGGAGGAATCCAGAGGCAAAATTTAAGAAAAAATGTGTTGAGCTCCACTGTCATGAAAACAATGCATAGGAATAACACTTGAACGAACCGCAATGGCCCCATGAAAGGGTACCATTGATCCTTATCCCATTGTGCAGGGGTGAACTGGCTCAATGATCTTTTCACCTGCATATGTAAGTCCAAGGAAGGGAGGTAAAATGTAAATGGGTTCAATCTAACTAATCAAATGTGCAGTCAGTCTAATAAGATAAAACACACTGAATGCCAGAATGGTTTAAGACAAAATAAATTATGAGGTCAGGTATCAATAATGGCAATTGACAGTTTGGAGTTTGGACAGGGCAACAGAAATGAATACAGTCCCACTGGGAAAACCTCACATGTTGTTTGGCGTACTACAGACAAGAAGTCAAAGTGATTTACTTTTGCTCAGCGACTGCATTGTTATAGAATGCTGCCATGGACTTAGCTGTAGCAAGACGCTCTTGTAAGTCGTAACTCAAAAAAGAATCCATGCAGTAATTCTCATAAATACAACAATAGCCCAGGAAAATTCATGGCCTTTCTAAAAAAAAGAGCAGGAAAATTCAGCAGGTATAAATAAAATCTGGGATTCAGCCATGATGGATAAAGATTAAAAGAACAGTCCTAAAATAAAAAGGGTACTAATCTATTTGGTATTTGCAAATAATAAACCATTGGTCTGTTCAGTAAACATACCTTACCCAGGATGCTTGGCTGGCGGCTCAGTCCAACCCACTCATATGTTTTACCATCAAAGTAACGGACTGTGTGCATCCCCGCCCAAATACCTGAATAAGAATATCCGCATTTCAGTCAAAGGATTTAGATGAAACTGAATGCATAAAACATGGCGTGCTCATAGCCTAAATGCTATCAAATGTTTCAGTAACTTCTATTCAGATACAAATGGAGCAGTAAATTTTAAAAGATGCTTCAAGGTCATGAATATTCAGTACCCCGAGCATTTAAATCGTTATGTACTTGATAAATTGAAGAGAGCAATTTCAGCAAAGACTTTGCCACAGAAAGTTTTTTTTTTTCAAAACGGAGGCTTATATGGCAGATTTGTTTTTTAACTGGTTCTTGAAATAGAAATATTGATTTCTACCCATGAACTGACAGAAGAAGATAAAATATATTACTTCCCAAACAGTAAATGTTTAATGCCAGCACTATGCATGTGCATAAAGATCTAAGTTTTCTTCTTTAAACTTTCAGATACATCACATCGATGTTCTTTTTCTATATTATCGTGTTCAGTTGATAGAGTTAGATCCAAACAATCTGTATAAAATTATGCAAAATCAAATATATTAAATTATTTTAATCTGCCTAACTTTGTTTTACCAATGAATTTAGATGTAAAAAATGTATCATCAATGTCACTGAATGTATAAAACATGAAAGTCAGCTGTCTCAAATTGTCTTACCAAACCAGTTGCAGATAAAGATATCCAATATAATACTATCCCACCAGCACTCGTTAAAGTTTGGCAACATATGTCTGAATGTAAGCTGCGAGAGGTCATAATAAGCATAATTCCTTGTTAGAGATAACAAACAAAGATAACAAAAGGTTATTTTCCAAATGAGTATCCAGATCTAACCTCCATTAGCTCAAAACCAATTGAAAGGACCCAGAGAAGAAGCTGGTTCCGTATCATTACGGCCTTACCCCACCAACCCAAGATATGGGCAACCACAAATTCATCAAATAATGTCTCCTATATGTAGATCAAATGATCAAATATGGTGGAGTAATGACAATAGTAATAATTACAATAATAATAAAATCAGGGCATCTTCATGAAATAAGAAGGTTCAAATGGAAAATCATACATAAATATTTATGAACTTGTTTTTAGGGTTTTCTGGAACATACAGACGGCAGTCAGCTCCATAAGATCTCTCTGGTAATTCTGCAGTAGCGTACAGAAATATTTGTCAGTACCATTTCTTGTACAGCTAAGTTCAATTTCCAGTGCAAAACCTTCTGATGTAAAGATATTACCAACTCCAAGATCGGGGTAAAGGTGTTTCATGAATTGTCGAGCATCATCACGATTCTGGAAAACGAGCAAGAAATAAGAATTAGAGTACTAGATATCCAAGATATAACATATCTCTGCATAATTGAGGCATTTTCCCAGAGTATTAAAAATCCATTTATACTAAATTTTGATAATCAAATAGATTGCCAATTCACATATGCTTGGCCCTCAAATTTTTATTTCACAAATACATGGCGCTTCACGTTCCTGCAAGAACTTCCCAAAGTAGCCCTAAGAATAATAGACATTTCCCGCTATTTCCACTCATTTTACGTGCATGAGATATTATTCGAAGGGCATTTTCGGTCCCATTTTATTGACGTATGAATTAGAAAATAATAACAACTAACCTGGAATAGAAGAAAGGTTAGAGCGACAAGGTAAACAACAGCCAGTCCATGCACCAGGCGCCAGACAGCGGGATGGGGCCTAATAAGTATCCTGTGACAAATATTGCCAGAACATTGAATTATCATCATGCAAAAATACCAGGGATGCACAGCAGATCTACATGTTCTCAGATTGTTGTGAAGCCAAGGAGATAAAGAAGACAAAAGCAGCAAGTACAAAAACAGTGTGAGAATGGCACTAGTATTGGGTCCCTCAAGGTAATTTTTCTGTCGCCATTAAAAAACAACCTGACGAATAATAAGCCCTGCACTTTCAAGAGAATTGGTCACTATATGGTCTAACTCATACAGTCACGCGTGGGTCACCTCTTTGAAGCAGCAAACCTTCAATTTCCCCACTTAAAGCAAAATGTCTGACAGCGACAACTACTGCACTAATATAGTTCCAATGTTTGAATTACATAAGAAAGAGGGAGGCTAACTCACGTTGAAGGTGCTTGCAGAGTGCAGTAAGCAAGGAAGACCGCAATCATAGCCCAGACACCCCTGGAGAGTGTCAGTGAGAATACACGAGTCAGTGTCACTCTCTCCCAATCATTGTGCAATGGTGAGAGGAGAACAGCTCAAGTCCAAAAGACACAATCAAAATAGAGAAGTAACCAGAGTTCCCTTAGATGATTGGATCACTTTCCAGTAAAGAAAAAAAAAAGAGGTTTTCAGTCATTACCTCTTAATAGATGTCGCGCTACTGTGCGAAGAAGCACCCTCTGGATCAAGCGCTCCACTTGCCCAACTGAAATGGGAACATGATTGAATATGAAGTCAGACAGCACCACGAGAAAGTGAAAAGGAGAACGCCCCCAGCAAGTTCACAACCAACCACTCTGGCTAATTGTTGTTTTTGACACTAAATCTCTACGCTTAATCCTTTCATGAAGCAATAGTAAAAAGTT
This sequence comes from Oryza meyeriana var. granulata, assembly GCA_003991445.1. NCBI lineage: Eukaryota > Viridiplantae > Streptophyta > Magnoliopsida > Poales > Poaceae > Oryza > Oryza meyeriana. The sequence continues at coordinate 321,712 of RYFJ01000207.1, forward strand.
CTTGGTGAGCCCATTTCTACAGTAAAAAGGACCAGAGAATGCACTTCCCATATAGTAATTTGCACTTGCTAAGATGAGATAAGATGGAGCCATGGGAAAAAATGATTGTTCTAGGAAAGCTTTGGCATGAGATTCTTGAACAAGATTCCGATTCTCCTCAGCCACTCCTACGTTCGATTGTTTGCTAGCTTTATTGAACCAGACTGCCATGCGCTCATGTTCATTCAATCATTCAAAAGCTCAAGATAGTTGCACAAATTCACTAAATTTCCAACCCAAAGATTTTTCTTTTTTTCAGAGAGTAAAAATCACACGAGTACATGTCCTACTTTCAACTCTGACACTGTTGATGCACCTTATAGGCAGGATAGCCCTGGCATCTGTTGAATTTGTACTTGCCCCAACACAAGGCCTTTTTCAGTTCTCCCACCAAGAAAGTCACATACAGCAAAGAGAAAACAAAACGGTTTTTTTTTCTCTTAGACAGGGTAAAATTTAATCGGGAGGACTTACATTAGAAGGCAAGCACCGACGAGGAGCACCGAGATGGTGCGCGGCTTGTAGAGCCACGCCGTCCAGGGGTCGTACTCCTCGGCGCCACCATCAGCCGGCGCCGGCGCCGGGAGCCTCCTCTCTTCGCCGTCCCCGTGCCTCGTCCTCTGCTTCGATGCCATGCTCGCAGAGGTCGCGGAAACCGCGCAGATGTGACAGGAGAAACTGCCGCAGGCAACAACTTTCAGGGGCAAGGGGCAACACGCCAATCCAAGCCAAGCACCTGCATAATATAGCCACCACGGATTGTTGCGGTCAGGAGAGAGAAGAAGAAGAAGGAGAAAGGAAGAGACGAGACGAGGGGAACAGGACATGCAGAAGCAGACCGAAGCCACGAACAGGTTATTCAGAGCCCGAGAGATTCCGGTCACCCCCGGGACGGATTCGGCTGCTCCCCACCATATCGCCGCACGCGGAATCGACGCGCGGAAATCTCGGCAGGCCGGCAGACAGGGTAGCGATCGGCGCCGAGCCCGCGCGTGGGGGAGGAGGAAGCTAGCAGGGGATGGATGAGACGAAGTGGCGGTCTCGTCTTCTTTAAAACAGCGCGGCGATGAGAGATGACGACGACGCGGCGTCCTGCCTCCACGTAACGCTTCGGGCTCGCCGTCCAACGCCTCCCGCCCGCCCGCGCGCGCGCGCTCGCTGCGGCCGCGGCGCCACCGAGGCGGCCGCTCCGTTGGGCCGCTGGGGCGCGGGTAGGCGCACACCTGTACCGACCCTGGCTGGCTGGCAGGTCCCGGGGTTTCGCTCCTGGGCTGGCAACCCGGTACGGTTTATTCGTCGCCGAGTTCCAACTACCTTTGGTGTATTTTGCGTGTTCTATCCAAAATCTCATTCATCGCCGTGTCACGTGGCCGGTGAACGAAGTTTTCTGGTGGTGGTAGCTTCTACATTACGGCGGTGTCTCTGGATTAAAGCAGGGTTTGCAATCATGCAAGTCCCAGCCAAATACTCACCCCATCTTAAAATATAAAAAACTAATACTAGAAGTAGCATATTAAAGTACTACAAATCTAAAAAAAAAATAAAATATATCATTTTTTTATATTTTAAGACTCTGGATATTTTCTCTGTCTCAAAATATAAAATCTAATATTAGATGTAATAGGTTATAGTACTATAAATCTGAAGAAAAGCTTTATCTAGATTTGTAGTACTAGAATATGTCATATCCAGTATTAGGTTTTTATATTTTAAGACGAAGAAAATAACAAAATAAATCAATAAATCTCAAAAGAAATTTGTCACTTAGGGAGCTATGAAATTCAACGAGATTCGAACATAAATGGTGAACCCTGTATTAATGTCTTGTTTGGAATGCATGAATTCAGTAAAATTTTTGGCAAAATAAACCAATACTTGTGAAAATTATGTAAAATATTGAGAAATTAACTAAAATGGTAAGAATTCTATAAGATTTATGTGTTATAGAAAAGGCTTTAGTTTGATAGTACATGTAGTCTGGTTTCCTTGAAAAATTGTCCACAATACACCAAATAATCATACGGCACGCCGAACATAAAGCATGTGTTACATGGGATCAGATTTTGAGTAAACAGTTGCCAATTTTTAACGTGGCTTAACCATATCTTGCACGGAAGTATCATCTAACTCCAACCGCATATAACTGATCCGGAAGTGACTTTACCTGTACATACAATAAGTCAAAATCTTAGGTTTATAGGTCTGGCTACTCTCCCAATTTTCGTTAGCATGTTTTTCAAACTGCTAAACGATATATTTCGTATGAAAATTTTCTATATAGAAGTTACTTTAAAAAATTAAATAAATCTATTTTTTAAGTTTATAATAATTAAAACTTAATTAATTTTACACTAATAATTTATTTCGTTTTACGTGCCGAAATAAACCTTATTCCATCTAGCCCACCGCACACCGTTTGTTTGTAAAATGATCCGGTCTAGATACATGGGCAGGGCAAAACACGGCACCCTCCGCTGCAACAGGGTCCTTGGTAAATACTCCTTCTATCCCAGTATATACTAACTTAGTACTAAATTGGAGAGCATCTAATACTACAAATCAGATAGAAATTTAATACTAGATTAGACAACACCTGGTAATATTACTAGGTGATATCTAATCTATGCTACTCTTTTTTATTTTCAAATAAAAAATTCAAATTTATAATATTAGAATGTATCCCATACAGTATTAATATTTTTATTTTAAAACAGAAGAAGTTAGAAGAGAAAAAAAAAAAGAACCTAAGGTAAAGCTATGACGGTGAGCTTTGTTCGATTCCGCTTGTTCGTTTTCTCGGCTAGCCGCGGGTAGTAGATAAGGAGAGAGAACGGGTGGCGACAGCCGCGGCGCTGGCTGTACGATCCGCGTCCCGCGCGATCCGGGGCCGTACGTATACGTGAGAGCCATCCCGATCGGCACGTGTTGGCCGCAGCGCCCGCGCGACGCAAGCAAGGCGAACGAGCGGCCGCGGCCTGGGGGCGGGCCGTGCCATTTGACTGGCACGAGGGCCGAGGCGACGTGAGAGTCAAATGGTGTCACACCGTCGTCACCTCACCACTGGCGCTCGCCGCGGTAGGAGGACGAATGGACGATGCGCTGGTGCTGCTGCTGCGGCGGCGGCGGCGGCGGCGGCGAGAGTACATTGAACGCACTCAACTATTTTTCTGACATTATAATTTCACCCTTAATTTTTTAATTGAAACTAATGTTTGGCCCCATTTCCAGGAGGGCTTAATTGCGTGAAAATCCATGTCAAAACAAGTGCAAATTTCATATCAAGGTTGATATTAAAATAAGAGCAGTTAGATCTAGATGAAAGTTATGAGCATTACATTCGTGTATTACCTCTGTTTTTTATTTTAATAAATTTTAAAGGCTGAAAATTATTATATTTAGGAGAGAGGAAGTTGAACTACCAGCGAATAGAGTTGGGCACATGTATTAGCTACTCCCCCTAAGAAAAGCAACTCCTACTATTCCAAGAAGTAGTTAAGGAAAAGGACAAAAGACTAAAATATCCCTCGTTAATAGAAAAATACTATATTAGTAGATAGTAGGTAAGAGATATTGAAGAAATAAAATTTTGAATTAATCCATTATATGCCATTGACAAAGCATGAATATTCCACTGACGAAGTCAAATTCTATAATATATTATTGAACAATCCGTTTTCTTTCTTATATGTCATTGCCATTAGTCAAACTTCGTTAATGAAGAGAAAATGTCCATTTTGCCCCTAGGCTATCATGTGTACTTATGGATTTCATTGATCAGGATCCGCTCTTTTTCCCATTGATGAAAAATAGAACAGCTTATTTATTTTGTCATCCAAAACTAGTTCATGCCCCATGGCATTGTGCGAAATCTCATTTTATCATGTGGTTAAAATGGTCATTTTCTCTTCTACCCCTAAAAGAGAGAATTTCTTCTCCCCCTTAACGAAACATGACTAACGGTTGACTAACGGCGATGGCATATAAGGAAGAAAACGAGTTATTTGATGGTATACTATAGAATTGAAAAGAATTGAGCTTTGTTAGTGGCATATCTAGAACGCGTGCTTTGTTGATGGCATAGAATGGACCGACTCTAAATTTTTTAATTTATGATAGGCAAAAAAATAGAAATTGATATATTTTGGAATAAAGTTTGAACTCGAAGTTAATTTATTTTAGGACAGAGGAAGTAAGTAGGTGGAATTAAATGAGAAAATGTTATATTTGGTTTAGAAGAGAAATTATATATAGAAATTAAATGGATGGTTCTGATTAGCTAAGATGAGAAAATAAATAAACAAATTGTTATATTTTAGATAAATTTTAAACAATAGAATTGATATATTTTGAAATGGATGAAGTAAATAATAACCACACCCGACATGAACACGTCACAAAAGGCTCCGATCTCAATCCTTCCGCAACACATGTCGCCAATAAAAATCTCAAAGCAGTATATTCCTCTATGCTTTGGCATCGTATTCTTCCATTACACATCAGATTCTTCTTCTACTCCTGTGCCGAAGTGCCATCCAGCAATGAACCCTCGCAGGGTGGCACACACAGCCCTACATCGCTAAACAAATCGAGATGATTAGTCATCTCATCAGCATCTGCCATTGTTAAGCCACCCAAGGTCAAACCTGGCAATCCTCTCCTCGGTCCCCGAGCTGCAAATCGTGAAGAAGAAAAAAGGGGAAATCAGAGAGAGAAACTAGACTTGATTCGGGGGAGCTGACAACCTCGCAGATCTGATTTGCATGTATACAGCGCATGCATGGGGGATTAAGGACCATTAATTGGACCACGCGTAGTACCTCGCGCATGCATGAATGGAATGGTGGCGATGAGCTGATAATGCAAGCAAGGAACCTGATTTGCATGGTTGGTTGGTTGGTTGGTTTGGAGATGGCTGGCAATTTGGCAAAGCAAGCAGCGTGCACGCTCTCCTCTGATCTCACCAGTCGACAGCGTGATCGATCGGGGACCGAATCGCGGCTGGAAAAGGACCACGAGTGCGTGCTCTCGATGCTACAGTGGAAGAAGATTCCTCGGCGCCAATAGTCGCATGTTTTTCTCTTTGAGGATGATGACAATGCTTTTAAGGTTTTAGTGGATTTGGTGTTAGTGGTTTGGACGTTGGATCATGATCTCAGCCGTTTGATATCATATCTGTATATCCAAATTTGCTTTGGAGTCTATTTGAAATCGGTAGGCTGATGATTCAGTCATTCAGATATGAGGTGTTCAATCGTGAAGGTGCTCAATCAGAGGGACAGAGCAGCAGATGCATGATTTTTTTCCTGATTGCTGAGTCATGACACAACACAACACAACACAAATGCTGATGCCACTGCTGTAGTGTTTAATCTAACATGAACTATTTTGTCAAATCGATGACTGGTATGTCGGTTCTTTCCCCCAGGGATTTGCAACTGTCGTGATTGATCCGACAATGAGCATTGTTCATCTTCCTAGCAGTGTAGCACGACCAAGCCTTTATTATTTTCACTTTCGGTGCAACCCATGCATTATCTTCAGTTTTATCTCAATATATTATTTGCAATTTTTTTGTTACTTTGAGAAGACAAGAGTGAAATGGCTGTACACCCAAATGTCATTCAGTTTTTTAGGTGAAAGATGGCAAGATGGGATTCAGTTATTCACCATCTTGCAAAGTAGCCCAGCCCATCAAGATATCTAAATGGGCTTTTTTGGGCCTAAGTGGGCTTCCTGCAGATCCAAAATTTCCAAAATGAGGCCCTTTAAGTCCAAAACCACAACTCCCGCACCGCAACAACCCAGTGACCCCAGAACCCTAGCCTCGCCGTCGCCGCCATGGCCGCCTCCCTCCTCCGCTCCGGCCACCGCCTTCTCCTCCGCAGCGGCCGCCTCTCCCCGGCCTTCTCCACCGCCGCCGCCGCCGCCACGGAGGAGTTCATCGACGTACGAAAGCTCCCCACCGACTACGAGCCCTCCACCTTCGACCCCACCGCCCCGTCCCGCCCACCTCCCTCCGACCGCGTCTGGCGCCTCGTCGAGGACGTCTCCTCCCTCACCCTCGCCGAGTCCGCCGCGCTCTCCGCCCTCCTCCTCCGCCGCCTCGACATCCCCGCTCCCCCCATCGCCATCCTCAACTCTGCCGCGGGCCTCGGTGGTGGTGGCGCGGCGGCAGCGGGCGCCGCCGGAGAGAAGGCCGGTCGGGCAGCGGCGGCTGAGAAGACGGTGTTCGAGCTGCGCCTGGAAGGGTTCGACGCTGCAAGCAAGATCAAGGTGATCAAGGAGATCCGGTCGTTCACGGACCTGGGACTGAAGGAGGCGAAGGAGCTAGTGGAGAAGGCGCCTGCAGTGATCAAAGGCGGCGTATCGAAGGAGGAGGCCCAGACGATCATCGATAAGATGAAGGCTGTCGGTGCTAAGGTCGTCATGGACTGATCAGCCCACCCATTTCAATTTTCAAGGTTAGACACAAATTTCCTTTCAGGTTCTAGAATTTAGATTCAACTTAAATTGGCATAGTTACTGTGGATAAATTGATGTTGTCGAAGGAATTGTGATCTGTTATGCCGGACAGGATGTGAAAATGGTGGTTTGTAGATTTGTAAGTTGTGAATCTGTATTGTAATGCTGGAGAGGAGTTTTAGATGTGAAAATGATGAGTTTGTAAGCTTGTGAATTTGCGATCCGTCGCAGCTAGATTTGTCTAGGAATTTGAGTTAATAGGACCTTTAGTAGATGCATAAGGGAACTGCATAATAGTTCCCAAAGTGGTTAACTTTTTGCTGACAATTGCTTTGCTTTGATGTATTTCAGTTGGAGTACTCTTATGTTGTGTTCTTGAGTTATTGTAGGCTTGTAGCATAGGTGTGCAAGTTTTAAATTAGCTGTCTTTCATGAATGCAGGCGCTCTTCACAGCTTTTAACTGTATTTTCTCATGGTTGATGATTGATGAGGATTGGGATTTACAGTGTTAAACATCTGATGAGCACACGCAGCCCATTTTTGAAGGCCCAATGATCTTCTCACGCTGGCTGCTCCATTCATGTCATTATGTGCTTCTCCGGTTCTCCCTGTTCTGTAGAAGAATTTTCTGTCATTGACAAGAAACATGGGATAGTTTATTTAGAGAAATGAGATCAACAGCGTGCGGAGTTGGAGTGTAACCTGTATTCTGGAGTACAACATGGAATAATTCATGTACTTTTCCCACTTTGTGTATTTCCTTTTGGAAATAATCATGCGATGTACTGCTATATATTGTGGTATATACTTTTTCCAGTGTGGTATTCAAGAACCCCTAAAATGGCAATGACTATTCAAGAATAATAGAAGGCGATGGGAATCAAGAGAGTTTAGTGTCAAGTACACTCAGGCACCCTTCCTAGTTAAGGGTTGGGGGTGAAAACCCCCTCGTTTTCCATGAGCACGTTTTCTAAACTGCTAAGCGGTGTGTTTTTTGCAAAACTTTTCTATCTAAAAGTTGCTTTAAAAATCATATTAATTAATTTTTCAAGTTTGCAATAGCTAATACTCAATTAATTATACACTAATGGCTTATCTTATTTTGCGTGATCTTCTTGTTTCTTTTCCCTCGCCTTCAAACACTTCCTGGTCTATTCTGTGTAGTGAACAATGTGTTACGAATCATTATCTCTTTAGGAGATAAAATTCTTTCTTGTAGACTAATCCGAATTAGTTAGAGATAAATTTATGGTTCTTATCTCTAGCCTCTTCTACCTATAAATAGAGGGGCAGGAGTGTATAATAGGAGTGTCTTTATTATACACATTAATTATTGATTAATAAAGAGAGAGCAACACTCATATATCTGTGTCTTCTGTGTTCATTGTCTTCTTTTATGGTGTGATTGTGCGGGAAGGGATACGGTCTTCTACATCTTCTCCACGCCTCATCTGCTGCGGGAGGGAAGGGAGTGGATCTGAGCGATCCGTCAACGTAGCTGTTCTACAACACGTTATCAGCAGTTCTACCAGCTGGGCTGACGTCGAATCGTCTCGCACCAATCAATCTACAGTAACAAAATTGGTTGCTTATCAATTTGTAGATTGATTTTAGACTGGTGGATGCTTGTTCTTTATTTTTTAGATGCATGTTTTGTAGTAGATCTGTTATTAGCAGTAGATTTATTTCCTGCTTTTACTCTACAATTGCATCAATTGATAACCGGAGAAAACCGGAGTAAAATCGTGTGCAATAAATTGTAATTGATCGGTTTTTCCCTGTTCTGGAAGCGAACCCGGTTCGGCTGGGCCAAACCGGTCGTCTTCCTCGCTTTTCCCCCACATCTCTCTATTCTCTATTTTCGATGTATGCCACGCTGGGAGCCGCCGCCGCCACCGTGGAATCGCCCGCGCTGCTAGGTTGATCTACGCCCGTGGCTGTCACTCGCCGTTGCTGCTGGAAGCGCCAGTAGCCCTTGCCGTCGGCGCCGCTACGGGAGACCGTCATCATCGGAGGAAGCCCTAAACCCATGTTGTCACCGCTGTAGGGCAGCCGCCGCCGTTGAGCCGTGGTGGGACGATGATGGGATGATCGGCCGCCGCTAGAGGATCGAGACTCCGCCAGGATGCCGTGGTCGGAATACCTCCATGACACCGCCGCCGTAGGACCTGATACCAAGGACGGGCCGTCGCCACCGTCAATTTCTCATCGACGCGCCTTGGAGCCATGGTGGGAGGTCGATGGGACGAACGGCCGCCGACCTTGGATTAGGATCCGCCGGGACGCCGTGGTTGGATGTGAATCAGTCGCCGTCGCTGGAGCTTCGGTTGTCGACGTTGATCTCTGCCTCGCCACCGTCTTGAGGATGTGTGGGTCGTGGCGGAGCTCCGCCGCACAACGCCGAGCCACCGCTGCACCGATTGCTGCATGGGAGCGAAGCCGCTGCCGCCGTCTTGCCACCGGGCAGTCGATGGGTTGTTAGCCGGCCTCCTCTCCGTGTGCTGCCTCTATCTCTACTGCCACCGACAGTCGGCGTCCTTCATCGCCGCCGCCGTGCCCTTCCGGCCGGCGTGCTGGGTGATAGGCGCCATCGCGGGTGCCGGTGGGGATAGGGGAAACCCTATTTCCCCCTTTTCCTCTCTCAGTCATTTAGGCGGGCCGGCTGGGCCAGCCTGCCACCGTCCGACCGCTTTTGGCCCAACAGCACCAACCGGCCCACACACAAATTAATAAAAATCCAAAACCATAGATGGGCCTTGAATTCGGAATTCGGCCCATTTGGCATTTGGACCATGTTCTGTGTGTGCGGCCCAATAAGATCGCGACCCGACAGCATTTTCGGCCCGATTAAATTCTATTTTATTGATAATTTTTGTTTAAGTCCCTAGAAAGGTTGATTTTTACACCGACGGTTCACTGTTCATGTAATATTTATAGTTTGAACCCTTAATTTACCAGATATTACATCAATTTGTGTTTAATGGCTGTAAACTTGCTGTGGAGACCTTTCTTTAGTAGGTTTCTTGCATGTGAGTCCTAGGACTCGTTAATAACCATGTGATGGTGTTTTTAAGCATTTATTTGCTTTTAAATTTGATGCAATTCCAACTATATAATCTAGATATGATTCTAAGTTAATATGCTTCCATAAAAATGTGTAATCACCTAGTCTAGTGACCCCTCCCTTGGAAGCATTATTTGGGTTTATTTTTTTTCTTGCATGTGTGATATTTTTTCTGTGGACATAAAATTATTAATTTAATGCCATAAGGCCAATAAAAATCACAGAAAATCGGTAAATTCAAGATAAATTCCGGGAAAATACCAGTAATTTCATACGACTATGTTACATTGTTCTGTGACTTTGTTTTCATGCAAGTTAACCCGGCGTTGGTTTTTTACATGACAACAGGCCATGTCTGACGCAAATTTCAACAAGAGAGAGTTTCCCATTCTCCCCATTAATAGGACGAACAACCAGACCTGAGCCATGGACTGTGAAATCCACCTTTCCGCGATGGAGCTATCTGAGGCTATCCGTCGGCAAGGGACTGGTGTAGCTCTGTTTTCGGTGGTGAAGTGGGCAAGGGCACTTGCGTTCATCAGAAAGCACATTCATGAGGATCTCAAGGCTGAATACCTTGAGCTACATAAACCTCTCACGTTGTGGGAGGCCCTGAGGGACCGCTACACCGTCGAGACAACTGTCATTCTCCTGAAGGCTAGCGCAGATTGGGCTCAACTTCGATTCTGTGATTTCAAGACTGGGGAGAGCTACAACAGTGCCGTGCACCGCATCGTCAATTGTCTTCGCTTCTGTAACCAGGTGGTGATAGACGCGGATATGATTGAGAAGACTCTTGACACTTTTCACCCCAAAAACTCGATGATGCAAGAGCAATACCGCGAGGCTAAGTACGTCAAGTTCTCAAAGCTTATCCAGTCGTTGTTGAACGCTGAAGTCCACAACAAACTTCTGATGGCCAACTACAACGCCCATCCTGCTAGTTCACAGCCTATTCCAGAGGCTCACATTGTCCATCAGAAGGGTCAAAGTTCTGGACAGGGTTCTTCCAAGGGGAAGGGACCCGAGAATCGCACACTACCAAATAGGGCGAGGTTCAAGAAGGCCTCCAACTGGGGCAAGAAACCCCGTAGCCACAAGGGGCGCAAGGCTAATGCTGGTGCTGCTAGAGGATCTCAACAGGGTGGTGAGGGTTGTTTCAAATGCAGCTCAACGAAGCATTGGGCGTGCAACTGCACTACAGAACCTCATCTCGTTGAGATGTACTAGGACTGGAAGAAGAGGCAGGGCCCAGAATCTCACTTTGTCCAGATGCTAATGATCAGTGAGAAGCCTACTCCTAAGGAACCTACTGCAATTCCTAAGGAGTCTACTACTACTGCTGCTGATGGTGTTGCCATGGATGTTGATCCTAAGGCTGCTGTAGATGCTGATGCCGACATTGAAGATGACTATGGAGACCTCGGGGACTTCGACATGGAGGGCGACGACCTCTTGGGTGATGACCAGGAGGACGTACATGGGGACATGCAATAGTTCCCAAGTTATCAGTCATGAGTCTTAAGTCTAGGTTATCTTTTTGGTCGATGAAATCTTTTCTTTTTAGCAGAACAATAAGTCGTTTATGTAATAAAGATGCTATGCATCCTGGTCAGTAGGTTTAGGATGGTCCTTTACATTAATAAAGTTTTCCTGTTTAGTTATATTGGCCTTGTCTTGTTCTATGTTCTTGCTTTTCACTTCATTGATAATGAACTGAATCAATATAATTTCTCATATATAACAAGCGTAGTACGATTCAATGGAGCCCGGACATGCTTGTTTGACAGCGCGGCAACACACTCGATACTACTGGAGACTAAGTACTTCACGACATTGTGTAAGAGGGATGAGAGCATCCTCACCATTGCTGGGAGTAATGGTCGCATAGTTGGCTCAGGGCGAGCCACTGTCGTCCTCCCTAGGATACAAGGATCTTCATTGAAGAAGCGTTCCTATACCCAAGTGCTGAACGCACGCTCCTTACTTTTAAGGATATTCGACGTTGCGGCTACCACCTCACCACAACATGTGAAGGAGGAGATGAATTTCTCTTCATGACATTGTCTAAGGACGATGAGATCACAGTGATTGAGAAGATGCCAGGGAGCTCCGATGGACTATACTATACTAAAATAAAACCCCTAAACGAATATGTTGCAATACAGATAATCTATAGGAACCCAGAGTCTTTTAAGATCTGGCATAAGAGATTAGATCATCCTGGATTGACTATGATGCGAAAAATAGTCACTAGCTCGCTAGGTCATGGCATAAACACTAAAAACTTCCCCAAGGAGTTTGTGTGTCCCGCTTGTGCAACGGGAAAACTGATCATTCGACCATCCTTTGAAAAGTTGAGGGTCAAACCCCTACGGTTCTTGGAGAGAATCCAAGGGGATATCTGTGGACCCATATACCCCTGGTCTGGGCCATTCAGATATTTCATGGTGTTGATTGACGCCTCTACAAGGTGGAGCCACGTATGCTTGCTGTCTACGAGGAACCACGCTTTTGCCAGATTTATCACGCAGATCATCCGTTTGCATATGGAGTTCCCCAAGAACCACATCAAAATGATTCGGATGGATAATACAGGCGAATTCATATCAAAGGCATTCAATGACTATTGTATGGCCTTAGGCATTAATGTAGAGTATTATGTTCCTCATGTTCACACTCAAAACAGTTTTACTGAGTCGTTGATAAAAAGAATCAAGTTAATTGCCAAACCATTGCTACAGGGTAGCAATTTGCCCACTACATGTTGGGGCCATGCAGCATTGCATGCTGCAAAGCTAATCCAGTATAGACCGTCTGCATATCACTCTGCTTCACCCCATCAACTGGCACGTGATTAAGAACCGGTGGTTTCCCATCTGCGTAAGTTCGGCTATGCTGTGTATGTGCCGATCTCACCACCCCAATGTACGACTATAGGACCGCACCGTAAGGTGGGGGTCTATGTGGGTTATAAGTCTCCGTCCATAATTTACTACTTGGAACCTAAAACTGGGGATCTGTTTACGGCTTGGTACGCTAATTGCATCTTCGATGAAGAACATTTTCCGGCATTAGGGGGAGGAAAGTACCTCGACTCTAAGGAATGCCGTGAAATAGAATGGAACTCAAACAATATCCATACTCTTGACCCGTGTTCGCTAGACATTGAACGAGAAGTTCAATATATCATACACCTTCAAAACTTAGCTAATGATCTGCCAGATGCTTTCACTGATCTAAGAGGAGTGTCGAAGTCGCATATCCCTGCGGCAAATGCACCGGAGAGAGTGGAGATCCCATGGAGGGAGACTCTACTCCAGCTCCTAAGCCTAGGAAGAGGGGAAGAAACCCGGATGGTCCGACTCAGGCTAAGCGGAGACGTCTGTAAGAGCTGAATACAGAGTCGCCTGCATCACACTCCCATTCAATAGTCTCTAAAGAGACCTGTCCAGGGGACGAACGCCAGAAGGGTAGAGGCCCTAATGGACTAGCGCGCGCACCTAGTCCTACTAGCGAATCGGAACCCTCTCCTGTTTTGGGAAACTAGGATGAGAAAATAAATGAGAAAATTGCCACAAACTATACTGTTTCAGGAGAATTGTATGACCAGAAGACTACACATGTCGACATAAATTTCGTTTCTAAAATCGCTAACATGATAGATCATGATCATGAACCTAAGTCCATGGCAGAGTGCCATAAGCGTTCGGATTGGGTCAAATGGAAAGAAGCGATAGAGACGGAATTATGCTCGCTTGCTAAAAGGCGCGTCTTTAGGCCGGTAAGCCTGTCGCCCCCCACTGTGCGCCCTGTTGGGTACAAATGCATTTTCGTCCGGAAGTAGAACGAAAACAATGAAGTGGTGAGATACATAGCAAGGCTTGTAGCACAAGGGTTCACGCAGAGACCCGGTATCGATTACGATGACATCTATTCTCCTATAATGAGTGGCATAACGTTCCGATACTTGATGTCTATGGCAACTGGCATTGAATTAAAAATGCAGTTGATGGATGTGGTGACCGCATATCTGTACAAATCATTGGATTCGGAGATTTACATGTGCGTCCCTGACGGGTTGAAGGTCCCGGACAAAGCAAATCGCAACATGTACAGTGTGAAATTGGAGAGATCGTTGTATGGGTTAAAACAATCTGGTCGTATGTAGTACAACCGGCTAAGTGACTTCCTTTTGGGGAAAGGATACGTCAATAGTGAGGACTGTCCCTGCGTGTTTATCAGAAAGTCCTAGAGGGGTTTCTGTATCATCTCAGTCTATGTCGATGATTTGAACATCATTGGCCACGCAGAGGACATTGAGGAGACAGCTGCCTATCTCAAGCCGAAGTTTGAGATGAAAGATTTGAGTCAGACCAAGTTTTGCTTGGGCCTACAAGTCGAGCATCTCCCTAACGGGATCTTAGTGCACCAGTCAACATATACTAGAAAGGTCCTAGAGAGATTTAACAAGTCAAAGGCTCATCCTTTGAAGACACCCATAGTTGTCAGATCCCTTGATCTGGACAAAGACCCATTCCGTCCTAGGAGTGAGGCTGAGAAAGTGTTGGGACCAGAAATCCCATACTTAAGCGCCATAGGAGCACTGATGTACCTTGTGAACTGCACCAGGCCTGATATTGCGTTCGCGGTAAATCTGCTAGCAAGATACAGTGCGTCTCCTACTAGGAGACATTGGGTTGGCGTTAAAACAGTACTCAGATACCTCCAGGGTAAGTAAGATCTCGGCCTCTTCTTTCCAAGGCAACGAGACTTAACCATACTGGGCTATGCAGATGCAGGATATCTGTCTGATCCCCAGAATGCCCGTTCTTAAACTGGTTTTGTGTTTCTTTGTGGTGGTACAACCATTTCGTAGCGGTCTAGTAAACAGACTTTGGTAGCGACGTCTACAAACCACTTAGAGATCATTGCACTATATGAAGCCGCACGAGAGTGTGCATGGCTTAGGAGGATGACTCACCATATTGAGCGATCATGTGGTTTGAGTATCCCCGATACCCCTACCATTATTTATGAGGATAATGCAGCATGTGTCGCACAGATACAGCTAGGCTATATCAAGAACAATATGACAGCATATTGCTTTAAAATTCTTCTATCCTCATGAGCTTCAGAAGCAAGGGGAAGTGAAGATCCTGCAGTCCAAGTCATGTAATAACTTGGCAAATTTGTTCACTAAGTCTCTCCCAGTTTGTACTTTTCGAAAGTTTGTTTGTGAAATTGGGATGAGAAGACTTAGAGACTTGCAGGGTTCAAGGGGAGTAGAACCCTGAACACAGCCTAGTCAGTGGATTGGCGAGTCCACAACGTTGTACTCTTTTTCTCTTAGTTGAGTGGAGCTTGTGATCCTCACAAAGGTTTTTAACGAGGCAATGGTGTGTGATGCATGGCGGCAACTATGTACTCTTTCTCCTAGCCTTTTTTCCACTGGGTTTTGGTAGGAGTTTTGATGAGGCATGATGTAACACCTCCAGCCCCTGGCACCACCTACAGTGATACTAGAGAGGAAGCGCCGCAAGAGATTGGCGTGAACCAACTCCCACGGAACCATAATGCCGATATCAGTCCCAAGAAACCTTGCTGGTACCTGCGGTCAACGGAAATGTACCACAGCAATTAGCTAAATAAATATATATATTATACCTTTATTTGTTGCGGCTTTGGGCAAGCCCTAAGCAGCAACCGACAAATAGAACAGCAGCAGCAAAACGACAACGCAGCGAGAATCCAATCCACAAGCAACGGCTTGGGACTAGGAAAGAAACCCTAATCTTCACTTCAACTTCACTCTTTCTGAATGAGGGGAGAAAAGAAATGGATTGAGTACTTACGTACTCAGTAAGTCAAGGAAAATGTGAGTTATGCAGGCTATCAAAGATAGACTAGGGTTTATTTCGCAAACCTTTTCTTTTGAAAACATTTTGGAAAACCTAAGTGTGAGTTGTCTCAAAGTGACTGGAAGGAGTCTCTCGCCTCGATCCTGTCCGCAAATTGCTTTTCAATAACTCAAGCGGACGAACCAAATTTTAATTGATTTCAAATATTCTTATACCGCCTGTCGGATCACGACAGCGGTTCAGTGGGTCTGCCCACAAGCAGCTTACCACTGTATTCTCATCTATTACTTTATTTTTAATTTCGTCCACTCATGACAAAATCTCATTTTTCACTTCTGTCCCATCCAGGAGATCATTTTATCTCATCTCATCTCAGCGGCTCCTCGAGCCATTCATAACTCATCTCATAACTCATCTCGATGTCTCCCCAAGCCATCCATATTCTCAACTTATTCACAAACTGCTACCACTCAGGAAGCCTAATCTATGATGCCATTCGACATCCTGGGTCACACAGCCCCGTTTCAGACCACTCGGGTCATCCATCAGCTACTAAGGCCGATTCTGGTAACGATTCTCATACCACAAATTATTTTCACAAACACTTGCAAACAAATCTACGCTAGAGGAATCACCTCGCATTGCCCGTAACCGTGGGCGCGGTTGTTCAAACAGTTTTGGATAACCTTTGCAAAGGGTGCACGCTTTATCCACAAGACGCGAGCTTACTTTCCGCACTCGTCAGTGAGGAAGGTTCGCGACAGGGCTTTTTCAAAGCCTTCCCAGGCGCTGCCCTATAAATGGGTCCTCTCGACCAAGTACCAAGAACTCACTTCCTGTACTCAGGGACGGGGATAAATCGCCCTCTCGGCACCCAGCCGCTCCCATATTTATTAGCAACCGAAAACCATCCTGGGAACACTAATTACTCAGCCAGGGGTGTCCCATTCCACCCATGTGGTCGCACTGTGAGATGCTCGGATGGAATTCCCTAAGGAATCGGTCCTTATATGCGATTATGAAGTGCCACCACACAGGCGATCACTTTGCACCGCGAAATTTTCGCAAATAAATTTTGTTTCGCAAATCTCGCCGACATCGCATGTTGGGTTTTTAAATCTTTGGAAACCCTATTTTCCCAAATCGACAAACAATTATGTTGTGAGTGGAACCATCGGAATACATGCTCAGAGAGCACGGTTACCGAGGTACCACGGGGTGGAGCGACAAGAAATAAGGTAACAAAGACCTACAGGGTTTATGCAACTATCGGGCAGGTCCGTCGATTCGACACGCAAACCGAGGCCGATCAATTTATTGTGCACACTAGCAATGCAATTTTGCAAACAAAATATTTCAAATTTAGGAGCAATATGGTCAAGGAGTGACTTGCCTCAGTTTTCGTCTTCGAATCTTCGCGAAAATCCGACATCCGACGATTTTCTGAAGCGTCGACTACGCGTGAAACGAGAGAAAAACACACAAAACCCTAGAAATAATATACTATTATTAATAACTAATAGTGCCATGAGATAGATCTCATTTTTAGAAAAATTTAGAGACTTGTACGGGCTTAATCGGAGTTACGGTTGAAAAGATATGAATTTTGGAAGTTTTTGGGATTTTCTAGAATAAGAAAAGGATTAATTGGATTTTTGGAAAAGAATTATTTTGTGAACAGTGGATGACAAGTGGGGTCTACTGTCAGTGGCAGGGAGAGAGGAATTGGGGGTTGGCCCACTTGTCAAGGTCATACAGAGAGAGAGGAAGAGATAGGGGCCCACATGTCAATGAGTTAGGGAGAGGGAAAGAGATTGGGACCCACATGTCATGCATACCAGAGTACTACTGGGAGGAGGCCCACTTGCAGTGATATAGGGAGAGAGAGGAGGGTCACTCCGGGCGCGAAACCCGAGCCCGAAGACCGAACCCGAATAAACCCGAGCTCGCACCGGAAAAACCCGACACCCGAAACCCGAGTTATTTTCTCGGGTTGGAAGTCTTAAAACCCGAACATATTTCAGGTTCAGTCGGGTCTGTTCATCCGGTACCCAAAAGACCCGAAGCACCCGAAAAGAAGACAGGCACCGAATGTATTACGGCTTCCAGCCCAGCCCAACGGAGGCAACCTTCGATCGATCCTTTTCCAGGCGAGGGCAGCCGCGCCACCACTAGCCCCCCTTGGCCCTCCACCGCTCAGCCGCGCCGCCATCCCACCGGCAGTGGCGCAGGCTCACCGCCACCAGCCCCCCCTCCAGGCTCCAGACCTCCACCGCGCAGGCGCTCACCCGCGCCGCCACCAGCCCCCCTCGGCCCTCCACCACGCAGCCGCGCCACCACCCGACTGTCAGCTACACCGGCCTTCCCTTCTCCCAGGCTCCCAGCCACACCCCACCCGCTTGATCTTTGCATTATTGACTTGGCATTGTCACACTGCAGAGTTAATTGAAGAATTTGGTGCTAAAGGAAAAGGGACGAAAGATCAAGCGTCCACTGTTGCAAGTGCCACACCAACAGGAAGCAACTCCACCAAGTCTATCTCGCAACCTGGAACATCAACATCTTAAGTCATAGAGTTTGTGGGTTAATGTTGTAGCTTGTGGCTCCTAATGGCAACAGTTGGCTGTGAAAATGTGAATTCTGACTTGTTAGATTGCTTGCGAAGTGTGAATCTTTGATGCGTACTACTATTATTTGTGCTCCTGTTTTTACTATTGAATCACTATTTATTTGTGCGGACGAGGACACGAGCGCGGGCGCGGGCAAGGGCACGGGCGAGGGCGCGGGCAAGGGCATGGGCAAGGACGCGGGCGAGGGGCGCAGGCGAGGGCACGGGTGAGGGCGCGAGCGCGGGCGCAGGCGAGGGCCCGGGCGAGGGGAACCGGCCTGCGAGCGCACGATGCTGGAACTGAAGGTCTGATCGGGTAAATCAGGTTACCCGTAACCCAAACCCGATATTCCGAGTACCCGAAATGTCGGGTACCCGAAATTTTGAGTCAAATCTCGGGTATCAGATCCTAAAACCCGATATTTAGAAAACCCAAACAACCCGACCCGATCTATCGAGTTTACCCGAATGCCCGGACTCAGAGGAGGGAGTGTCTGTCCTGGGGGCCCACTTGTAAGTTTCTTATTAACTAAAATGAATATTAATTAATACTTTAATGGGGCCGGGTCCACAGGTTAGAGGGAGATAGAGGAGAGGAGGCTGGTTCGGCGGGCGGGTCCACACGTCAGTGCCGAGAGAGAGACGGGGTGCCGGACGAGTAACAGGAGACCGACTGGGCAGAGATTGACAGCGCACGGCGGCCGGAGAGGGCGCCAGCGAACGACGGCGAGGGAGGAAGAGCGGCCATCGGGAATGGAACAAGGAGGCGACAGTGAGGATGGTGAACGGCTCGGATTTTCCTGAGAGGAGGTCGACGGTGGCGAGCGGCGGCATCCAGTGAGCGGCAACGATGTGTTGTCGTCGCCGGCGACCAAAAGAACGGCAGAGGGAGTCGGGATGGCTTGGTTTGGATGCGGAGAGTCGAGAGGAAGAGAAAAGAGGGGACGTTTGGGGCATTACCGTGGCGAGGTCGAAGATTTGACGACGGCGACAATGGCGGAACGGCGGCGGCTGATTTGGGGCTTTTCCCCATGGCGGCGCCCAGGTGAAATTGGAGGCACGTCGGGCTCGTGAGGAACGAAAACCTAATGGTGGTAGCGGCTTGGATGATTAGGCTCGGGAGTGACGGGATTGGAGTGGGTCAGATCGGCATCAATGGCGGCGGAGAGAGAAATTGCAGAGGGAGTAGCTCTGAGGGGAGGCGGCGGGGCGAGGTCCTTGGCCTATTTATAGGCAGAGAAGCGGCGCAAAAATTACAAGGGAAAGAGGCGGGTGGAGGAGAGATATTTCTCGCGCGGCGTGCGGCAAGCTGTGGCCGACGTCATCGAGCTTCCTCGGGCGGCTGCGAGAGTTGAAGGAGGGAGACAGAGAGGATGGCGACGGGACCGAACGGGATGGCGACAGGACGAGTTGAGGATTTGCTCACGCGGCTTTGACCTTGAGAGCTTGCTGGTGAGAGACCTCTCGAGCTCGGCTAGCTTTTGAATGGCGGAGCGCAAACCGCGCTGGGCTACCGGGGCGGATGGGACTAGAGCGAGGTCACATGTGCTCGGGTAGACAGGGGGCATGGAGTTATGGGGCTCTGCTGCTCGCCTTGGAGAGGAGGCGAGAAAGTTCGAGAGAGGAGAGAGAAGAGAGGACATAGAGAGCGAGTTGGGAGGACGAAGACGACGACGGGGCTGGCATGCTGGGGGCCGCCTGGCAGAGACGATCGCGTCCGTCCGCGCGCGAGCAACGGGCGGCCGAGATCGAGGACAGAGTGGGGTGGCTGACGCGCGGCCCCGAGGATTAAATCCCGTGCGTGCTCGGTTGGCCGACTGGGCCGCTCAGCGATGGAAACAGGGCAGGCCGGAAAGGGAGGAGGTCGGCCCGGTATGCACAGTATATTTTGACATTTTTGCAGAGATTGGTTTGGGGGATTTTTGATGATTTTCAATAGGGATTTTAATCTAAAATTTTATATTTTGGACCACAAAAATTCTGGGGATTTGATGGAGAGGACTTTTTTGAGGTATTTGTCTGGTTTTATATATATATGGAAAAGATGGATAGGAATTTCTGGAGAATTGAAAGGGTATTAATTTTTGGAAATTTGTTGGTTGTTCTCTATAATGTTCTCAGGAATTAATTAAGGGATTTCAAGAGGGACTCATATATACATATACACATATATTCCTATATATATGTATATATAAGAAAGGGATCTAGGGATAATTTTTTGGAAGGGGTAATTCAGAGATTTAAACTTGAATTTGAGATTTGGACTCTGGGACTTTTGGGAATCTTTGAGAGAGGAATTATAGGAAGAGAGATCTCGAGGAGATTTTAGAATTGGAGTTTAATCCTTGGAATTCTATGAGGAGGATTTCTACCACCATGGTTGAGATGTATATATATGTATATATATATTTTTGGAAGGAAAAGGATGGGGATTTTGGAGGGAATAGATAATAAATTCCCAGGGGTTGGATACTGTTTGGATATTTGAATATTGGGAAAAATTAAAGGGGGACTCTGATATATACATATATGTAGATATGTATATATTTTTAAGAGAGGTTCTGAGGGAGGGTTACAAAAGAGGGTTCGGACTTGAATTAAATTTTTAATTCGAGATTATGTCTAAGGGAGATTTGTGGGGACTTTTGAGAGGTGTTTTCGAGATGGGATTTGGGCGTATATACATATATATGGATATTTGGATGATATCTGGAAAAAAGAAAGGAGGAGTCCCAAAGGGGGCTGGATTTGGATTTGGATTTAAAACTGGGACTTGATTCTCAAGGATATTTTTGGAAATTTTGCAATGGATTAGAATTTGAGGACCTCGAGGGAAGATTAGAATTTGGATTTAATTCTTGTGATTTGAGGGCTTTGGAAATATATATAGATTTGGCAAAATTTCAGGAAGGGAGTTCTTGATGTGAATTTTGGAAGAGCAAAAATAAGGAGATTTTACTGAAAAGGCCTCAAAGGCGACTTCGAAAGGTTTTTATTGGAGGGCTTCGAATTGCAAAATTCGAACCCGAGTATTTTTTTTGGGAGGAGTGAAATAAGAGTATTTTAATCAAATACTTCAGAAGGGATTCCAAGAGGATTTTAATTTAGAATTTTCTAGAGGAAGTTTGAGAGAGACAATCGAATTGCAAAATTCGAGTCTCGGGTTTTAGGAGAGAGTTTGGGATCGAGATTTCGGGGTTTCAAGGAAGGCTTTGATCTGAGATCTATGGCACTTAATCCTTAAGCACACATAAAAAAGCCAAAATTTTTGAAACTAGAGTTTTTACAAAATAGTTTTTAAACGGCTCGAAAACTGGGGTGTTACACATGAGTTGGTCGCGAATAGGTCCAAGTGGGAGTGTTACAAATTCTTATCTCTTTAGGAGATAAAATTCTTTCTTATGGACCAATCTGAATTAGTTAGAGATAAATTTATGGTTCTTATTTCTAGCCTTCTCTACCTATAAATAGAGGAGTAAGAGTGGCTTCATTATACACATTGATCATTAATTAATAAAGAGAGAGCAATACCCCTATATCTATGTCCTTTATGTTTGTCTTTTTCTGTGGTGTGATTGTGCGGGAAGAGATACGATCTTCTACATCTTCTCGATATCTCATCTAGTACGGCTTCTCGATATCTCGTCTAGTACGGAAGAGAAGAAAGCGGATCTAGACGATCCGTAAACGTAGCGTTCTACAGCACAATGAACACTAAGCGCCCAGTCGGCTAGAACTGGTAGCTGCGGTGTGGCTTCCACTGCACACTTATTCGGCGCCGTCCAATTGGCTGCAGTGCTCTGTAGGATGTAAAAAGGCTTTTTGTAAATTTGAGAGTTATGATAAGTCATGCAGGGAGAGTTAGCCTTTTATTTTTATGTCCATGGACAGTGGAAATTCATCTATAGGGTGAAGTTTCCACTCTCATATAGTATCATCACCATTTCATATATCGAGTTCTTGATTGTTCTCGGTTCCTACAAATGCAGACAGTAGTACAGTACACACTATGCACACGTTTACTTCTTCAGCATTCCTTGTGCCCAGAGGAGGAGCATTGCAACAGTCTCCTCACATGATCGATCATCCGCTACAGTCGCGTCAACGGATCAGGTTGCAGAATCAGACCGAATTCGTTGCATCAAGCATCAAAGGTTGCTTCTCTGACGGTGTCTCGCCAAAAACTCTCTCCCTCGCTTTCTCGGCCTGCAGAAGCAGCAACAGGTTAGTCAGTGGAAGAAACATGATTCAGTTTTCGTGTGATCAAGATTTATGATGTGGAGAGAAGCTGTGAGATAGAGAAACGGACCATCTTTTGCCAGTTGCTGAAGAATGCAATGACGGCGAGAAGCAAGAACTGCAATACGGAACCGCAGGCAATGCCCAGCCAAAGCCCTTTACCTTCCATCTTCAGAACAAAGCCAAGAAGTAGGGCTACAGGAATGCCAACCAGGTAGAATGAACCAAGGTTAACATAGGCTCCCAAGTGCTGCCATCCGCAACCCCGAGCAATACCTGATGAAAACAAGTAATATCTGTCAGTATTATGATGTGTGCTGTATCTATGTTTACATAATTATCTAGAGAGAAGAAACATCAGAATGCTCCCGTGCTGTAGATGAATGAGATCTGTGTTTTCGCAAGTTCAGTTCATTGTTTTTGGCATGTCCACAACTGTTTCAGAAGCACAAACAGTGAAATAGACCTGTGAAGCAAATAGCAGTGCCACACTACCAGTCTACCACTAGCCAGGGGAAAGGTGTGTAATTGCATACTTAGTGAAGTAGAGCCCACACTTAAGACGACAACGCTGATAGATGCGTGTTGATGTAAACACCACCATCCATGTTCACGTAAGAGCACATGTTTGAAGGAACAAACGGGTAACTCCCCGAGTAACAATGTCGGCTTCCACAACACAAAATAGCATTAGTTTCGTCAAACAAAGGAACAACAAGAAGCGGCAAGTTACCTGGTATGTCTTTACGAGACCGGCGTGACTGAAATTAACTTGCTACCTGAGGACTTGATACAAATTTGACAAGAGCGCACAGATTGAATTAAGCAATCAAACTAAGGGTGAAAGATACCGTTTGGCTAAGGGACTAAAGGCTAAAGGTACTGAATGGTGTAAATGTAATGGCCCAAAAACTATAAGAACCAGTTAGATCAAATTTTAGAAAGCTTCAGGCATAGCAGAATACTCCATTTTTTTCACTTTTGAAGGGAACAAAGAACTAACAGATAAATCAAATGTTAGGAAATGTAACCTGATAGGACTCCTTGTAGGCTATCAGCAGCAACTGAGATGCACACAAAAGGAACCATTGAGGTGAAATATGCAACAACCTCCTTATCGCTGCTGTACGCATAACCCAAGATGCTCTGTGCTGCTAACAGCGTTCCAGTAATAAGAACTGCCTCGGTTCCAGCAATAGACATCACAAGGTGAACAGCTGATCGAGCTCCTTCAGGATTCCCAGCACCTAATTCATTTGCTACTCGAGTGCTGTTCATTAAAACAAAATACACAAGGCTGTTACCAGATGATAATTCTCTCAGAAGAATAATCATTCACAGGAGAAGTTTATCTTCTACCTTGCAGCGCCTCCAAGACCATATGGTATAGTATACATCAAAGAGGTAGTTGTTAAGCTGCACAAAAGGATGTGCTTAAAATAATGCAAGACACAATTGTAAGTGCACATATTATTTTAAGTGTGACACTGAGGATTCTTATTTTCTTACCATATGGAAAGAACTGAACTTTCCAGCTCTGGATTGGGTAAAAGTCCTGACAGGAGAATAAGGATCTCAAATGACCACCACTCAAAACTACAAAATTATATAAGAAAATCCATTAACAAGGAAAACCTATACATAAAACAAGGAAATTCTGAAGCATGTTACTGTGATTACCATAACATTAGTGCAGATGGTAGAGCTAACCGCATAAACAGACAAACTCCTCTGAATGCCTCAATTGTAGGAGGCGTGCGAGTCATCTTACAAGAACATGAGAATCTGATGTATGCAGCGAGCATGAACGTATTCAACCAGTACGATATGCTAATTGCTAGAGCAGCTCCAGTAAATCCCATGCTGGTCTTGAACACCAACAGCCAAGACAGAGGAATGTGCAAGAGCAGAGTTGCAATGGAGGACCAGAGCATAGGAAATATTAAACTCTGAGACTGCAGAAATTTTGTGAGAGGTTGGCAGACTGCGTATGCGAAGAGTCCTGGAATCAACCACACTATGTATCTTCCAGCTTCATGTGAGATCAAGGGGTCCTGACCTATTAGTGTCAAGAGTTTGCCTATGAATACCCATAGAAGTGAGATTGGAATTGTGACTACTGTAAGTGTGACTATTGCTCTGTAGGTTTGCACTCCTAACTTGTCATACTGTTTTGCCCCATAAGCTTGACCACATAGAGTTTCTAATCCACTTGCCATTCCAACCTGTTTTACAAGTTCAAAATTCAAATTATTGGTGGATTAAGAAGTTAAATATGATAGACTCAAAAGGCACAATCCGTGTACAACCTAAGAGAATAGTAAACCACAAAAAACTAACCCTGTGGAATATTTTATCACAATAACAAAGTATACACAGATAAAAAAATTATTGTTGATCCTCTAGGCTGTATACACCACACAGGCATTCTGAGAATAATACTCTAGTAGATGAAATCATGACAATTGACTAGTTTACCATCTGTGCGGACAATTTCGAATTCATCCTAGACAAGGATTCAGTATGTAGTAGTATCACTTGTTAACTTTTATCTCTATTTATGACATATTTGAAATTTAATTTTTGTAGGTTTACACAGTGCTACTTATGTTACATCCACGATTCATTTCAGAGGTTTTGGAACACACACCAAATGTTAAAACAGTAGACACGCTTGGAATCTAGTGAGATAAACCCAAATTAGCCAGCCGATTTTAGAGCTAAACTTTTGCCTGTCCTCGGTATTGCTAAATTTGAACCAGATTGAACATATCTGAAACCGTGAAACGTGCCTCTCTTGCTAATAGTGAAACCAACATGGTCAAATCACGCAGGCAAATATGGATATAAACAAATCAGGGACGCATGAACGAGTGGGATATGCGACGACGTACGAGGAGGCTGAAGCCGGAGACGCTGGCGAGGGATGTGGCGATGGCGGAGGCGGAGAGCGGGAGTACGCCGGGGAGGTGGCCGACCATCATGTTGGACGCCACCTGCACGGCGTTCTGCGCCACGCTCATCGCGGCCATCGGCAGCGCCATGGACCCCACCTTCCCGGCGTCCCGCGCCAGCCCGCTCCACCACCTGCTGCCGCCGCCGCAGCCGTCCCCCTTTCCTCCTCCCACTCCGGCGGTGCCGTCCCCCGGGACTCGCTGGGACAGCAGAGGTATTCTCTCCTCCATGGCGGCCATAGTACGCGCGTTGTCGTCGCCTCCGCCGATCGAGCTCTCCTCCTCTTCTCGGAGTCGTCTTCGTGTCTGTGTCTGCGCTGGTGGGCGGGGGTTTTAATGGGAAAGGACGCTCGCGATCAGCGGCGGGTTAAAACCGGGCTAATGGGAAGGTTGTTATGTGGCACTATAGTTTTATACGGGTTATAAATGTATAATAATAGTATATATAGTTTTATACATAAAGACTCACACGCACACACATCGCTATACATATGAATATCATACTTACACACATGTAAATACGCTCTCTGCACATACTCAAAGAGACAGGCGGAGCCATCGCCGGCCAACCCCCAGCGTTGGCGCACACTCAATAGAATTTTGATGCTAATGTATGATTGAGAATAGAATTTTACTCGCAAATACTCCACGTAATTAGACTTGTTCGGATTCTAAAAATTTTCTGGCTCCATTATTGTTCATGAACTTATTAAATTTCTACTGAAAGCGCACCTAAATATACGCAATATTGAGAGGAACCGTAATTTAAATTCATGGTGTCATACACCCATGACTCCACAACCACACTACTAGTACTTATCTCCATACGTGTTAAGTATTACATAACATAAAAAACAGATACCATTAAATAAAAGTTATATGAACACTATATCATATGCCAGTGCATCCTCTTAATACACTCATAGTGATGGAAGTGTTACTAATTATACTAGTAATATACAGTGCTAACGCTATGGTGATATTTGATAATGTAATAATTATAACAATTATAGTGTACAACCAGGCTCTAATTCATGCTCAGATTTAGAAGACGAACTGCTGCGCCGGATTTCGGACCAGGTCAGCAGCACTGTTTTTGTAATTTTTCCAAAACCGCTTATCCGAATTATATGAAACCAGCGCCATTAGAAAGATATTGACGAGATCTAAAACTTTATTTAGACCACAAAACTTGATACTTAATAGATAAATATCAGATTTTATTTTACTATTTCAGCCTATGGATGAAAAATAAAATTCAATCTACCAGCAAATAAACTTGATTCCAATTTAAAATTTACGCATCTAGGGACTATTTGTATGTTACCCTTGCAACAAAGAGCCTCATATTGAACTATTATGCTGAAAACTATGCTTGCTACCATTGGTTATTAATAAGAAGCTAAAAAACTGGTGCAAGCAAAGAAGTACAAACTCTTAGCGTTCCTAATTCTGTTGGCTATCAACATATGTCTAGCAAGCAAGGTTATATATGTTATGTCAGTGAAGGCCCTTGAACCACTTTCAAAGATCAGAGATGATCATTATTTTGCCCAATGACAGAACTAGAATCACCATGTAAAAATGTTCTCTACAGAATTGAATTAAAATATTTTCATTACCTACATATGCATAGATGTAAACCCACAAACAACTATATAATGGGACTTATTATCTCAGGTCCAGGTTGTATGTATGATAGATAAATTAGAATCAAATTAATCCTTAGCTATATATGCATATGCTATGATTTTCAACTACAGATAGTGTCCATAAATTAACTTTCTATGGCACAATTAATTGGCTCTTTTCCTGACAGAAAAATAAACAGAGCATACTTTCTTTTGTGGCTAACTGAAGAGTTAGGCTCATGAACAATTACCAATATTATAAGAAAATAAATAGACAATTATCAATCCAGAAGTGATCTCTAGTTGCAAAGCTGCAAACTCGCCGAATTCTTGCTGAAAAAAAGAGAGAAGAGATCAACACAGAAGTGATCTGCTTCTCTAGTTGCCAATTCTAAATGAATCCCATGGTTCAAGGGGAAAAAACACAGTGAGTATATTAGGAGAACAAAAATCTAATAATTTCTCTAATTGGATGAAGATGATGTCTTCAGAGACATAATAATTAAACATGCTACTGTCAGTAATGAAAGAACTAAAAATGCATAGCCCCATCTTTTTTAATCAGGTGCATAACTACATTTGGATGAATCATCATCAGATGGTCCACAGAAGTATTGTAAAGAATAATAATGATCTTTTTAATCAAGGAAAGGGATCTTAAAATGCTTGACAAAGTAAAGAGTTTTACCAGTATCGAGCATCCTCGCCTAAACGGCGAAATGGACATCACGCTTTATATAACAAATAAGGAAATTCTATGTGGGCGCTTTCAAACTCACTTTCTGTAGAAATGTCAGAAGAGCAGCATGTCGGAGCCCTTGATGACGGAGGATCAATGGCGGCGCTTGAGAGGCAGCGAGGTGGCGAGAGGGCGATCTGGGGGAGTGGGATCAACGACGACGCGACGCCCTTGACGGCGGCAAAATGGCATCCTTGACGGCGGAGGATCGACAACGGCTTAAGGAAGACGCGGGAGGAAAGGTGGTGCAAGGGAGGGGAGATTTGCAGGGAGAGGGGAAGGCAGGGGGAGTGGGAGTGATCTGGTATGTTGGATTGTACGCAAATAAATTTCGGTCGTCGGATTTTATGATGGTTATGGTTATGGTTATGGTCATGGTAATGATAAAAAATAGTTGGTATAGTATAGGGTAGATAAAATATACATATGTGTGTAATTACGATCATCGAGGTTTAAGCATTTATAGGTGAAGTTATACACATATGACTCCACCCTACGGTGTTTTCCTTAGCATATATGTCTTCTCTACATATGTTATAATTCTTGCCAGGGCAACTCTAAACAATCTAGAAAAGATCAAACTGATTCAGTTTCTATGTCCCAGTATGTACCCACCCCACCCAACGGACAGCTCTGGTGGTCGTTTTTGTCCCGGCACTAGAATGCCCACGTTAACAGCCGAAGCTTAACATACTATGAAGATCCTCTGACAGCTAAACCAAATACACGATACAGACAGAATAGCACGAAAAGGACCACGCAGTAATATGCTCATATGCATCACAAATCATGGAGGTATATGTCTCAATTCTCAAACTCCGAATCGAATAGAACAGCTGCAGCGAGTCAGTGAGCTGCACATGCCCGTGATGAGCTTTTGGGTTTCCAGAAGCGAAGCTGATCAAGTACAGAACAGACGATACTGGCAGAGATGTTCGCCGGGTCCTCTTTTGGATTGGCACTTCGTCAGCTAGCCGTCGACGGAATAATTTCCTTCAAAAAGCCCTTGCTTTTTCCGGCCTCCTGTTATCACTTCACACGTCAAATCGCTTCTTGATCCGTGTGCTGCAGAGAGGAAAACAAGGAAAACAATGGGCTGCTCTGAGCTGAGCTGAGCTAGCCAACAAAGTTTCCAGCCTGTGACTGGAATTTGTACAATGCCTGCTCATGGCTGCTTGCAATTATGCAAACACAGGCCAAAGCATCATCCTCTTCGTGGAACCAGCCGTAGATGTTGTCGATGCTTACTGCTTCTTTGAAATACAGGATTTTAAAAATAAAAAATAAGAAAAATATAGGGATAGAATATCATTTACAATAGAATTCTAAAGAATTTTAAAATACAGAAATATTAGAAGTAGTGACTTTGAGTAGTTCGTAGGAAATAAAACACAAGAACCTTGAAAGAATTAGAGAGAGTGTAGAGAGACAAAAAGAGAAAGGGTGTGTTTGGTTGCTTGCTCATTTTACCTAGCCATATGTCTCATCAGGGTTAACCTTAGCTGGATAGGTAGGTGGCAAAGTGTAAATGAAGCTGTTTGGTTGTGTATCATTAGGTCTGGATGATGTGTGTCGGCGAAATGGACCGGGGGTCCCCCAGTTCCCGGGGACGCGAGGGTCTTCGGCCACGCGGCTACTCCGGGCCCACATTCTGTGCAAGAAAAGGCCGGCTACGGCGGCTAAGTCCCTGGGCTCGGGCACTGCTTAACCGGCGCCCGATCCCGGGAGCCACCTCCCCGGGCCCCGAGTCCCGAGGACCATCCCGTGCCCGGAACCCGGCACCCGGTCCCGGGAGCCACCTCCCTGGGCCCCGAGTCCCGGGGACCATCCCGTGCCCGGACCTCCGGGTCCCGGGTCTCACAGCTTCGGCCCCGGGTTGCGTCCCTGGGGCACGTTACAGGGACGTTCTTGGTTCTGGGCGCCACTCCCCGGGCCCGGGACCCACGTCTTCTGTGCCCAAGGAGCTCGGCGCCACCCCCGGCACGAGGTTGACTCGGACGGACCAACTCTCCAACCCGAGGCGACGGAGTGTGACACACCTTCGCTCCCGTGGCGCCTGCTCCCTGTTCACAGTCAGAGCCTTTTTGACTACGAAGGCTTTTTTCACTGTGCAATCGCTGTGCAGTCAGAGCCTTTTGACTTGGAGGCGTGCGCCGTCACGTCTCCACGCTCCAGCCGTCCTCCGCAACCGACCAGACGTGCGGCAGCAGCTCTGGCATGGCAACAGCAGGCGGGCTAGCAGTACCTACTCCGGCGTGGCGACAGCAGCGCACGCGTGCGACGGGACAGACCATAC
Source organism: Oryza meyeriana var. granulata (assembly GCA_003991445.1). Taxonomy (NCBI): domain Eukaryota; kingdom Viridiplantae; phylum Streptophyta; class Magnoliopsida; order Poales; family Poaceae; genus Oryza; species Oryza meyeriana. Next base: position 351,606 of record RYFJ01000207.1, read on the forward strand.
CGAGAGAAGCTCTCTCTCTCTCAACAGGTACCCTTGGCACTGTGGAATCCTCTGATTCTATAAAGGAGGATCCGAGCCGACGAGGAAGAGAAGGGGGTTTTCAGCATTAGCAACCGCCGAAGGCAGAGTTCAGAGTAGAGCTGTCCCTAGTCAATCAACCCCTCCTGGTCGAGAACTTCTCCTGGTCGAGAGCTTCTCCCGGTTGAGAACTCCTCCCAGTCGAGGCCTTGGTCTTCTACCTCAGCTCGCGTGAGTCTCCTTCGAGTCCGGCGTCCGGCACAGCGGCCGGAGCCGGTGAACTCCTTGTAAAAGAAGCAACCACATTCTCCCACAGAGCAAAACACACAGGAGTAGGGTATTACGACTCCGTGCGGCCCGAACCTGTCTAAACGCCTCCTCTCTCTCTCGCGCGCGCGCGATTGTCACGGTTCGGACGGTCCGAACCCCTCTATCTCCCAGCTCGGGCCCCCGGTTCCCGAGCGCCGATCCGTCTGTTGGTCCACCGGGCGCCGCAGTCACCTGAGAACTACTCCCCTGGCCGAACGTCAAAGGGAGGTCTCCTGACTTCCGCAGTCGAGGGCTCATCCTCCGACAATGTGAGATGTTGTTTGGTTAGTTGTATATGTAAATGCTCTATATAAGAGATTTTGTTTGGTTGGGTGTATGAGGTCTGAATTTGGTTCCCTCCTATTTTGTATGGTGAGATTACCCCTTGCAATTTTAGTACTATTCAATTGGCTAAATTTTAATAAAATGTGTTGTATATGTAATCGGTGAATTAGTAAAAAGAATTAAAATTTTGAAAATTGACATGTATCAATCATCGTAGGATAAAAATTTTAATAAAATGTGTTGCTATAACCGGTGAGGGAAAAATGAAAAAACAAAAACAAGAAAAATTTTCGTGTATCTCATCGTTGTCCTTCCCGTGCCGGTCGCCACCATCCTCCTTCCACAGCGCCGGTCGCCGCCGCAGCCCCCTCTCCTCCTCCATTGCGCCCGTCATCTCCCCCATGGCCACGGCGCTCACCCATTCCCCTCACTAGTCTGGCCGCTCGACACTCCCCTCCCACGCCACGCTACTCGCCATCCCCTCCATGACTGGATCCGGCAGCCATACTGTTGCCGCCGTCGATTCAATGCCGGATCTAGCAGCTGCGTACTTGTGGCTATAGGATCTAGCTAAGAAGGGAAGGGATTGTGGTTTGCGAAGGGAAGAAGAGCCTGGCGACGACAAGAAGCCCCGGCGTTTGTGCAGTCTTGGTTGCCAGATCTGGCTAGGAAAGGTGGGTAGGAGCTCATCGGTGTGAGAAGAGGAGGGCAACGGCGAGGCGAATTGGAACAAGAGAGGGAAGGCGAGATGACTCGAGGAAAATGAAAGAGCGAGGGTGAGCGGACGCGCGACCCCTGCACCTGCGCCTGCACCCGCACCTGCATGTATAGTTGTCCAAATGGGCCGTGCCCTGTCGGGCCAGCCCGGGCATGGTGCTACAGTAATCGTGCCCGATCCGGCCCGACACGGGTGGCCGTGGGCCGTGCCATGCCTGGGCCGGCGGTGCGGCACGGCCTGTGGACTGTAGCGGCGGCGGAACCTGGGCAGCGGCGGCTCCGGAGCCGGCTTCTCGGCCTTAACGACGGCCCCGTTGGACGCGGCGGGGGACGGCTCCGTGACTGGCTTGCTCGGCGGTGACTCAACGGGGGCCTCCTCGGTGGTGGCGCACACGAGACGGAGGCGGAGACGAAGGCGGGGGACGGAGGCAAGCCCCAGATCGGCAGATCCAGACAGCGGCGGAGGCCACGGCAGGTGTCGGCGGCCGGGAGGAGCTACGGGGAGGAGAAGCAGCAGGCAGCGGCGGCAGGCGCGGCAGGCGGCGGAGGCTGGGGAGGCAGCGGCGTTGGCGGAAGGCCCTAGGGGCGCCTGCTGTGATTTGGGATGGATGGGGTTAGGGTTTGTTCACGTGGTCCAACATATAGCTATAGTTCTCGCTACAGTGGACCGGGCCGGCCCAGACACGGTGGGCCGCCGACGGGCCGGCCCACGACATCAGCGTGCCGTGCCTGGGCCGGGGAAAAGGCACGCGGGTCGGCACGGCACGGCCTGCTATAGGGACCGTGCCCAAACGGGCCGTACCGTAGCGGCCTATGCCGGACCGTGCCTCGGGCCGTGCCGGCCCAGTCCGCCTGTTTGGCCTACACTACCTGCATGACGAGGTCCTGGCTGAGGAGCAAAGCTCGGAAGTGGCGTTTCTCTCGGGCCTGGCTCCAGGGGTGAAATTGCACGCGCCCCGTCTGGCTCACGCGCACGACCAGGTAACCAAACAAGCATCTCCCTGTATCTCTGATGCGAGCCAGGTCGCATGCAGGCAACCAAACACACCCTAAGTGCATTGGAGTTCTCAAAGAAAATGAAAACATGAGCTAGGACCTCATCTTTGTTTTCCTATAGAATGAGGGCTTAGGAAACCAATCCATAAGATTTTGCAAACTTCATTCCTTTGTTCAAAAATACCTCGTAGGAAATATTTCCTAAGGAATAAAACCCTCCAAAATTCCTTCAATCCAAAGAAACCCTTAGTTGTGAGACAAAGAGAAGTAGACCGAAGTACTATCTTTGTTGTTCAAATTTAAAAATAGTAATATTATAGAACGGAGATAATTGTTCTGCATATTATGCGTATGGAAATGGTTTTTGCATTGTTCTAGTGAAGCTGAAAGATCTACTATAGAAAACTGAAAACCAATGTGACATGTTTGTCAGATCTGAAAGTTTGATGCGGCAGTACCACCACGGGAAGCCTGCATCCACCGGCGGTGCCATCAGGAATTCTTCAGAAAACAACCAACAGCCGATGGTCGCTGTCGCCAAGACGTCGGTTTGCCGAAAGACGCCATGCGAGCGAGTGCGCCGTAGTGCGGCAACGTGACTGACATGGCTACCGCATCCGCGCGGGCATGTCGATCCAAACGAACGGAGCGTCAGATAGCCTCATGGTTCAGATAATTTTATAGCGAGAACTGGTTAAGCTAGCAGCGGAAATGATGAACATATTTCACTCTCCAGTGCCATGGTGGGAGACTCTTGAGTGCTGGTGCCACGCAGCCTCAGTCAGAGACCATTGGCACAAGTAGCTGTAGCCAATAGCCAAATACAAGAAGCGCAGAGACAGCAGAGACCATGTTACAGTGTCAAATTCCCGACACCAGCAATCCATCTGCAGTTACACTGCATCAGAGATTCAGAACTGTCTCATTTCGCAAGATGAATCATGATGAAAACTGTGGTTGAACAAGCATCTCGCTTACAGATCATACCATTTAACTTGCACAAGTGCGCAAAAGGATTCCGGTTAGTGACAATAGTCTAGACCAAAAAACACAGGGCCCATGACTAATCAATGGGTACTCTTGACTGCAGCTGTGCAGCACCCTATGGCCTAGACAAAGGAAGCATCCAGCATTTGATTTAACAGAACAGACGCAAGTACTCTTATCCAGATTAGCATATTTCAAGAGAACAGACAGTTTTCAGCAACTACCACGAACTAGAGAGCATTTGCCTTCCAAAAGATGAGCCACCAATGACAATCTAGGGCAATGTAGGAGCATAAACACCACTCCAACAGCATCACAAGACAACCTAAAAGGCACGCGCATCAAAATGTTAGCATCCCCACTCTGATCATTGATCAGCACTGGGCTTACTTCCTTCACCTCCCACGTGGTTTTCCGGCGAAGCTGTCTGTGGCTCCTGCTGCTGCTGCTCTGCGCTCGTACTGGGTTCAGGGTGGAAGTTGATTGGGAACTTGGTGACACGGGGCTTGTCAGCCAGAATGTTCCTCTGCACCCTGTCTATTAGAAGCTTTGCCGGAGGCTCCTCCCTCAGTTGCTCATCATCATAGTCGTTGTTCACATAGTAACCTACTCTCATGAACTCTTGTCCCATGTAGGAACATGTCAATAGCAGCACAGTAACGCCGATTATGTCTTCTTCACGGATCTTTGAAGGATCCGGTGGGTCAGCCTGAAATGGAAATAGCACATCAAATTTGAGATGCAAAATTTAATAGTTCTGAAGTCTGAATTGTGAGGCTTAATTGAAGCAGAAAAACCAAACAAGGAATGAAACTGTGGTAGGGTTTCTGGATACATTGTGCACTACAAAGATATTGGAATCAAAGTATTAGTAATTTAGTACAGCAAAGCCAAATTTACCTGAAGTACAAACCGGTAGGTCCCAACATTGACAGGGCCAACAAGTACACTCTCTAATTGTTGGTCATAATTTTCATCCTCAGCAGATCCAACATATATAAGCTTCCACTCCAGATCTAAAAGTTCAACCAACAAACTTTTTATCATCACTTTATCACATACCCTCAAGAAATGACAATACACAAATTCAAAGTACATAAGAGAGATCATTTGAAAAAACAATATAAGTTTGCATATTGCATAACATCGGGTCTATATGTACTTGTACTCCAGTAGACCAGTACTCTTAAGACATCCAAAATGTTACATGGCAATTAAATCTTAGCATTGAAAATTGCATGTTTCATGGTATTTACCATAAGAAAAGGACCCTACTCTTAGCTGAAGCACATATGTAACATTTCTAGGTAGTTTATACATGTGAGCCCAATCATATAACATATCTTGCTACTATCCAACACGCATGCTACTTACTGCAATTGTCAACAAACCAGAACCAATAGAGTAGAGTGATCTCTAGGAATAATGTAGAATCTCAGACATGCCAGGAAGCTAGATGATGAAGAGTGCAGAAGGATAGTTAACAAAGTAGAACATTCTATCAAAATGACTGGCGATAGAAGATGGAATCTGACTTCTTGAGACGAAAACTCCAGTTGTGAGTTGGCAAACAAAACATCATAAAATTATCTGCAATTGACTAAGCCCTCAACAAAAACAATAGAGTGAAGTATAAATTCACAATCAGCTACTTTAAGAAAATATATACACTTCACATTCAATTGATGGGCATAAATTTGTTTGCAACATTTGCGTCAAGTGTGACAGCAAATTTACCCCCTGTATTAGTATGATACAATACTACTGCAGAAAAAGGGTAGCACAAAACATCCTGGCAACAGACACTAACAAGAACAATCTATAAACTGGTAGGCTAATAGATTCGATGTCATAACAAACTGCCACACTTATGAGGAACAAAGAACATATCTCATGTAATACAAGATACTAAAGAACTTCATGACAATTAATTTTGCAACTTGAACTGATCCCTAACTAAGGCGAAAGGAGAAGCAAACAAAAAAAACAGCATCGACTTCTATCTTGGCACACTTTTGCAAGCTGTGGCCAAGCAAGGTACCTTATATGAGAAGAACAACTAACACATTAGCCTTTCCTCAACCTATCCGCTCCTACTTCTCTAATTTGGTAAGGAATCAACAGACGATAATCAAAACGAGTGATTCCTTCAGAATTTGCCGGTACTGATGTTCACCATTTCACCTATGGTTAAATGCCCGGCATAAATATTTTGCTTCTTTCTTAATTTGATACTAAGTTCCTAATTAGTATCCCACATATTTTTCCCTTTCAGAAAAGGAAACAAGTAATTCCTTTGGTTTGCAAAAATGGCCCTGCATACAAAACATGCTAGAGCGTGCGCAGCATTCCTCCATTACACAAACGCGCCGTTCACCATGAACAGATATTGGCACGATATATCACCATTCATATCACAAAATATATCTGGTTAAGGTCGAGAAAATGCACACGTGCTCTCCGGCACCACTCCAAAATCTCCACTCTACACGCTAGAGGCAGAAAAACCGACACGGCCCAAGACCAGCATCACCGAATCGAGACGGCACCTAACAAACAACCAACCACACGAAACCCTAGCACGCCGCCACGCACCAAGGAAACCAGGAGGTAACGAGGGGAGGGGAGTCAGGCCGTACCGTCGTCGAGGGGGATGAGGCACTCGTAGGAGATCTCGAACTGGAAGGGGTTGAGGAAGGCGGTGGGGTTGTCCAGCACCGCCACGTTCGTTATGTTCACCGCGCTCATCGCCGCCGCCGCCAACGCCGCAGGGCGGAGAAAGGGAGGAGGGGGAGGAGAGGCTTGCTGCGGAGGGGAGGAATCGCGCGCGACTGCGTCGATGGATATGGGAGCGGCGGGGCGAGAGGGGGAGAGGGGCGCAGCCTTTTGTGGGGGTTTAGCCGGCGGCGGGAATTGGGGCGGGAACCCAAATCGGGATGGCGGGAGCCGCCTCGCAGGTTTGGAGACGAACGGGAAACTGCGAGAGGAGAGAGACTTTCACGAGGCGGACAACGCGACGCCTCCCTCCCGCGACGGTAATAGCGGCTACAAAACGCTCGAACGCATGGTGGAACCGGAGAGATTTCGCATGCATTTTGGGAGAATTTTAGAAGAATCCTACCTGTTCACGCAAAGCACAAGTTGGGTAAATTTGGTGAATCATCTCTGCCTTTTGTTTTGGTTCAATTTCTATAATAAAAGTTTTATGTTGGGGGTGCGGAGACCGCTTCAACACAAAACGTTATGGCACGACCAAAGAACTGACGGAATGATAAATTGATAATGAATATACATGAGAAGGTTTACATAGTTCATAAGAGAATGCTGGTACGCTCTTGCTAAGGATTAAACTCGCAGATATACAGAAGACATCAGGTTTTTTCGCACATACAATGCTCACTGTTTCATCAAGACTGATCGAAGTCCCAGAAGAACACCATACTATTACACATATGAGATAAAATAGAACAGCTCGTGAACACGTCGAAACTCATTCATAACAGGAAGGCATGGCACATAGATCAATTGCAAGGAAACAACCACAACATGAGTTTGATTCCATGACACCGTTGAGTCTTACTTTTTTAGCACACTGCAACACGAAAGCATGGAGCAATATTAGCAGGTAGTCCAACAGACTAGCTCACTAGCATGATTAAACGAAAACATGCAACAAATAGGAGTGGATGGTCTTATGTTGTGCAAGACAAAGTTGAGTAGAGTAGTTTATTTCGAAATTGAAGCTTCTCTGGAAAGAAAAAACACTTACTTGTAGAGATAGGCAGCAATCCCCAGTATAACACATAGTAGGATGATATCGATGCAGAAGTTGCGACTGGATCTCAGCTGAAAACAGCCCAGAGGAGAAAGAACAAGTATTAACTCAACCAATTACCCAAGCATTCATTAAGGAAACTGCCAAGAGAAGTGTTAGGTGTTACCTGAAGAACAGTCTCTTTTAGTCTCACGTTGGTATTCTTCAAATCTGTGTTGGCTCTATCAACCTAAATTCATCATTACATTAAACAAAGCATTGCTGGATATTGGACAATTGCAGAAAAACAAATTGATGGTTATCTGAGAACCAACCTTCTCATCCATTTCATCCATCAAGGGAACTTGTCTATCCAATTCCTGGTGATCACAAAAATTAAGTACACTATCCATGTTTTATATAACCATTGCATTCGCATCGTATTGTATTGTATAACTCAAGATGCAGCAAAACAACCAACCTCATTCATATCAGACGCCATGTTTTTCAGAGTTTCCAGCCCTTCACCGATAATATCCAAACCTTCATCCTGCAGCATTTCAATGCCATACACAGGTCACAAACATTACATAAGAAATCCACTTCCAGCGGCAGCTACAAGATGAAAAGGACGAAAAGCATGTTCAATGGATATTAATATATTACCTGTTTCATTTTGCGCATCTCGTACTCCTGGCGAAACTGATTCGATTCTTCTGTCCCCTTAAAGTACTCATCATCAAAGTTGCCATCTGTATGTACAGTGTGGTTAGCAGGAAAACAGGTCAGCTCATGGCACTCACAAAAGGGCCAAAACAAGGAGAGCATTTAACAGGATCATACCAGAAATGTGAGAAAAGAAACACAAAAACTGTTGTTCAAACAACTTTAGGCACAATAGCACACAAGGTTAATCAAAAGTCAATCTAGTGGTAATATATTTCAACAATGCAATACTAATATAAAAACAAGAGTTAGCTAATCAAAACATACACTAACATGGTGAACTAAAAAATAGAAACTGACAGAAGTTGGCACATAATAATGATGACAGTGCACTCCCAAAAATGAATTTGTAAAAAAGCTTTTACACACAAATGTATATGGAAGCACAAACTTAACATTGAATCCTCATAAATTGGGAAGGATCCCTTTTACACATGCGGGATACTTATAAAATGAACCAACAAATGAAAATTGTGGCTGCTTAGTGCAATCTAGAACAGGCGATGCATAGGGCCAGATGGAACTTGGACACATCTTCCCAACTAAGAAAATAATGCACATTTTGTATATCAACACACAAAACACACATGTGATATATGAATGATGCTTACTAACCAGAAGTGTCAAACTTAATGCCTCCACCAGTACGGGATCCTGAGGCACCACCCCAAGTTCCATTTTTCTTTGCAGTAGAACTACCATCTGGTATCGATTGTATTCTATCGGGTAATGCGGCAACCAGATCACTACGGGTCGCGAGTTCCTCTTTTGTGAGCCCTTTGACCTGTTGCAACAAAATATTGAGGACTAGTGCTTCAAAACTATAGGCAAAAACTGTTCTGCACAATTGATACATATCATAAAATTGATACTAATATAAAAGCATATTCTAAAATGAAATGAAGTATAACCAACAAAGGTGTGCATGAACAAGGAAGTGTCAAGGACATCACATTGCTAAATGCAAATATGGAGGTGACATGCACAAAAATATGTACCAAGGGAAAAATAACCTTACAAAGTTTACTCCATGCCTATGGAAATGTCAAGTTAAAATCTAGAGTACATCAAAAGATTGGAAGGCTCAACATCAACTGTATCACCTTTATCCAATAGTCTAAATTAAAAGAAATAACTCTAGTCTTTGATAAAGACAAGCAATTAAAAATGGTGAAGAGACCTCATATGGTTTATGCACAATACACTTGACACCAATTACATAATACAATGTGCAGTCAGACAACCGTCACCACCCCCCCCCCCCCCCCCCCATGTGATGAGTTCATCTCTGAAACTATACAGACCCCAGTTTCACCCAATTAGTGTTCATCCTAGCAATCCAATGTGAAGTCTGACTCGCTCCTAAAATTCAGAAAAGTCAGTACAACAGATTACTAGTCCAAGCCCCAAATTTTCCCCTAATATCAAACATATTCCACCAATCCTAAATTCCATCAACATCAAATACCCCATGCAAATCACTTCATTGACGAATAGAGCCTCCTTAAAGCCCACTGCTGACAAATCGCGCATCCTAAATTTAGGCACCCACCGTCCCGGTAAGGTGAAAGCTACTGCAGTAAACAAGGAAAGAACGAGTCCTCAGGTCATAGTACCCGCAGATCTAGCATGATTCACCCAAACTACGGTCTAAGAGGGGGGAGTGCAGAGATCAGTAACCTTCTTCAGCGCGAGGCGCTGCAGCTTGGGCAGGTCCTCCTCGAGGAGCTTGGCCTTGGTTCGCCGGATCTCAGCGTTGAGCGCGACCACCGTGGCGCGGTTCTTCTCCTGCTTCGCCGCCTCTGCTTTCTGAAACAGGGCCAGATTCAGATCGAGGGGGAGGATCCAACCACCAGAGCGGAGGGATGGAGAGACAGAGGAAGGGGGGATCGTATGGGCACAGACCTCGACGCATTCGTTGATGTCGGCGTCGACGGAGCCGTAGAGGCGGGCGAATGGGTCGTCGCCGGCGACGTTGGCGCCGTTGAGCCTGTCGACGTCGTACTTGTCGTACTTCTTGCAGATGGAGTCCACCCGCGTGAGGATGTCGATCACGCTCATCGTCGCGCGCCCCCGATTCCCCCGCCCGCGAGCGAAATCGAGACGAGGATTCGGGAGGAAGCAAGCAACGAGGACGCTTGCCTTCTCCGCCCGAGCAAACCGAAGCAGCCAAACTGCTTGCACGGTGAGAGGGGAGGAGACGAGGAGAGCCAAGGTCAGAGAGACACAGGAGCACAGCCTGGCCGGCCGGTGGCGATTCCGTCAAGTGGGCCGCAACAACTGGCCTGGTTTGGTTGTAATGGGCTGATTTGGGAAAACTTGGGTTAATTTTGGGCTTTCTTTGTAGGCCTAAATTTGAATTTCCTTGTTTGCGTTCATAGTAGCCCATCACATGGCTTTGTGTCGTATTCTGAATATTTGCAAATTTCTCTCGATGTTATTGGATTGGGCCAGTTTCGACCAATTTTGCGTACATTTTGGGCTTTCCATGTGGGGCGGTAGTTTGCATTCCTTGTTGCACTGATCATTTTTGCTCATTAAGTTCATCCCGTGAGGCCATGATGGCATGATGACGGTATGACACTACTCTGAAGGATTAATTTTCACTGAATATTTGTATATTTCTCTCGACGTCACTGGGTGGCATATAAGGGATGCGACAAACTCTCCATATCATTTGAGAAATTTGATCCTTTCTAAATTATGACTGATCATGACTTGCTTTTTTTCTGAACCCGAACTGATCATGACTAGTCACTAGAGAAGTTTGAGAAAAAGATAGGACTTGTCAGTAAATACTTAAAAAACGTAGCCGCATGTGTAGTTTATTGTGTCTGCAATGCTGCCATGTGATGGTGATGTCAAAAACATGGGGCTCGCGTAACCGCAAAACAAAGTCTGCCCCAGACACTAATGAAAAGCCTTCAAATTTAAATATAACTCTTTGTTAGTTTTTCTTTACTCACTTTTGTGTCTCATCATGATTCATGCATGCTAAACTGCTCGATCTGAGCTTGGACCACACAACCCGTACATTGGACGAAACAGAAAGCATCACCCAAAAAAAAAGAAAAAAAAGCTAATGTGCCCCTCTTTAGCATGTCAGAATAATACACTAAGCCCTTTGGGAAGCCGTCGAGCACAACAAATAATGGACGCTGCCAATGTCAAGAGTTTGACAAACCTTACAACTGCGAATGCAGCCAACTTGTTGGCTGGTAGGTTTTCCATTATATTCCGGCAAAAACTTTGGTTCGATTTTTCTATTGACGACGATGAGTTCGCCGATTCCGGCCGGCTCAGCTTTTCTCCTTCGGCTAGCGTTTGGACGCACACTTTTGAGAGAATCAAAACACGGAGAAGTACTCCAATGAGACCCCTCTTTCCACGTACTTAACGCCAAAGGGAAACAATGATATGCAGTGAACACGAAGGGATTGACCCTTCCCAGGATCATCTATACATCGAGCCTATCTTAGCCTAGGCTTTCATTTCATCATGTGTGAAAGCTTGGCTAACTCGTCTGGTCAAAGGCAAAAACGCTACAATCCTAGAACAATACTATGAGAACTTAGATACCGTTTCAAATGGCGTATGGACTGGCTACTTCTTTCTTAGCACGCTTTCCGAACTGTTAAACGATATATTTTTTTAAAATATATATATATATATTCTTTAAAAAATCAAATAAATTTATTTCTTAAATTTATAATAGTTAATATTTAATTAATATGTTAATAATTTATCTCGTTTCACGTGTGACTGATAAGCTCCAACAATAAGGTGAAGGGAACGATCCCTTAAAGGCTATATATATCACACACACACAGAGACGACAATAAGGAGCACACGCGAAAGTGATGGCTCGACGGTAGGGGAGGAATAATGGAGGATGCTACTGCTACACATCTCACAACATGAGAGAATACCGTGCCGCTCTGGCGGCTGGGCCCCAACCGCGAAAGGCCTCTCGCCCTCTCCCCTCCCCGTCGTGTAAGGCCGCTATAAATCAACATGGTCGCAGACGCCGGGTTATATTGTAGGCTTGTAGTAGCAGCAGCAGCAGCAGGCACCGGTCGGTCTCGGTCGCTGCCGTCGTGTGCTTGGCGTACATACAAGCTGCGGCCAGTGACACGCACGTATCTAGCTCTGCTCGAGATCGATCGCGTGGTTGCTGCGAGCGGAGCAGAATCGGAAGTCGGGAGAGGACGCTGCAGCCGGCACCCGCGAGCGTGGTGGTGACAAGTGTAAAATGGGGCGCGCGCCGTGCTGCGACAAGGCGAGCGTGAAGCGGGGGCCGTGGTCGCCGGAGGAGGACGAGCAGCTGCGGAGCTACGTCCAGAGCCACGGCATCGGCGGCAACTGGATCGCGCTGCCGCAGAAAGCAGGTGGGTGGTAGTACTAGCACTGCACGTCGTTGTCGATGATGGCCGGTGATGGCCGCCATGTTTGCGCCAAGATGAGCAAGCTTGTATAGATGTATGAGAATTATGTTTTTTTTTTTTTGAATCAGGGCTCAACCGCTGCGGCAAGAGCTGCCGCCTCCGGTGGCTCAACTACCTGAGGCCGGACATCAAGCACGGCGGCTACACCGAGCAGGAGGAGCACATCATCTGCTCGCTCTACAACTCGATTGGAAGCAGGTGATTGAGCCGAAAGAAACTTCTTTTTCTTACCGATGCTGCATCGGCGGAGGCGTCGGTTACTGTTCTAACACATCGTACACTGACTCTGCCGCGTGCGTTGACAGGTGGTCCGTCATCGCGTCGAAGCTCCCCGGCCGGACCGACAACGACGTCAAGAACTACTGGAACACAAAGCTCAAGAAGAAAGCCATGGCCGTGCAGCCGCGCGGCTCCGGAGCCGGAACCTTCTCCGCCGCGCCCGCGACGCCGCCCGGCTCGGTACAGAGCCAATGCACGTCGTCCATGCAGGCGCCGGCGCTCTCGCCGGCCTCCTCGTCCGTCACCAGCTCGAGCGGCGACGCCTGCTTCGCCACCACCACCATGTACCCGCCGGCGGTGCCGCAGCTCATCCGCTTCGACGCACCAGCGGCGGCGGCATCCCAGACCGAGCTCGCGTCCGTGCCACCCGCGACCGTCACACCGGACGGTGGCGGCAGCTGGGCGTCCGCGGCTGAAGCGGGCGCGGTGTCTCTCGACGACGTGTTCCTCAGCGAGCTCACGGCCGGCGAGCAGCTGTTCCCTTACGCCGACCTGTTCAGTGGCTTCGCCGGCCTCCCGGACAGCAAGGCTACCCTGGAGCTCTCGGCGTGCTACTTCCCAAACATGGCGGAGATGTGGGCCGCCTCCGACCACGCCCACGCCAAACCACAGGGACTCTGCAACACCCTGACATAGGAGGGAACACTAAACCTCCATTGAATTCTTGCATAGCTGCGATTGCAAGGGCGATCGATCGATGCGTCGCCACTTGCTAGCATAATTCTTGCTATTTTTCCTTCTTTGTTTCTATATCATCTCCGAGTGGCGTTTTCTTGTGTATGAGTGATCGATTCCATGTAAATTAAATCTTAGATGTATCTGTACTGATCCAAATTCTCCAGCGAATACGCTTGTCAGCACGTATGTGATCCGTGGAGGTTGGCTCCGGTACACCGCACAAGTTAGCGCGTCCCGAAAACGATACGCCTCTGTCTGTCACGCTGTCTCCCTCGCCGAGCTGAAGTCACTTCCCATGTGTAGTAGTACCGTACAGTGACAAATCTGACGTGACTTAGGCAGCGTTGGGAGCTAGTATTGGACGGAAATTTTCGATGTACATAAAACGAGACAAGCTATTATCATATTATTAATTAAATTTTAATTATTATGAACTAGAAAAATTAATTTATTTGATTTTTTAGCAACTTTTAGATAGAAAATTTAAAAAAATATATATTTTATCAGTTTAGGAAACGTGCTAACAGAAAATAGTGCACCTTAACGTGCCTTAGGTTAAGTGAAGCGAAACACCGTATGCATGCGCGCGCGAGAGACATGGACCAGTTCATGGGGCTCGTGCGGCGCGCGTTGCATGCAGCACGCACGCACAGTGTCACGGACTTGACCCTTTCCGGTTTCCGGGGGCCAATCCAATGGGGAGGAGAAGCGTGTGGACGCAGGGAACCAAGGCGAGTCTGCAATAGTTTCGGTCACGTTGCTCATATTTTTCCCTCCTTTTGTATTGATTTTTGGGCAGTGTCAGTTGATCTTGATCGTAGCCTATCGACCGTGGATCACATGGCCATTGGGTGTCATTGTTTGTTTTGTCAGTCTCGCTTAGGCATTTGTGGATTGGATAGTGTGTCTTGTAAAGTGATTGGAGACTTCAAGTGCACGACAAGGACGAGCCTAGTTGGCCCTGGCGTGAGGATTGGTTTCAAAGAAGCTTCCTTGGCAATTGTCATGCTCGTCAGTCGTGACAAATCTTTCACTCTGAATGTAAGGTTTATCAACTTTATAGAAAAAAAACCATCGGTAACATGTTACCTGTTGGATGTTAGCTCAGTGTACGCCCGTGAGCCACATTTTTTCCAGGTCTTTGTGGTTAGCATGAAAAAAGCCGGCAAAAGCCAAGCAGAAGAAGGCCAAACGATGTGAAAAAAGCTAGAGCAATAATCCTTCAATGTGTGGGTTGAACAAAAATCAGCAAAATAACAAGGTTTTCCTTTGGAAGGTAGACGAATATGGATTTTTTTTAAAAAACAACCTTTTTATTTAAGTTTAAAATAGACCTTTTGTGCAAAAAGACAGTAATGTTCTCTTCAGAGTGCATGATTTTTCCCTAGTTTCTAGCGGAATTGAATGGATTCCTATAAAAAAATTCAGTCTATTATACATACTATTTGTCATTATCAACCTTAATTCATTCGTTTTCTGACATTGTCTTTCTTTTAAGATAAGGAAAATAATTTACATACTTGGCCTCTGCCATTTGGCATACTTACAATAATCTATGTTGAACGGAATAAAAAGATGTACGGTATTGGGACAAATCCTCAGCTAACTGAAGGTAGGAAAAAAGAAAAAATAGTAATAAAAATTTTATTTCTTATGTTAATAGTGAGAGTCTTTGTTATTTCAACTGTTGTAAGGGCATAGTTTTTAAATAAACGTGTATTGTCTAAGAGCTCACACATGGCTTTATCTTTTAACATGCCCTAATAAGCTATAAAGAACCACTTACTCTATACCAAGGAAGCCTATACATACTATGCTACATAATGGTATAAAGAGATCCTTAGCTACCGACTTCGGTAGTGTAGCACCATTACTCTACCTGTGATAATATCATATATCAACAGTGGAGCCAGTTAAAAGACATACAAAAAAATCGGTTATACAATTTTTTATTATAAAGATTCTATCATTTCGGTAACACCAAATTGACAAACTTAGTTCACTAGCTCCAATTTACCTTCCATTGTCTTGCAGAGTTGCGGTGGATTAAACTTAAGTTTTAGTCTGTGTCTCTACAGACATGGTAAATGGTATGGCTTTTAATAAACGACGTCATTAACTTTTGACACGACGTGTGATCATTCGTCTTATTAAAAAAAATTAAGTAAGTATGATTTATTTTGTTGTAAATTGGTTTATTGTTAAAGGAATTTTAAACATGACTCATATTTTTTATATTTGCA
Source organism: Oryza meyeriana var. granulata (assembly GCA_003991445.1). Classification (NCBI taxonomy): domain Eukaryota; kingdom Viridiplantae; phylum Streptophyta; class Magnoliopsida; order Poales; family Poaceae; genus Oryza; species Oryza meyeriana. Next base: position 367,043 of record RYFJ01000207.1, read on the forward strand.
CCAATTTTTGAGTAAAGTGAATAGTCAAACATCACAATAAAAATTAACAACGTTATTTATTAAAAACCGGATGGAGTAAAGCGATTAGCCTACGAGACATTTTTTTCCCGTAATCGTACCTAGGACATGTTTCCTTCGCGGGCATCTACTTAACTACCAATACCAGTAACTTATGTTTTATTTTTTACAAAGCAGTTACCATGAGCAGGTCAATTTGGAGTTCATTTACGTATGCAGGATTGTGATTTACTAGTAGTTAGTACCTTGACATTGGCTCAAAGCAGCACATTTCGGTGTCAAAAGTAGGTGGCAACATGCAACCAGCCAACTAGCCAAGGACAAATATGTATGGATCGAACAGTGCATTCCGAGGCGTGGACTTCTGTGTTACCAGTTCGTTGAGGTATCTCTTTGATTTGACATGAGAAATGGACCATATGACAGCAAGAACCAAATGCATGGATTGCAAGTGCCAACTGGGTAGCTTGCTCCTTTCAGAATTAAAAGTTGTCCACTTGCTAGCTCAGATAAGTTTCAAGACAGAGTAACAGGGTCTTCAGGCTTTGCTTGGCTTTGATGTTGCTCTAACTGAGGAATTATTTCTCACCAAATGAATAAACATATGCACATGTATCAGCAATCAGCGTTCAGTTGGACCAGTACTAGACGCAAATTGCAAACATTGTTAACTCCTCGATGTTTAACCATCTTGAAAATGTGTTTAAAAATTTATAGTCAAGATCAAGAGTATACCAAACAATTAATTTTCACCTACACGGATGAGTGACAGAGGTGTCAAATTAAACATCCATAGCTTCACAACTAAAACTTCTAGTGTGGTGATGCAATTATAAAAAGAAAAATCAATAAACTTTCAAATCATATAACAACGATGCCACATGGTCACCTAGGACAAGTACTCTCTCCGTTTTAAATCCGTTTTAAAAAAACTAATTTCTAGCTACGAATGCAACAGCAAGCAAGTAAAGAGATGATCTGAGTGTGGCTGCAGGGTGCAGGGGCCCTCGGAAACAAAGTTGGAGAGAGACCATCTGCGATCTGCCCATGCCATGTCCGTGTCCGTGTGTGTGCGCTCGCTGCTGCTGTCTCTTTCTGAGCTGGTACTAATAACTGGCATGAGGATTATTGCAAGAACAAAAGGTACGGAGCATCTGCAGAGCAAATTACCCGAAGTTCTTAAGCTGTCGGGAAAGGGGACCTACCTTCAAAAATATATATTCATGGATGCTAGAACCCGGAGGAACTCCAAAACTGAATATTTGAACTTTTTGTACCGCCAGCTTACTCGGTTTAATTCATTTTAGCATCCTGTGAAACATTTTTGCTAGTTCTCGTTTTTCTGTGTACTTCTGGTCTGGGTTATTGGATATCCTGATGTATTGACTGTACATGTCATAGGTCTTCAGTTCATTAGTGTAGTCTACAGGTGTTTTGGGATAAACTCGGATGCTCTGCTCAGCATCTGCCCTGTACTGTCTTTCTATCACTTGCAAATACGTTATTGTTGCTGCTGTTTTTATTCATGTGTCGCTAACTTCAGTTCCAGTCTTCCAGAAAACGCAGAACCATAAAAAAGAGGAGCCATCTTCTTGGGAACACGAGACCTTCGCACCAACAGGTAGCAGCAAATTACATCCATTACGTACCAGACCATATCTGCAGGAGAATTTCGAACTCTGAGCAGTCGTGAAGAGCATTGCAAGTACGATCGAGTTAGGCAGATGACACCCATATGCGAAGTAGACCTATTTAATTTCTACGTAGCAACAGTATCAATGGGGTGATCTTTCGAACCCATCATCGTTCACATATATGTACCCAAAAATAACCCCCACTTGACCGATCTATCCCTTGCGCTTGTCGATACCGGCCGCTGAATATTCCACAAATCCGCCTTTATTTAATCAGTGGATCTGATGAAACATATAAAAGATTAAGACGCTTAAGATGGGGATAAGGACCATGTCTAGTCTGTGTTTTGCCGAAAAGCAGCGTCGCCGTCATGTGTTATTCTTCTGATCACATGGTGATCGGACGTTGAACTTAAGTGCGGTATGCATTTAGGAATAATTTGAAGATGAGGAAAGAGAAAAGATAAGAAGATTATGTAAAACGAGGTGAGGCATTAGTATATAATTAATAAGATTAGTTATTGCAGACTTAATAAGAAATCGAATTAATATTCTTTAAAGTAACTTTTATATAAAATATATTTTTAAAAAAAACGTATACGGCGTTTAACAGATTTAGAAAGGTGCTAACAAAAAAAAAGAGTTTTTTCACCCCTAATGTGCTGCTTCGAATTGATCTCTTATGCTACAAAATTTCCATTCGCTTAGCCTCTGCTTCTGCTTGTTTGGTTAATTGGTTGTAAAGAAACTCTTGCTTTTGGAAAAGGAACAATGGTGTAGCAACGAAGTCAGGGATGCATGACTCTATTTATTAGGGTTTAAATACCGACACCTATAAATATTATTATATATAAAATATTATGTATAGATATGTACGTTTTTAATAGGATTTGCTCATAGGCTCTGTCTCTTTTAGTTTGTGTTAGAGGATATATTTATGGATATATAAGTGTTATGTACATAATCAAAAACAAATCTCTTGGTTTTCTTCTATACTTTCAAAAAAAAAAATCTCGTGCCCTTTTGCTTAGAGGTGGTATGCATTTCCATACTAATTATTTGTCGAATTTTCGGTGAAGAACAATTTCAAACATGCCAAAGAAGGCTCTCTCGAATGTTCCATCGACCAGCGAACAAACAAACCTTGACGATGTAGGTAGGAGCAGCTAGCCAGCTATAGGTTGTTCACTTGTTCTCCGTACACCGGCGGCCGGACGCTGCAAGTCAAAAGCCCGCCACTAACTAACATTTCGCCTTTTTTTTCTTTGCTACGACTAGCTAACACTGGCCACCACTCCATGCTAGTCCTTGTTGGATGGGTCGCTTGGAAATGCAGAAAATACAAACCGCATTTTGACTCCCTTTTGCGCTCGGCGGTACATCGGGTCGGCGAAGCTGGAGGGGAGAGGAGGCCGGGGTATCTGCCACGGTTGGCGCCGTTCACACACGGCCGCATCCGCTTGCGAATCGCATAAACCACCCGGATTTCGATCGATTCCCGCAGGGGGAAGAGGACAGCGACGGGGAGGCGGTGGCTTAAGCGAACAGTCGGTCGAGGGGATGGCATGTCGTCTCCGGCGGGGCCATGCGGGGCGCGCGCCGGCGACAAGGGCTAGTGCGCGTGAGCGTCTGCAGGGTTTCGGATCTCGAGCCGGCTGGCCATGCCGTACGAGCAGGGTACAAACGTGGACAAATTTCACTATCCGTAACAATAGTTCACTTTCACTGGCTAGGTATAAAGTTTTAAAAAATAAGAGAAATTATACGTTTCTTAAGAGATACCAGGAACTATCAAAATTTTTAATATAAATTTTAATAATTTCTATTACCTTAGATGCCAAAATTTATACTACAAAGTGTGGTAATTTTGACATCTTTTTAAGGACCATAAAATGACTAAAAAATAAATTAAAATTGTGATAAACGGATATAAAATACCTGCTCCACTTCATCCCTATGTACGAGCCTAGCTGGCTATACTTGCGCCGTTGTTGGCGCGGCCTGAAAGGAGATGAACAATACTAGTAGCTGCAGACGGCTGTGTGGTCATTGCTGAAAGGAAACATTTCTTTTTTTTTTCTTTTCGAAACATAGTATATATGCAGGCGTTTATATACACGTATGTATATTGACCCCTATAAATATATGCGTGACATTCTACCCCTATTAGCACTTTCAAAAACTAGATCAACGTATCTTAAAATAGACGAAATCACCATAGGCATTTCGTATCATCTCATATGTCACCTATTATTAAAAAATAATTAGCTTTAAATATGAGCACATATGCTAAGTCTAGAACCAAATAGGGATGGACAGGTTCCACCATAAGAAATTTAACCAACTGAGTTACACTCATATCGCCTAAAAAGAACATTTCTTACGAGGGAATTATTGATCGCGAGACAGAATGGTATTTTATCAGTAGAGGAGTTAGTTTGCCCATTTTATTTTTTCTAACCTTTTTTTTCAAGCATTGAGTTTCATTGATAAGTTTGTTTTTCTTATATAGTACCAATAGAGTTTACCAAAAAAAAAAAACCTATCCGTAGATTTTGATTCATATACTAGGAGAATTAAATCACTTATCGATCTGTAGTGTTGTTTGCATTACCACCAACCAACTGGTTCTAGAACTGTACTACTACTGTATCGCCTTATATATGTTTCCTATAGCTGAACATTTTGACTTTCTTATCATGTAGCAAAGGAGTCGATCAGCTAAGCTAATTGAATACTCCTACTAGCTAATAAACAAACATATTGGATAGAACTCTTAAATTATCATATCAAGACTGAAAAACAAAGTCGGCGACGGCCTGACGAGGAACCAATATACTTTTATCGTCAGCAAAGATAAAAAAATTCCACCAACGCTCATCCAATTCTCTGTGTCTCAACCAAAGTTTTGCAGCTGAGACCAAGTCTACGTTTTAGTGCTTTGTTTCCACAAGTTTCCATGGCCAATAGAGTAGAATTCGGTCCATTTCTCTTGCAGAAACGGCCAAGCTAGTCAGTTTTGTCTCAGTTTCCAGCTACAAGTCAATGCGATATTTTTGTTGTTCTCATAGCACGCAGTGTGTGTGTATATAAGATCAGATACAATCATTAGAGACAGAATAATTCTGAAGAGGTGACGATTCACACTGTGATCATTGCTCTGGTCATACAAAGGATGGATGAAATTGAAGCGTGATTGAAAAAAAAAAGCAGTCACTTTAGAAAACAAGTGGCAATCTAGGTTTGAATCATTGAGGTGTGAGATGATGGGGTCTTCACTCTTTAGTTACTAGCCAGCACAAGTAGTAACTAAGCTAGTTATGGTAATTGGAGGCTAGCAAAAGAGGACTTGGTGCCTATGGCATACTTCAACAAGTGGTGAGATCTTCTTGATTCATGGTTGAATAATTATCCTTGACAAGATGGCCAGCTTGATGTTTCCTTTTTTTTTTGTTAGGAGGGACCAGGTTGATGGTAGTCTTCCTTTCTCAATAATGGGATCAAATGTGTAATACTGTAATTAGTGTTGACAGGACTTTGATTAGCTTATGGAGGATGTCAAGTCTCAAATGAGTTTGAAAAAGATGCATTTGATTAAGAATAGCAACAAGCAGTCTAATTCATTATTGGCTCGGACGTCTGTTCTCTGAACTTGGTGTAGCTACGGGTGATCACCATCACTATGTACACTTCAAAATACAGGGCATTGCGTCATACTCCTATGCAAAATAAACAGGTCACCAACTATCCAATTTCCTCGCTGCATGTAGAATCTTGGAAATCTTGGGAGGATACATTGAATAATTCCCTCGTGAAACATCAGAAATGTAACAATAGGTCAGCCTGAGGTGCAGTGTAACTTATTGTCGTTTTGCAAGTTCTAGTCCTTAAGAAGTGACAACTAAGTGGATTGAACGAACTTATCTCAACAAATGTAGACCCTAAGCATGGATAGGAGATCATTTCATGGATAGCCTGGTTGCAGTTCTCTGATGAACGTTGATTCTTAAGCTCATCAATTTTCAAACCAAAATGCTCAGTAATCTGCAGCCTGCAGGCATCTTGGGCAGGCATAACTCCAGAACCCACGTTCGCTTCTGAAGTCAAGATGCTGCAGCCAAACTTCAGAAGAAGAACACAATGCTTGCTGACGGCAGTTTGATGCGCTACTGGATGAATTTTTACTGAAAGTCAAGCATTTGTATTAACTTCTTGTGATCGAAAAAACAACATTCGTTCTGCACTCTGCATCACATCTATCATATGGGTGCCATAGAACTGGTTCACAAACAAAACTATCTGCTCATTTGATCTGTGGGGTTCGAAGTTATTCTTGGGCTCAGCTATTCACAGCTTTTCTTCGAGCACACTGCGCTCAAACGGCCCAACGATTAGTGAGCCAGTAGTGCAGGCCGAAACGACTCTATGCGCCACCGCTCTGACGGCCCAAGGAGCAATTTCGGGCCTGATTGGTAAGCTCCTGATCCGAGGGTGAAGCGAAGCTCCTCGTAGCGTAATTTTTAGAACCGCAGCCACATCTCTATTTTATATTATTCAAGATCTCAAAGTGTTTAGCACAACTATAACTTCATGAAATAAAAATCTTAAAGTTGGAGCTATGCCAAACGAACCATTTATTTGTGTTTTGACAGAGTGACGGGCCTCGATTTACTTAAAAAAAAGGGACCGAACCTCAATCAAGATGCTGTTACCAAAGTTAACCATCAAATCGAACCATAGAAAAGAGCTACTACGTTTCATAAAGATTTATTTTTTATTTGTCTTATAAAAATTTTATCTTTAAAACATCATTCTATATGAGTGTGCTAAAGTGAGTAATAAATGTATTAGAGTTTATGAAAATAAGATACAAGTATATTATAATTTGTTAAAGTGGAAACAATCGTATTGGAGTTTGGTAAAAGTGAAGGGTATTATAGTTTTTTAATTTTGTATTGATACATATGAGATAAAAAAAATTTAGAAAAAAAAAATTTTAGACAGAGATAGTAAGTAAACATAACGAATTGATCACATATTATACAAAGCTTTATTCCGAATTGCGAACCTAACCCTTCGACTAAATAATCCTCTGTTGTCATCTTCTACTACTACGCTCAATAGAAAAGGAAAATCCCCGTCATCATCAAACCATTGCTAAGTTTGCAACAATCAAATGCCATTAAAAATTGCCAAATGCCCCCCGCAGATAAACAAGAAAAGAAAAAGGAACACTATTATACATATTCCAGCTGCAAAACCAAGCTACCATTTGGATCCAAAGAAACCTGAAATCCATTTCATGAACTGAGCCCATGCACCACAGAACCCCGCGAGAGCTGCTGCTGCTCCACATTTGTCGGCTCCCATAGACCAGGTCCACCCGCCAATCCCCCACGTCGATCTCCACCACCATATTCTCCCACCCCAACCTCACTCCGCTCCTCTCTCTTCTCCCTCCTCCCCTCCTGCGGAGCCGCCGCAACCTCGCAGCCAAAGTCTAACCCTAGATCCAGGCCTCGCGTCTCCGGCGATCTCCGGCCATGGCGACTCGCCGGGCCTTATCCTCCCTCGTCCGCTCCGCCTCCCGGCTCCGTGGGGCGTCACCCGCCCCGCGCCCGCGCGCGCCGCATGCCACCGCCCGTCGCCGGCTGGGTACCTGTTCAACCGGGCCGCCGCCTACGCCACGTCCGCCGCGGCGAAGGAGGCGCCGGCCGCCCCGCCTCCCGCGACGGGGAAGATCACCGGGGGAGGTAAGATCACCGACGAGTTCACTGGCGCCGGCGCCGTCGGGCAGGTGTGCCAGGTCATCGGCGCCGTCGTCGACGTGCGCTTCGATTATGGCCTGCCGCCCATCCTGACCGCGCTCGAGGTGCTCGACCACAACATCCGCCTCGTGCTCGAGGTGGCGCAGCACCTTGGCGAGAACATGGTGCGCACCATCGCTATGGACGGGACTGAGGGGCTTGTCCGTGGCCAGCGCGTCCTCAACACCGGGTCCCCCATCACTGTAATGTCCCCATCCATCTTCCCATCCTTGTTTGTGGTCGTGCATTTCTTTCGTGATGCCCCCAACCAGATCTGACGAAATGTGGATCTCCTGACGTTAGATTTGGTCCAGGCGTACAGTTCCGAGTAGTGAGCGATCACCTTCTTTTGTGGTTCATTTTACCGGTAGATTGTTAGCTGCTTTGTGTTGTCTATTCAATGTACCAGTAAAGATAAAATTGATGTTTTTCATAGTCTCAGATTCTACTGTTGTCTGTTGGTTTGTGGTTGTCATCTAGAAACTATCAAAGTTCATTATGTTCTGGGCTGCATTTCGGTATTGCGAGGTTAAAATGTTTCGGTTGCTAAAACATTTCCATTATCTGCTTGACTGAAACTTGTTATCATGGCACAGAAGTCTGTGTCAGTTTTTGTTTCTTAAAATACGATTGCTAATTGTTTAGCATAAAATGGGTGTTACTGAATTCAGTTAACAATTGATGCAATCATGTAATTTATGATTATACTCATAGTTGCTGAGCGTTGCATCTACAGCTTTGTTTTGGAAATTGAAATGTAATCATCTATAGCGCATTCTACCATGTTTTGAGTTGGAAGTTATTCTTCTGTGTAGGTTCCTGTTGGCAGGGCCACACTTGGACGCATCATGAATGTTATTGGTGAGCCAATTGATGAGAAGGGTGACATATGTAAGTTACTGGATGTTCCATGTTTTCATTAGTCTTAGCTGTCTAAAGAATTTATACGTCCAATTCTGACTTTATGTTTTGTTATTGATGATATCTTCTATTCTAGCAACCAACCACTTCCTTCCCATCCATCGTGAGGCGCCTGCTTTTGTTGAGCAAGCCACAGAACAGCAAATTCTTGTTACTGGAATTAAGGTATAATTGTCCCACCCCTCTCTGATCGTATGGTTATCTGAAGTATTTGATTGGTAACATATTTGCAATGGTGTTCAGAGTCCTCATTGTAGTACATTGTTTCAATTTTACAGGTTGTGGATCTGCTTGCTCCCTACCAAAGAGGTGGAAAGATTGGTCTTTTCGGTGGTGCAGGAGTTGGCAAAACTGTCCTTATTATGGAGTTGATCAACAATGTTGCTAAGGCCCATGGTATGCATCTGTACATAGTTTCATGGGTGATATTGTTCAAATGTCCATTCACTTGTTCTGTTTGGCTGATGATGATTTGTTTGTTAGGTGGTTTCTCTGTGTTTGCCGGTGTTGGTGAACGTACCCGTGAAGGTAATGACCTTTACAGGGAAATGATTGAAAGTGGTGTCATCAAGCTAGGTGACAAACAGGTAATTTTAATAGATCTCTTGTTTTCTGTGTGAAGCTCACATATGCTGCCAAATTATATATTGAGTTTGGTTGCAGAGTGAAAGCAAATGTGCTCTTGTCTATGGGCAAATGAATGAGCCCCCGGGTGCTCGTGCTCGTGTTGGGTTGACCGGTTTGACTGTTGCTGAACATTTTCGTGATGCTGAAGGACAAGATGTGCTTCTATTCATTGACAACATTTTCCGCTTCACTCAGGTAATTTATGCAGAACATTTTATCGTTTGGTGTTTCTACTCTGCATAAAAAGAATTAGTATATGTAGGTGTTTCTACTAAGTCTCATTGATATGGTTTTTGTTACTCTTGATGTCAGGCAAACTCTGAGGTGTCTGCTCTTCTTGGACGTATTCCATCTGCTGTGGGATACCAACCAACTCTTGCTACTGATCTTGGAGGACTACAAGAGAGAATTACAACTACTAAGAAAGGTTCCATTACATCTGTTCAAGCTATTTATGTGCCTGCTGATGACTTGACGGATCCTGCTCCTGCTACCACGTTCGCACATCTTGATGCTACTACTGTGTTGTCACGACAGGTTTGTCCAACTGACCTAATACATTGTGTTGGTAATGTGCTCATCATGACTTGAATTTGCTATCTATGCAGATCTCTGAGCTAGGTATTTACCCTGCCGTCGATCCTCTGGACTCCACTTCCAGAATGCTCTCCCCCCACGTGTTGGGTGAGGATCACTACAACACTGCTCGTGGTGTCCAAAAGGTTCTTCAGAACTACAAAAATCTTCAGGATATTATTGCGATTTTGGGTATGGATGAGCTCAGTGAAGACGATAAGTTGACCGTTGCTCGCGCAAGGAAGATCCAGCGTTTCTTGAGCCAGCCGTTCCACGTGGCTGAAGTTTTCACGGGTGCTCCTGGGAAGTATGTGGAGCTGAAGGAGAGTGTCAACAGCTTTCAGGTCAGAGTTCAGTATTGCACTATAGCTTGCCCATCTATATTTTCATTTATGGGGTTATAGTTACTGCAGCCAATGGAATCCACCAACATTTTTTATCTGTTGTTAGGTGTTAAGCACTTTCCAATCTGTTAAGTGTTAACTCATTTTGCTAGACTTTGTAGTTGTATACACTTATTAGCACTTTCCAATCCTGCTCATTAGCAATGCATTCTGTTTTATCGTGTGAACGTTGCTAAAAGTACCTGCTTGACTGCTTACGTACAGGGTGTTCTGGACGGCAAGTATGATGACCTTCCCGAGCAGTCATTCTACATGGTGGGAGGCATAGAGGAAGTCATTGCTAAAGCTGAGAAAATTGCCAAGGAGTCAGCTTCATAAGATCTCTTCATTGTTGAGTTCTGTACAAGTTAAATTTTTGGATTCCTGTTTCTATGCCCGTTTCTGTAGCCAGGACGTGCTTACAAGCAGAGGGGTGACATCTTCTCACGAGGAATGCTTTTTTGTCTTCTTTTTCTCCTTTTACTCCTAATAAGAAATCGCAGTGATATTGTTGTGAGCTGCACAAAAGTATTCGACTTGGAAAAGTTGTGTCCTTTATAATGCAGATCCATCAAATCATCGGGTCATAAAGTTCTTGTTTCTGGTCGGTGAATGTTTCTCTTTTATTTCCGGATCCATGCTTTCTTGGTTGTTGCTTTTTGCTGTTCCGGCTGAAGAGTTGGCAATCAGAATATCACCTAGTTTTTTAAATCAACATTATTCCGCATTTTGGAGCTTCATGTGTTAGGTAGTCTCTGTTGTTTTCAAACAACAGCTTGTTCATTGGATTATTTACTTACGCTTTAAAAAATACGTTTTAAAAAAACTTTCTTTTGCTGGATAACATTTTGTTAAGTTTATTTTTAAATATTTAATTTATACTTATAATCAACTCCTCAATAATCTTAGGGCCCATTCGAATTACATTATAAGATGGATTATTTCACGATTTATCAACTTGATTATTGAGATAAATTTAATATTTTAGGTTACGTACTTAAGAAATAGGTTAAAATTATTTCGTGAATTATTAATTTAATTATTAGAGATAAATTAAATATTTTAGAAAATAAACTTAACAAATAGCATAAAACAAGTACTATAAGCAATAATAATTTTTTTTGAGAAGACATTGTTTGAAATGTGGAGCAAATAATCTGCTTCAATAATCTGAGCAACAAGTTAAAAATAACAAGGCCTAAATTAAAGAATTTTTTATTTCTATTTTTTAAAATTCACAAAATTATATTTTGGTTTTCAAAATTTATAGAAATACCCATAAGGTGATTTTTGTGATGTGGCAGCCTTAGGTTTCTCGTGTACAGAAAAATTTATATTAGACTCCTCATTTTTTTTTATAATTTGGAAACATGTCATACGAAGTTCAATAAAGTCAAATTTTATATCAAAATCGTAGAGCTCAATAAGATCTATAATTTTTTCTTTGCAATATGGAGACAAACTTTATATCAAAATTATAGCTCTCACGAGATCTATAACTCTGTAGTTGATCACTTTTTTATTTAAAATGTCAAATAGGCAATACTATTTTTCATACTATTTCAAACTGTACTTTAAAAGTATTTATATTTGCCTTTAGACCCTTCCTGTCGGTTTTCACTACTATGAAAATTAGTATTGCTTATTTGACACTCTAAATAATTTTAAATAAAAAATAATCAACTACAAAGTTATAGATTTCATCGAGAGCTACAACTTTAATATGAAGTTTGTCTTCATCGGAGATAGTTTGAAATATAGATATAAGATTTTGTAAAAATAAATATTAGATTTTATAGCGAATATTTAGAGCACTAAACAATTGCAAATGAAAATGTTATCAATTATATAAATCTCGTTGAGCTCTACGATTTTGATATAAAGTTTGATTTCATCAAACTATTTATAAATTATAAAAATACGAAAAGAGTCTAAATGTAAATTTTTCTGTACCAAGGGATGTAGGGCTGCCACATCACAAAAATTGCCCTCAATGAACAAGAGGAGTATATTTCTATAAATTTTGAAAAAAAAATAATATTGTAAATTTTAAAAAGTTAAATATAGAAATAAAAAAATCTAAATCAAATGAGGATAGTAAAAATTTCACATGCTCAGCCCAATTCAAAATAAAAGGACCAAGAGTAACTGTGTCCGGCCCAGTCCATCTCTGTGTGCCTGTGCCCACAATCCCGTGTTCCGAAATCGTCTTCCGTTCTCCCTCCCATTTCAAGTTGTTTCGAACCTCTCTTCACCCCTCATCATTCCCCACAAATCGCGCGGCCGCCTCCGGCCAAATCAACGCCGCCACCGCCGCCGCCGGAGCAGCGGCGCCCTCATTACGGCCTCCCGTCTCGCCTGCCGTCCCGACCGAGCCATCGAGACTGGTGAGTGAACTCGAAGCCATATGCCTCGCTGCCGGTTGTGCGAGCCCTAATTCTGTCGCCGATCTTCTCCGATGCTCCCTGTTTGATTCCCTTGCAGGCGGCGTGGTATCGTCGTCACGAGGAGCGGCCGTACGAAGGAGCACCTCATTCCGATGGATACCATATGTGGATCCCTCATGCACGAGCTCCAGGTGCGCCTCGCTGCCTCTGCTGTTGCTGCGATGGTGGTGACTGGTTCGTTGGTCTCGCTGGCCAGGTCGCTTGTGGTTGCAGGTCATCTGGGACGAGGTCGGGGAGCCTGAGGCCGCGAGGGATAGGATGCTGCTTGAGCTCGAGCAGGAGTGCCTGGAGGTCTACAGGAGGAAGGTGGACCAGGCTAACCGCTCCCGCGCGCAGCTGCGGCAAGCCATCGCTCAATCCGAGGCTGAACTCGCCGCTATCTGCTCCGCCATGGGCGAGCCGCCGGTCCACGTCAGGCAGGTTTGCCACTTTTGCTTCGGTTAGTTCGGTAGCGTTATTGGAGAGATTGTGTTGTTACTCTACTAATCGTGTGAGGCACATATGAATTTAGCTATTTCACCATTCTAGAAACACTATTACTGGACTATGGATTCATATGTAACCTCCTTGCTCTGTTGTTACTGTATTTGTGCTTAAACAAGGTGACCAGTAGTCTGATTAGCTCCAATCTAAGGAGTATTAGTTGGGTCTAAAATTTCAGAAGTACCCACATTACTACTCGTATTTCCTCGTTTTGTTACCTCGGCCATCTAACAAGAAGACGACTTAATTGAAATTTCAATTCTTCTCATCGGGTTCATGGTGGTGTGCAGCCAATACATACGGTACCCTCGTTTGGATTGGGTTGCATTACAGACAAGTTCAAGCTGAGGATAGCTATGTTTCATGTGGATTAGATCGTTGCTGATTTATAACAAGTGAAACTACATGCTAGAGCTTTTCAAAAATTATATATGATTATGATAACAGATGGGCTCATTCGTTGTGTAGAAGCATGCTGTAGTGAACTAGGGATCCACCAGTAAGGCAGTAATTAATTCTTTGTTTTGATTGTTTTTATCTGTCTAATCAGAAGGCATGTGGATTACGGGAGGAGCTCAGTGCAATTTTACCATACCTAGAAGAGATAAAGAGGAAGAAGGTTGAAAGATGGAACCAGTTTCATGATGTCGTAGGAAGGATAAAGAAGATCTCATCTGAGATAAGGCCAGCAAATTTCGTCCCTTTTAAAGTGCCTGTGGATCAATCTGATCTATCATTAAGAAAGCTTGAGGAGTTAAGAGTGGAACTGCAGTCCCTTGAAAAGGAGAAGGTTCTTCTTGATGCCTTTTGCCCTATGTATTGTTTGAATTCCTTTTCAATTTCTAATGTCTTCTAATTCAGTCATTAAAATTTTGAATTCTGATAGGGTGAGAGGCTAAAGCAAGTTATGGAATATTTGAAGACTTTGCATTCTTTATGTGAAGTACTTGGTGTCAACTTCAAGCAAACAATATCTGAAATACACCCTAGTCTTGATGAAGCAGAAGGACCAATGAATATAAGCAACACCACAATTGAGATGCTAGCGTTGGCGATTCAGAGACTTCGTGAAACAAAAATACAGAGGATGCAGAAGGTCTGCGTCTTACTGTTCCATTTTAGGAAATGTTATCTATCTGCTTTCAACTAACTGTGTTTGTTCTGGCAGCTTCAAGATCTTGCATCCACCATGTTAGAACTATGGAATCTCATGGATACACCAGTTGAAGAGCAGCAGGCATTCCAGAATATAACATGTAATATTGCTGCTTCAGAGGCTGAATTAACAGAACACAACACTCTTTCTGTTGAGTTCCTCAACTATGTGAGTTAATGATCATTTGGAAAACTTGTTTTCTTGAATCTTGTGGTTATCGTTTTCTGTTTTGTACCGAGATATGGATACTAAAGTCAGAGGAGATGCTATTCTTTGATCCAGGTGGAAGCTGAGGTATTAAGGCTTGAACAGCTCAAAGCAAGCAAAATGAAGGAGCTTGTTCTGAAGAAGAAAACAGAACTAGAAGAACATCGACGACGGGCGCATTTAGTTGGTGAGGAAGGCTATGCAACTCAGTTCACAATTGAGGCCATTGAAGCAGGTAATGTGTTATCGAATGATTCTCATCCTAGATTTTGAAGGTAGTTTCAGTTAACTGATCCTCCTTTTGCTCGTGCATTCTGTTGAGATGATGTGTTGATTCCATTTGTTTAGTAAAATGTTGTAGTGCCCAAAATATATGACTTCATTGTTTCCATTTCAGGGGCTATTGATCCTTCTTTGTTGCTCGAGCAAATTGAGGCTTATATTTCAACAGTGAAAGAGGAGGCTTTTAGCAGGAAGGACATTCTTGAGCGAGTTGAGAAGTGGCTAAATGCATGTGAGGAAGAGGCTTGGCTGGAAGATTACAACAAAGTACTGTCCTATCTGAATAATTTATATGAAAAAATATTTTAGTTTTTTCTACACCTTCTGCTGATTGCCGTATCTGCATGCCATGATCAGGATGACAACCGGTATAATGCTGGGAGAGGTGCACACATTATGCTTAAGAGGGCTGAAAAAGCTCGTGTTCTGGTTAACAAGATTCCAGGTGACAATCACTTATTAAACAATTTGTTATGCTTGAAATATTATCATTGCTGCTACCGATTTGCGACTATTGTGTTGTGGACAGGAATGGTAGATGTTCTTGAAACAAAAACCAGAGCTTGGGAATATGAAAGAGGCAAAGAGTTCACATATGATGGCGTATATTTCTCTATTCATACTGTTTATTTTATGTATCATTTACAGAGCCAGTTTTGATATTGGCAAAAACTCGTGTCATACAATGTTTGCAGGTCCGACTTATTTCGATGCTTGAAGAATACATGGTTGTTCGTGAAGAGAAAGAGCAGGAAAGGAAGAAGCAAAGGGTACTAACTGTTTCCTAATTTTTGTGCTTCCGTTGTATATGTCATCTTCTTACGTGGGTGAGATCTGAAATCTGAGTAATTGCAGGATCAAAAGAAGCTTCAAGATCAACGCAAAGCTGAGCAGGAGGCACTTTATGGATCAAAGCCAAGCCCTTCGAAACCTCACAGCACTAAGAAGGTACCCAAAAACTCCACGGCAGGTGCGAGTCGAAGGCTGTCTCTTGGTGGAGCTTCAGTGCAACCCCCTAAATCAGAGATACATCATTCAAAGACTGTTCGTGCAACCAAGAAAACCGAAGATATGAACAGCATTTCCCCTGGTAACTTCAATCTAACTATATCTAATGCAATGTTTCTAAATTTTACTTATGTACGATCTGATTGTCTCTGATTTCAAAAATAAACTCAGGTCATAAAGGTTTAGACACTGTTGGTCTCCCGATCAAGAAGTTATCTTTCAACTCGAGTACTCTTCATGAGATGGAGACACCCCGAAAGCCCTTTTCTCAGATTACATGGGGAAATAGCATACCATCAACTCCTGTGCGGCCAATCTCCACTGGTACGGAAGAGAACAGGACTCCCAAGACATTTGCAGCACCAACTGGTACGACTCCGATGACAGTGAGCCCTCATATGCAAATGGCAGTGACGCCTATTCTTACTGCGAAAGCTGTTTCTGTACTTGCTTATGACGAATCGGAGCTGACTTTACAAGAGGACACCGAGTACTCATATGAAGAGAGGCGTCTTTCTGTCTATCTTGCCGCACAAGTGGCTTGACTGTCAAGAATGCTGATACATCTATTGTGTAGCTGAAAGTCTGAACCTTGACAGCATTTCTCTTGTCAGAGACGCTTGTGTAGGTCGACAGTAGTCGGCCTTATTCATAACCATACTTTACGTTTTCATCGCATTGGTGAAGGAGTTACAATGTTACCGCTGCCCTTTGTCACCTTTTGATGTGAACCATTACCTTTGTTGCTATGTTAATGGTTATCACGGTGGTTGAATGATTTTGTCTGTGGACAATGAATTGAATTGGTAGGTGCAGATGATGTGGTTTGTCATTTGGAAAAAGGATTTACTGTTGTGGTCATGAAGCTAATGAGCTTTCCGGCCAGTGAACTTTCAGCTGGGTAAACTTTCACAAAGCAACCAGGTACCTTCCCTTGGAGGTCAGTCAATAATCATTTTCTCAAGTAAATTAAAGGCCGGTGCCTGGTGATGCACTGATGCCTGAAATTTGCATCGCGTTCAGATGACGGATTTTATGTCTGAAAGCAATACGAAAGTTAGTAAGGTAGTTTGTGGTTATGAAACAAGCAGCGGTCAGTTTATTGGTACTTGGTACCGTAAACCGTAATTCACCTGTATTTTCCTGCAAAAGAGGTCACGGATTCAGGACATTGGTTTGCAAGTCAGAATACTAGCTATAAACCTGAAATTCCGTACAGGCCAAAAATTGAACTAAATTTGTCTTCCAGTTAAGGCCCAAATGAGACTTTTCTGGTTTCCGATGGAAATTAATGCACGATGTTTTGGACGGCCTAATCATTCGGCCGTCCCGGCAAAATTAATGCACGATGTTAAATTTCTCTGAAATTCCTGCGTTCATGCTCAAATAAACAATACGTTTTGTTCGTGAATAACAACTGGAGTATATAAAATATAAACTGATATCACACAATAATTCCTTATTTCCAAGTGTAGAAGCAGCATTTAAAAAACCATGGTTGATTAGCCTTTCTGAACTGCTGAACAGATCACACTTATGCTTCAAATGAGGTGCCATTTATAATTTATTTTTTCCAACAGCCTTCACAAAGCTAACATGCGTAGAATTGTCACAGGTCGTTGCCATCTGGATGCCGTAAGCCCGTAACACCACACAAAACCATATTAGGGTTCGTCGCTCGAGAACGTGATTTGTTTGATTCCACAGTCCACACGGCCACACAGCGTGTTCTCAGCCTGGATTATCCTTTATTCCGTTCATGCCATCAAGGTCACTTCACTCCTGCAGGTTCTGGGCAGCTTCGCCGGCGATGTTCTTTAGCCAAGGATCATGTCATCTATAGCTGCTAAGGGAGTGTTTGAAGATAAGAAAAAAAAAATTACGTAAAATAAGATGAGTTATTAGTATATGATTAATTAAGTTTTAATTATTATAAACTTAAAAAATAAATTTATTTAACTTTTTAAGCAACTTTTATATGGAATTTTTTTAAAAAATAACGTAATGTTTAGCAGTTCGGAAAACATGTTCACAGAAAATGAGGGAGTTTTCTTTCTCTTCTCTTACCTTTGAATGCTGAGTAAGGGAGCATTCGAGACTATGGATTGAGAGAAAAAGCATTCTCGTTTTTCATGAGCACGCTTTCCGAACCGTTAAACAATACGTTTTTTAAAAAAATTTATATAAAAATTGCTTCAAAAAATCATATTAATATATTTTTTCAAATTTAAAATAATTAATACTCAATTAATTATGCGCTAATGACTCATCTCGTTTTATATGATCTTTTTTTTTTCGTTTCCTCACCTTTAAACTCACCCTAAGCCAGAAATAGTCGCAGGTCAACCCGCACTTATCCCTTTCTCAAACTGATGATCAAATCACACTACAGGTACTCCGTATTTATTTCACAGCAAGACCGTCTCTGTCATCTCATTGGTTCAGGCCATAAATTAGTTTTACGCTTAACGAAGACTTTGCTTGATTGAACTGGTCTTGCTGGATCAATTGAGCTCATTTTTTACCCAGTCGGTTGATTATTTATCCAGGTAGTTTGGTGAATTTCGGCGAACTTACTCTTGTTTTAGCTCATCTTGGTAGGTAGATAATGATCCCGTGTCAGTGACGCACTAATTAATTGGATATGCGCTAATTGAGCAGGGCCAACTTTGGGAGGAGGACAGGTGGCCATGGTTGGAAAGCAAAAACGTCATGTGTTCACTGTCTCTCTAGCCATTAGATCAGTAAAGTAACAAAGGAAAGGTCATCTAACTTTAACCTGAAATGGTCAAGAACACGGAGTAGACACCTCAAAGCACCAACCAAACTCTTGTTGATAGAGAAGTACTCTGGGCACTCCCACATATATCCAACACCTAACACTCTCCCCAGCTTAGAATCTAGATGGTAAACTAGTAGCAGCAGCAGTAGGTATTGGGCTAATGGCAGCGAGCACTGGAAGTCTGGAACACGTTTAAATTGTGGAGCAAAAGACATGGTTGAGATGTCACCAAACCAACCGAACTCTTGTTTGATAGAGCAGTACACAGAAAATAACCTCCAAGTCTCCAGCCCCAATAAAACACTCTTAGGGTAGTTCGAACTGTTAAATGGTATATTTTTTTAAAAAAATTTTATATAAAAGTTGCTCAAAAAATCAAATAAACCCATTTTTTAAGTTTATAATAATTAAAACTCAATTAATCATGCACTAATAACTTATCTATTTTTACGTGATCTTTTTATTTTTTCTCCTACCTTACCTTCGAATCATCCCTTATAATCTCTCCATCCACCGAGAAACGAATCAAAAATGAACCGTAGATGACCAAGACTCGTGCTGAGTGCAGACAAAATTGGAACATTTTAAACTAAAATACTACCGTATACAATTTTACTACCATGATTTCAAATTTCAAGTTGAATTTCATTTTTTTTCGGCCCGTACACTTACCATCCAGATTTGCATCGCTCGGTGTACGCAATCTACCTGTGCGGACAGCGGCGGCCACACGTACGCGCACACCCTGCCGCGTGCGCGGCGTGGAGATGGATAAGTTCGTAATGGTAATCGAACGGAACCACTTTATCCGAGGTTTCTCTTATCGCGAGGGACGGAGTTATCGGATAAGCATACGGTAACCACAACAAACTATATAAAATTCATCAAAAATTTAAATTATTTTAAATTAGTGGGTATACCACTGTAAGGTGAACTTTATCTCCGACTCAGGGACTGTTCTGTTCTATTTGTAGGTTTGTCTTATTCTTTCGTTTTTCATAAGCATATTTTTTAAACTATTAAACGGTGTATTTTTTTAAAATTTTTATATGAAAGTATCTTAAAAAATCAATCTTTTTTTAAGTTCTAATAGCTAATACTTTATCCGTCCTAAAATATAAAAACCTAGCACCAGATAAGACATATCATAGTACTGCGAATCTAGACAGGGCTGTCTAGATTCACAGTATTAGGATGTGTCTCATCTGGTACTAGGTTCCCTTTATCCAGATTCATAGTATTATAATATATTTCATCGATACTAGGTTTTTATATTTTAGAACGAAAAATAGTACTTAATTAATCATAATATTTCTTATTTTACGTGGTTGCTTAGAGCAAGCCCAATCGAACTCTTAAATTTGACCCCCTATTAGCTAGAATAGGAACTCTCTCATCTATATTTAACCTCCTATTTCACTTCACACTCCAACCGACCCCTCATATTTTTAAGTGGGGCCCACTTGTCAGTGGCCCACGACCTTTCTTTTTCTCCCTTTCTCTCCTCTCTCTCTCTCTGACTTTCCTCTTCTCGGCCTTTCCTCTTCTGGCCGACGCGGCTCGGGGCGGCGGGGGCGGCGGGGCCGACGGCTCTAGGGAGGCTCGACGCGGCGGGGGCGGCGGGGCCGACGCGGCTCGGGGCGGTAGGGGGGCTCGACGCGCCGGCGGTAGGGGCGGCGGGGCCAACGGCTCGGGGCGGCGGCCGACGCAGCTCGGGGCGGCGGGATACGCCGGCGGCCGGTCTTCCAAGATCTGAGGTGAGTCATTCTTCTCCTTTCCCTCCTCTCCTCTTTTTTAGGTTTTGCATTTGTTGGTGCCGATGACCGGCGGGCCGACGCCGCCGATGACCGGAGGGGGTCGGGAGAGGGGCGGGGAGGGCGGCTGGAGGAGATGAGGGCCTCCTACATCTGGGGGGTTGCCTCCCCCGGATGAGGGCCCCCTCCAGATGTGAGGTGGGTTAGGATTTCGGTTGGAGACAATTTTTAGCTCATAAACCCCTAAATTTGAGATGAGGGCTGGTTTGAGAGCTCCATTGGAGTTGCTATTATAAGCAGCACCAACGGGCGAAGAGAACGCCACCTCAAACCCGCGGCAAGCAGGCCACCACTGCGTTCTCATCGCTTCCACCCGAGCCAGCTCGGCGCCGCCCCACCCCACCACGCCGCCACGCGCAATTCACCTCACCCCACGCAGTCGCGCGCACACACCCCGGACACGATCCCGCGCGGACGCCAACCAAACAAACCACCACTCTCTCTCCCCCTCCCGGTCGCCTCCCGCCTTTTCATCCCGCTTCGCTTCCCGTCACCGTCACCTTCCCCCACACGCGTTTCCAAGCTCGCGTCGCGCTTGCTATATAACCCGCACCTCCACCCGAATCGAGCCAACTAAACTACCACTTCTTCTCGCAGCTCAACGACACCGTCTTCGTCTTAGCTTTTGCTTGCTTGTGAGCGCGTGTGTGGCCTTGCCGTTGCCGGTTTCTTGGAGAGCGCTGCGGTTTCTTGGAGAGATCGACATGGGCAACTACCTGTCGTGCACGCTGGCCAAGGTGCCCGGCGGGAGGGGGGCGAGGGTGATACTGCCGGACGGCGGGGTGAGGCAGGTGGCGCTGCCGGCGACGGCGGCGGAGCTGATGATGGACGCGCCGGGGCACTTCCTGGCGGACGCGCGCGCGGCTCGGGTCGGGGAGCGCCTCGCCGCGCTGTCGGCCGACGAGGACCTGGAGCTCGGCGCCGTCTACGCCATGTTCCCGATGAAGCGCCTCGACACGCAGCTCGCCGCCTCGGACATGGCGCGCTTGGCTGCCGCGGCCACCAGGGAGGCCCGGCGCTCGGCGAAGGTGGCCGCGGCGGTCGTAACGCCGACACAGGCAGCAATTGCTGATGCTGTCGTGGCGGAGGACGCGCCGAGGCTGCGGCTGGATGAGATGGTTGACGACGAGGCGGCCGCCGCCGACATGAGCGTGTTCAAGCACCGGCTGAGCAGCGCGCGGTCACGGAGGCCGACATTGGAGACCATCCAAGAGGAGGACTACATATCAAGAAACTAAAATTATACAGCTAGCATCTTTTATTTTCTCTTTTATATGTGATATTCTATCTACTGTCTTTTCTGAGAACTAAATTGGAAGAGATATGTAACGAAGGGAGAAACATGTACAGTAAATTTTTGTGAAGAAATCAAGAACACTCAGATCAGGATACTCATTTGCTGATGTCTCATCCCTCAAAAACGCCTGTATAAATTCAGATATGTTTCTATTTTCACTTTCATGCTTAATTCTTTAAGCAACTGAAATTAACAAAATAAGGTCAATGAAAAAGGATTAGCGCCCAATATGCCTTTTAAAAAAAGTAGGATTGGACGCAATTGAGTTATCCATTTTACTGCTTATTTCCTTGCATCCCAATTGGAACATGCATAATATAAAAAGCTTTGAGAAATTTTGAGAAAATTGAATGGATAGATGATAGATTATGATATAATCAAGGATAATAATAATAGTTGGATGTTTATCTTTATGTTTTGCCTTTCAATCTAGAATGAAAAATTTTGTAGTGTGATGTGATGGATAAACTTTTTACCATTCTGGTCTATTTTAAATTTTTACATGATGATTTACTCAAATCTTATTTCACCTTTTTAAGTGTGGGATGCAATAGAGACATCCTCGTCCAGTTAAACCACTCGACACTTTTTCTTACTCCGTCCTTTTTTTGGTTTGTCTAAATCAAGCTTCTTTAAATTTGACTTAAATTTGACTAAGTTTATTAAAAAAAAACTAGCAACATCTACAACACTACATTAGTTGCATTAAATCCACTATTGAATATATTTTCATAATATATTTATTTTGTGCTGAAAATATTTTTATATTTTTTCATAAAATTGGCTAAATTTAAACAAATTTGACTTAGAATAAACTTAAAATTTTATAATATGTAACGGAGGAAGTACAGAAGTACTGCCCGTCTATCTCTATGTAAATCTCTAAACCAAACATCAATTTCTTGGATAAAAGGCTAAGCAACCAAACAACAGTTTTACATGGAGAAATCTTAGTTTAGAGAAGATGTCATATTATACAGTCGGAAAATACACAATGAAAAGCACGTATTGATGCTACCGATCGTTGCTTACAAGGTTAGTACTAAAGAGACATCCGAAAAACGATGTGAATACTCCAAACAACAGCTAGTAGGAAACTATGTTGTTTTTTCATCCTAGGAAGAAAAGCATCGATGTGTTGGTTTCACGTCCTTTCTTCTTAACGAAAAAAAACATATTCTTTCCTATATATTTTCATTTTTATATTATTTTTTAACTGTTGCCGCGTTTTCCCTTGCCCTACCTAGACCAGGCGATTTAAAAATTCAAACAATTCAGCAAAACGGAGTAAAAGTCAAGCCATTCTCTGTCAAATTCCCTCAGGTAACAGGAAGTAATTTTCATAGGAGAACCAATTTATTTGTAGAAAGGGATTATAGAGCCCATGAAAACAGGGCAAAGCGGTGAGCAGATCGATCGATGAAAGCAAAGGAGGCTGGTCTAACAGGCACCTGAAGCAACGCAGAGTCGCAGGCAGATTGTTCTCCCGGCGGACAGAATGTCTCGTGTACAAGGCGAATAAAAGCATTCTTGTCCGCACGAAATCGGCAAAACCATCATTAATCAGCACGAAATCGGCAACTACGCGAGGTCAACACAAAGCCTCGTGCTGATCCTGGTCGTCGTAGGTAAGCAACGTGCACGCCTGGCTTTTTACCGCTGGGACGCGAAACGTGTCGCAGAACTGCACGCTGCGCCGAAGCGTACTTCGAATCGGCGAGTCAGCCGCGCCCGTGCACGGCCACCGACCGGGCGTGGGTTGGATCTGTCTAAGTGCGTGCGCGACTATGCGGTACACGCATCGCTGCAGTGACTGCACGCAGGTTCGACTCAGACTCCTACAAGCATCCGCGGCCGAGCGGTACGCGGCTTGTCCCGTGATCCCGTCCTCCCGTGACTGCCACCATGCGCAGCCGACGAACGGGGTAGCGCGGTGGCCGCGGTACCCGTGGAATCGTGTGGATTCGGCGAGTCCGCGGCACGCGCGCTGGCGGCCCACGGCCTACCAGAGGATGGAGAGGAGCAGATTTGCGGAGCACGTCTCAGTTTTGTTGGGCTCGGCCTGTGCGTCGGGGATTCGCTCCTGCTTTGACATTGAGGACGTACACGGCGCCGCGCCCGCCTCGGCGTGACCGCCTAGTGCGTTTCGGCCCGTTCCCTATACGGCGAAAACAAGTTCATTTTACGTCCCTCAACTATGAGTCGAGTTTTATTCATATCCCTCAATCGTAAAATTGGCTATATAGTGTCCCTCAACTTTTAAAACCAATACAAATCAAGTCCCGAGTTAGTATTGAGAATGGTTTCGGCTGATGTAACATCTACATAGGTTGTTTGACTTGGTTTTCATTCTATATGGTATTTGTCGGTGTGAGTACACTGTATACAGGGATCCAGCGGGATCTCCTTTGCGAGTTCGGCCAGAGAATAAATGCGTTCGACTTGTCGTAGGTTGATCTACAAGTAAATGCAGTAAGGGGTTTATATAGGTTCAGGTCACATGGTGGCGTAATACCCTACTCTTGTTATGTTCTTGGTTTCTTGGGGTTGGTATAGGACTTAGGCTCTCAGAGTTAGTTTTCTCCTGAGATTCGATCAGATTCGGTCCTCTTCCCTCTTGGCTTTAGCTCTTTTCTTATAATTTTTTTTTGGATACCACAGTTGTCGAACTATAGAAATAATTTACACAATTACAGAATTAGGTATAGTAAGTTTTGCCACCCTCTGACAGGTGGGCCAGCTCGTCGCGCTCCTGTGGCCCTCCTTGACACCGGTCCGGAATGAGAGGGTCGTTGCCTGCCACGCGTCCTGGTGTGGTCGTCGAGCATTTTCTAGGGAAGATTAGGCTTGCCACGCTGGTCATGGACCCCTCCTGTCAGCCTCCCGCCGAAGTAGGTGAAACACAATGAGACTGGATGGGTGGCATGGTAGCCAACCGCGCCGCTTACCAGCCCACGCCTCTTGCTAGGAAAGTGTAATAATAGCGCACGGCGTAGGTTATAGAGTCATCTTGTCCCCACACGCCACACGCCGGGTAGATATACGTCCCGTCGTCCTTAATGGGAGAGGCGTGGGTAGACCGAAGCGAGGAAGCATGCTCCATCGTGTCGTCATTAATGCCCCTGTCTCCATGCCTTTCCTGAGCTGCTCGGGAGAGTTGAGCTTGGGGACGGGGCAAGGTTGTGCCCTGAATGCTACCGTTGCGGCCACGAGCTAGGGCTACACCCCGAGCTTAACCCTTGCAGTTGCGAGCTTGGGCCATTACTTCCTCAACCTGGGGGATCCCAGGTGTGGCTTCGTAATGGCCATGAGTTGTGCATATGGCCCTTGGCAATGTAATGACGTGACGCCAGGCTGCCTCGAGCTGCCAATGGTGGGAGCCCAGGTTCCCACTTTACTGATAGTGTTGACGTGGCGCTTATGTGGTCCTGGAAGAAAAATTAAAAAAATAAAAACATCAATAGGGCCCAAATGTCAGTGGGTGTCTGGTTAGAAAAATAAAAAGCAGTGGGACCCAAACTCCTACCTCTCTCCCCTCTTTCCCTCTCAAATTTGCAGAGGATGGTTGGGTCGAACTGTAAAAGAATAGTACGGTCGTCTTCTGTCACAACCTAATTTTTTTGGAAATTAAATAAATTAATTAATAATGGATTTTTCAGAATTTATATAAAATTGTAAAGTAAACCAATCAAGTAATGGAAAAACGGGAAGTAAAAATTTCTTTAATAAATCATTGTCAAAATCATTTTTAATAAATTACTTGTGTGTAATTACGCTCTCTGAAATTTTCTCGGATTTTTCGGAGCTCAAGAATTAACTTTAATGTTACAAAGATCAACCTCAGTAATTATTTAAACAAATTCTGAAATCCTTTTCTTAGGTTGTCGTTCCCGAATCCTCAATTCCCTGAAAGTCCAATCCTGGAAGATTCTCTTAAATTCTATATCCAAGGTTTTTGGAATAAATCCAATTCCAAAACTCTAAGATCCCCTGTATCTCTTTGGTTCCCCAAAAACTCCCTTCCGTTGAAAATAATTCAAATCCCCAGATATTCCGAGCTTTGCTAATTTCCAGATTCCATAAAATATTTCCGAGTTTCGAATTCCCCAAATATATCCCAATAATCGGAATGTCCTAAATTCCTTGAAATTCTTTAAATCTCCAATATTCCTTTTTCTAATTCCCACCTGATATTTTTCCGGATCCCAAAATGTTTCGGAATTCTAAATATTCCAATACTTCGGATGATCCAACATTCCTCAATTTTGCCTAATATTCCCATTTCTGCAGATTGGAGTTTTTCCTATTTTTTTCCTTAATTTCCTTTCCTTTTTCCCTTCCTTCTTCTCCTATTCTTTTCTTTTCTCCCTTTTTTTCCTCCTTCTTCTTCCTCCCAGCGCCCCCTCTCTCCTTCCCTGCTGCTCCCAGGCCCGGCCTCCCGCGCTTGCCTTCCTCTCGGCCCAACCCCGGCCCGTGCCGCCTCTGCGACGCGTCGGCCCACCGCTGCCGCCAACCCGGCCTAGCTCCGAGCCACGTCGCGCCGCCCCCACTCAATAGCCACACGCATCCTCCGGCACAGCCACCTAGCCTGCGCCTTAGCCACCCCTATAAATAGCCGCGCCGCCCTTGGAGCCCTAGCCTGCCGCCACTCCTGCTTGCCTCGCATGCTGCCTTGGTGAGCCGATCTACCGCACCGCCCTTGCTCCCTAGCAGTCGTCTGCGTCGCCGTTGCCGTGCCGTCGCGACGGCCGT
This sequence comes from Oryza meyeriana var. granulata, assembly GCA_003991445.1. NCBI lineage: Eukaryota > Viridiplantae > Streptophyta > Magnoliopsida > Poales > Poaceae > Oryza > Oryza meyeriana. Next base: position 393,237 of record RYFJ01000207.1, read on the forward strand.
CGCCCCGCCGCTCCTCGGCCGAGCGCCATGGCAAGCTCGTTTTCCCCCTGTGTCACTGTCATGCGGGGCCCGCCGACAGTACCCCTCTCTTATGACAAGTGGGCCTCAGAGTGCTTATGCCCTAGTGATCTTGGCCCTCCAATGCGTTCCGATGGATGTTGGTGGAATCCCCACCGTCAAATCTTTATAAAACTTCTAGATCTATTCACAGCCGTTCGATTTTCAAGATTAAATCACAGCCCTTAGATTCCTATAATTTGTGGATGTGTGCCACCTCAACCCTAACCTCCACGTCGACATCCACCTCCGCTGCCACCTTGGATGCCACGTCACCTCAGTCCACCATCCATCTTTCCTCTGGTCCATAGATCCAATCCTTGTGGACCAAGCCTATGACAGTGGGGCTACTCTAATATTCTATTAGAAATAATTCCTTTATTAATTCTTTTCTAAGGGAATATTCCAGAGAATATTCTTTTTCTTCTTCTTTTCGGATTTTCTCTGAATTCGAACTTCCGGAAGCCATAACTTTTCTGTCCGAACTCCGATTTGACCCGTTCTTCTTCCTAAATTCATCTAAAATCATGATCTACTTGTTTATGTACTGTTTATTTAGAGTTTCTTAGGGTTTTTTTCTCATTTTGTGTGTAGTTGCGTATTTTTGCCGTTTCTGGGGATCACGAAAATCGAGGAAGAGTTTGGAAGATCGTCTAAAGACTTTTCTGTTGCAAGGCAAGTCACACAACAATCTCCTTGAGCATGTTGATCATATTTGTGAAATCTATTTTGTTTTAATGTTATTACATGCAATGTTTTGAAATGACATTATACGGGTAATTATTATTAATCCTATAATTCTTGATTATGAGATATTTTGATATTGTTACCTTTACTTTGATACCTTGGGTAATTAATGTTGACTAGAGTATTTAGAATTTGCTTAGCCAATGTCTAGAAACTTTAGCGTTATTTTATGTGGGGAAACTATTAATTCACTCCTGATTAATTAATGATTAATGTCATGATAGTTGGTCGTGGCTGGTTAATTATATGCCAACTAAAATTTGACTGATGGTGGGTTGTGAACACCTGGATTGTGAATGTTGCTAGCGGTGCTCATGACATTTAATGACCGGTTCGCGGACTACTTGTTGCGAAGCAACACCCATGCTAATCACAAGCTAGAATGGGTAATAGCGGGAACTAAAGTGTGATCCGTTCAACCAGAGACCCCACGGTGTGTTGTGGCTGTATCAATAAGACCACCATGGCTACGTCAATAAGTCCATGTTTTGGGCGTTGGGCCGTCTCCCTATCTAGGAACCTAATCAACCCTACTGGAGACTGGTGGTCCAGCGGATGGCTCTCTTGTTGAGTAGGTTACATGGAAGGTCCTGTCATAACTTCTTTTCAACATCATAATCCTCGGTACCCTGATGGTTAGTAATCAAGGCGCACAACGATGTGTTGTGAAGTTGTGTCTTGTGGGTAGACTGGTACACCTCTAGCCAGAGTAAAACCATTCGAATAGTCGTGCCCGTGGTCTTAATGGGCAACACTGAGCCTAGCAATGTTTTCTTCTATTCCAGTGATTAGTCCCACCGTGCTTCATATTAATGACAACACGTGATAAATGATGGAATTTGATAGTTCTAGTTTGTAAGGTTATGGTTTGAGCCTGAACTATATTGTAGTGTTGTTCAATGATTGGTTTAATATTGATTATTAGTTAAACTAGCACTGTTTCAATGTTTTTAAATGCAAATATTTTAAATGCTAATTTATGCAAATAAGCCATACTATGTCTTTCCTTTGGAATTCCTGTTGCATTATTTTGTATTCCATATGTGACTTGTTGAGTATGGTGGTGGTAACTCAGTCTTGCAAATATTATCATCAGAGTGAAGATTTCGCTTTTGGAGAAGAAGTTTGGTGTTTGGTTTATGCCCAGTTGATCTGCCTGTGGCTTGGTGCTGCTACGCTAGGATTGCCGTTTCGCTGCCGTTTCTTCTGTGTGAGGACTAAGTGCCTCTATTGTAAGTATTTACCGTTTATCATTTTTGGTTATGTTTATTAAATTGTCGATTTGTGTACCTCGGTTGATTTCTGGACGAGGATTTATTGCACAAATTAGCTTTGAAAATTTTGGTGAATTTCCGGGTGTGATATCTTCTTCCTTAGCCTAGCGTGAGCGATAGGGAAGACCCATGAGTGGCGGCGTTGATGTAGGTGGTGGGCTTTGACTGCTGGAACATGACGCATGCGTCGGGGAACACGTCGGTGGCGTCGCTGGGCCTACCCACGACAGTGCCCACCAGCAGGTTAGGGTTGGGTGCCGCGCTGGCCTAGTTGCAGCGCCGGCCTTGCAGCCGATCTGCACCATGGAATCGCATCTATATAGCCTTCCGTGACACTAGTAGTACCAACTAGTGCTGTTGGTGTGTTCCGTGCACAGTTTTAGTGTCAAATCAAGAACTAATGGTGCATACCTTGGAGATGAGGATGTTGATGCCATCATGCTTATTGTCCCAGTCGAACTTGTTGATGGACTCGCTGGCACCGAGCACCACCTCGTTCTTCTTGATGTATTCGCGGCAGTGCGACACCTTGTGCAGCCATGTTGTGCCCTAAAGCAACTCGTCCTCATCCATATTTTCCTCCTTTCCCTTCCCCTGGAAGCAGTTGAGCTTCTATGCTTGTTCTCATCTCTAGTTCCGCCGGGCCGCCATTGAGGTCACCGGCCGATCCACTGCCCCGCTCCGTCTCCCGCCTCACCATCGAGCCACCGACACGTCGCTGAAGGGGTGAGTGTTTTTACCTCAATTTTCCCTCCCTGTCTGCTGCCATGGAGGCCGCCATGGCTGCGCCTCCGCCCGCCGCCTAGTTCCACTGCCATCGACCAATCACGCTCCTCCTCCATCAACAAGTATAGGAGAAACAAGATCTCCTCCTCCGGGAATGTGTTTTGACACGCTAACCCGGTCGCGTTCGTCATCGGAGCTCACTAGCCATCCTTCTCTCCCAAAGTCCAAACCCTAGTGTGCGCGTTTCGGCTGTTCCCATTGTCCTTTGTGCCGATCAGCACCACCAGTGGACAAGCCAAGCTCCAGGACATCTCCTGTTGCTGCCATCGCTGCCGTCTCCCTCCCAGAGCCCTTGCGCCCGAGCTTCCCTCTTCCCTATCCCTCATGCTTGGCTAAGGAAGAAGACAACCGTACTGTTCCTTTACGGTCCGACCCAACCATCCCTTTGCAATTTTGAGAGAGAAGGGGCGAAGAGGTAGGAGTGTTAGTCTCACTGCAATATTTTTATTTTTTTTAACTGGACACCCACTGACATGGGCCCTATCGATGTTTTTATTTTTATTTTTCTTCCAGTGCCACATAAGCGCCACGTCAATGCCATATGGGACGAAAACCAAGACAAACAATCCACATAGGCGTCACTCAGCCGAAACCGCTCTCAATACTGTCTTAGGACTCGATTTGCACTGGTTTTAGAAGTTGGGGGATGCTATATGAAAGTGCATCTAACCCCTAAGTGGGTTTTGGTGGATTAATGACAAAACGGTTAAGGGACTAATGAGTTTATCGAGAATTGTGCAGAGAATTAGTCCCAGGTTGCTTGGTGTGGTGCATGAAAACCCCCACAAAAACATGACGCAAAACGGCGAAGCGACTCGAAGTTTATTTTAAATTCGTTTGAACTTTCTTTTGAGTCGTAGGAAATCGTACTATCAAGAGGGGTTGCAAACAGTTTTCCAAGACCACTCAAGTGCTTAAGATCCAAATAGTTGAGAGTCCATCACTTTGGCACAATACATACACTTGAGATGGGTTAGTTTCAGTGTCAGGGTCGGAGGTTCCTACCCCTAGGGTCGGAGGCTCCGACCAGCTTTCTCGACCAGAGATTAAGTGTTGGCCGGAGGTTCTTACCCCTGTGGTCGGAACCTCTTGGCCAAAATCTGTGAGTAATGGCTAAGTGACGTAAGTCATTGCCTATAAAGCCCAAACTTTGTTTCTAACCGTTGTGAAGCCATACCACTTCATTTCAACTGTCTCCTAGCCTCTCCTAATGTCCCTTGAGCTTTCCCAACTAGTTCTAGTGCATTCTTTGTGATTCTTGTGAGAATTTAGTGAGAAATTGAGTGAATTTTGTTGAGAAAAGGCTAGGAGGATCTTGTGCACATAAGGAGGACGCAGATTGGCTGCTTGGAGCTTATTTTTCTTAGAGGGAAACCTCCTAGACGGTTAGGCGTCTCCCGCGAGCTTTCTCGAGTTGTGGATTGTCCCAGAAAAGTTTGTGAAGGTTAACCTCGCCTCCGCAAAGAGGTAAATTCTAGTGGATACCAAGTTGATCTTCGTGGTTGCTTGGTGAGGCAAAGGGTTAATCGAGACCGGCTCTTTGGAGCTTCTTAACGGAAACGTAGTATCGTTGTGATCTGAACTTTGAAAAAAATCTTTGTGTCTCTGTTGTGTTTTTTTGTTATTGCCTTATTTTGTATCTTTCCTTGTCAGCATTTATCTCCTACCGTATTACTTGCTTCACACTTGATCTCTGTCAAAATTGTTCATTATTGAAGTATCTTGGTAGAGTCAGAACTTCTGGGTCGGAACCTCCAGCGTTCTTGGCCGGCACCTCCGACCAGCCCGAGAGAGCCGGTCGGAGCCTCCTACCATTTTAGTCAGAGGTTTCTACTAGAATTTTACCGCTACATTAGAAGAATTTTTCAGAAACGCCTATTCACTCTCCCTCTAAGCGATATCAACGGGCTTTCACTGTTTACCCAGTTTTACGGTTAAGGGATATAAATGAAACTCGACCCATAGTTGAGGGACATAAAGTGGACTTTTTCTGCTATATAGAACTCGTTACATTGATTGGATTTAGCAGGACTCATGGGCCAGCCCGTCAGTTTTAGTATCATCCGGATTCGAGAATGGAAAGGATACTCTTACATGGGATGAGATGATAACTGACGACTTGTTCAGTTTGTTGCTTAACCATACCAATATTTGTTAATATCAAATTTTGATATATTTTGATTTTACCAAATTTTGGTACTATTAAGATACTTCAGTTTGAAGCCTTTCTAAATTTTGGTAGTGTTTCTAAAAATCAAAACTTCCGGAATGAAAGGTAGTATATTGGCTAAAGTATCTTTGGTTTATTATCCTATTAAATTGTCAAATTTTAATAGGGTTAAAAGTGATAGCAATCTAAACAGGACTTGAATTCCAAAGGATTGGATGCTCCGACGGTCAACGGCAAAGAATCTCGCCCACCACAAAATGTTAGCCAACTTATTGATGCTTCTTCCGTAAATGGAGACATGTCAGGCCGGGTTGGCAGAAGACAGGCCAGGCAGTTTTTTACTATACATAGGTAATGAGATTATCTTAAATATTTCTCTAAGCTCAAAAGGACAACATGACTCTTGGGCTTGGCACTAATAGAGGTTTGGAATTTTCTCTATTAAATTTGCTTATCAAATGCTTATTCAAATAAAAGTCTAGAGTGAATTGGTATGGAAGCAGAGTTAGTATCGGCATTACGAGGGGTCTGAAATTTTCTCTGTTAAATTTCCTTATTGAATGCTCATTCAAATAAAATTCCAGAGAGAGAACTGGTTAGATAGCAGAGATAGTGTTCCCAATCTATTTGACATTTCTAGGTGTTGGACATCTCTACGGGGAATAAAAGTCTCTTCCAGATTAAAGATATTTGTTTGAAGATTATCACAAAATTCCACTAAAAAAGGTGCGTAAACAATAAAATATGAGCACAACCCTCTCCGTTATACCATGGCTAAGTGCGTGTCGGCTCTAGTGAGCAATAATGTTACAGACCTAATTACAGTCAAATATAAAAGATCCTATAGATTGGCTGTTCTATATGCTACTGACACTAGCACCTGAACAGATTATTACTTAGTAGAAAGTTGCTTTGTCTTCTTTGGGGCCATTTGGCATGCTCGACACAAAGCTTTTTCATGACGACACTTGCAACGGATCATTGCAGCTCGAGAGATAAGATCAGGGTTTATTAGGGTCAACGGTTTTTTAGGTTTTCACGAAAACTATTTAAAACCAGTTGACTTCCGATAAAGTCCAATTAAATTTTATCAAAAATTTTAAATTTAGTTTTTTTAAACTTAACCGGAAACCAAACAGTTTATGTTATGGAACCAAATGCTTTTGTTGCGTTCGGAAGGAGATTATGGAGAGAAAATTTTAGCGTACATAAAACGAGATAAGCTATTAGCGTATAATTAATTAAGTTTTAATTATTATAAACTTAAAAAATAAAAAAAATTAATTTTTTTAATAACTTTTATATAAAAGATTTTTATAAAAAACACGTCGTTTAGCGTATCGGTAAATGTGCTTACAACAAAGAAGGGATGTTTCTCCCCGACCCCTCGGCCGAACGGTATCTTAGATAAGATCCTTGCAAAGATGACGAGACGGCTCGGCTCTGCCGGAAAACAGCAAGTCAAAAGGACATCCGATCAATGCTTTGGAACTTTGGCAGCAGGGGAACCGGGCGTGGCAGATGTGCACAGGAGGAGCGTTTAGTGGCGAACGGGCTCCATCATCTGCCCATGACAAGTCGGTGTCGTTGTCGTTGGCTAAAACTGCCAATGTTGCACTGTACTGTACCATCCTCGCAGCTCTGCCCTAGAGTGCTCACCCGTTGCCGTTTTGCCATTTGTATGGTTGATTGAGTGGGCACTTGGGCAGCACATGCACTATTGGAAATGGCCAAGTGAGGTGAGCACACAGTACGCCCAGTTGGAGTGCTGGCTGCATGCCAGATGCGTGCTGACTGCATGCCAGATGCCACACATGAGTACGCTTCAATGCGGCAACAGGACGCTGATCTGATCTGTGCATGCTTGCTTCTAATGAAGGGGTCCGCCTTGCCTCACCAAGTCTGATCCGATCCTTGCATTGGAACGATAAGCTCGCGCGCTCATGCAGGATGTCGTGCAACATGCGGAGACTAAGGGCCCCTGGAAATCCATAAGAAACTTGTAGAATTTAAATTCTATAGAAAAATTTTCTATGTGGTACTTTAAAACAAAAGATTGAGACTTAAAAGGGTCTTATAAAATTACTATGGAATGATTCAAGACAAAAAGATTTTGGATGAAAGTTACCGTAAGATCCAACCTCATGGAAACTTTTTTTAGTTCTTATCTCTCTCTCAATTTATGTGTTTTTTCATAGTCCATTCAAACATGTATTTCTGTTTTTTTTTTGCATTTGTATTTCTAATAAAATCCTATGTTTTTCTATTTCTACATTTCAAAGAGGCCCTAAAATTGCAACAATTGGATGATCAAATTGGAGAAATCACTTTCACCTGCAAATGATGAGTGGGTTTACATGGGGGATCAACTGCTTACAAGTCATAAAAATTATACTCCATGTTCTTTGCGCATATCCAGCCGGAGGCCTCATTAATTTTGATCTAGAAAAGCAAATACACGATGAAGATAAATATTTTTTTTGGCTATTTCTCATGGATAGACTTAACACACGTGATATACTGCAACAGAGGAAATTTATCGTGCAAAGTGGGCCTAATTGCATATCATGTTCGGCTTTAGTTTTGGAGGACATGTTTCATCTTTTTTTTTTCACATGCCCATTTACACAAGGATGCTGGGTATACTTAGGTATTGTTTGGGACCTACATATGGAATATATGAATATGTTGCAAACTGCAAGAAATTGGTTTGCTTCTTTCTTTATAGAAGTAGTGGGATTATCCTACTCGAATATTTGGAGGCAAAGAAATGATGTAATCTTCAACAACATTTTCAGCCCACTTTTCATAGATGGAAAAAGAATTTCATGGAGGATTTCGCCTTGCATATGCATAGAGAAAAGAAAGCAGATAAACCAAGCTAGCAATCATGGATAGATAACCTTGTATTAGTCTTTTTTTTCCCTTCTAGTTGTACGTAAACTTTATATGTTTTAATATAGCGCAGTAAGAGCCTCTCCTATTGTTTCTCGTAAAAAAAGAACCCCTAAACTAGGATCCTTTGAGAAAGAAGACAAAATAAAGTACTATTGTACCTTACTCCCTCTGATCTCCATCCTAAAATATAAGTACTTTTAAATTTAGACATAAGTATAAGGAATTAGGTGAAATTAAATAGGGAAAATTTATAATTGGCTAAGAAGAGTAAGTAGATAAAAAAATTAAATGGTTGTGATTGATTGAGACGATGTAGACAAAGAAGTTTCTATATTCTAGCACAAATTTAGAGTATGCTCAACAGATGCCCAAAAGTTCATCTCAAAAATTTTGTTATTCGGATTCCTAATAAGATTTTAAGGTGTGAATAGATTACTCTCTCCAATAAATCTCTTAATATTGACTCACAATAATAAAAAGTGGGTTCATCCCAAACTACGCACGGAAACAAAATTCTCTCCCACCACATGATCCCTCCCCGGCGTGATCTCCCCCCTCCCGCACATGCGCATGATCCCTCCCCGGTGTGATCTCCCCCTTCCCGCCCATGCGCGTCGCAGATTGGGAGCAGCGGCAACACCCAAGATATATAGAGCAATAAAAACGGGGTTGGGGGTTCCAATTTTTTACTCTATAGGGGTGATCTAATTTTTTTTTTACAAAACTCCAAAATTTTAGAATTAGTGAGAGTTTTGGATATATATTGGTGGTGCTCTGAATTGCTATATTTTGCGACAATGGAAGCAAGTGAAAATGATATCTTAATTTCAGCTGACACAAGTAGCATAAAATTGAAGTTTGGATTCGTGCAGCTTGCATAAAAACTGTACGAGTGATTCTGTTGTGAAAAAAATATTCCGGAATTTTTTTTAGGCGAGGTCAACTACTACCTTAGGTTAGACTGATTTTTCTCTAAGCAACGCAAGTTTCATAAAATTAATTAAAGTTTGGTTTTACAGAAACTGTACGAGTGATTCTTTTCTGAAAAATAATTTTGTAGTATTTTGCTTTTTTTCTAAACTATCAACGTATACCAAGGTTTACAAGATAGTGCTTTCCTTGCACATAGCTTGATGGGCAAGTTTAATAATATAACCAGCACTAGCCATAAGTTATATCCACGTGCCATTCACTAAATAAATATATATTGTCTTCACTTTTACCCCATTTCTTTTTTTTTCTCTAACTTTATTATGATGTCTCTAGTATAAAAAACACTATAGATACTAGAGTCGTGGATGTATAACTCTCTTCGCTAATGTTTAAATCCTAATGTCTATAATTAAATGTACACATGTGCATAACTTTTTTCTTTGCGAAAAACACTAGTACGCTTTCTAAGAATACATTGGGTTCACGGATTTATCATAGGTCCTTCATATCTTGAGCTTGTGCTAAAAGGGTCATACCTGTAATTAAGTATATTTGATGCTAATCTGTGTGCGTGTGCGTGTGCGAAAAAATGCTACATGCTACACGGTAGCTAAAATTTCTCTTTTTCCCCTTGTCCTTTCCTTCATGCATAAAAATATAATAAACTCAAGCTAGTGTATAAGGACGACATTTTTTAGTATGCGCGGAAAACTCTCCTATGTATGTATAAAAACGTGATAAACACAATCAACCGTCTAACCCACATTTACTTGCTCGAAGAGCACCGATTGATTTGATGCGGATGATGAGGACTTAAGTGAGTGTGCGTAGAAGAGAAAGGATTCACGATGATTTCAATACTGTATTTGTTTTCGCATTATTGATTGGACATCAGCGAGGATACTCTATTGCCCACGTGGTCAGTAATTACGCAAGCTTGAACTAAAATAAAATATAAAACGGGTAGTTGACACGTACTCATCAAGGAGACAAATGAAGCATCTGCGTTAGACTAACTACTTGGACAGACAAGATTATTGAAGGTATATCAGGATATGTTACTCTCTTACTGACTGACTGCATGTAACTTGAGCTGGTCTAGACACAGATTAATTGGACAGTTACTCCTTCCGATTCTGAATGTAGTATAACGTTGTTAGTTTTTGACATAGTATTTGACTATTCGTTTTATAAAAACATAGTTTAAATATATAAAAACAACATCTAATTTTAAAGTACCATTAATAATAAAATCAACAAACTCAATAGTAGTTTTACAGTTTTTTTTAATAATACAAATGATTAAATGCCATATCTAAAAATCAGTTTAGTCATATGTTGGAAAACCGAGGTAGTATTGATCACTAGCCTACTACTTCCTCCATCTCTTTGGATTTTAGTATTTTAATTTGTCCTCTAATATAAAAAATACAGTGCTAGTTGTTCAATCCACTATTTTTTATTCAAATTCTTTTCTGTCTTATCACTTATATACTATCCCACCCAAACACTGCTTATTTAATGAGAGATATATTAGTCTTTCTTCACCGACCTTAGTTTTTCGAAAGCAGAAACAAAGGGGTCGGAGGGAGTAACGCTGTGCGATAAATATATGCTGTTTTATAACTAAAAAAAATGGTCCGATCCAGTGCAATCACGTGGAAAATTCGCCAAGAACAGTGTCACCGAGGCACTGTAGTAACTAACGTAACTAACATGCCTGTTAACCCGCCGGAGCTGGGACCGCCTAGATAGATGATAGTTACCGGCATGAAAGATATGAATTTAAAAATGTGTACAAATTCAAAATTTTTGAAGTTAGATTTGTTTCGACCGGTTACTAGACATATGTAGTAACGATTCCGCCAACTGTTAAAAAAAGTTAAATTCTGGTTTTACATTTTTTGTGTGATAGGACTGGCAAGCGGTTAAACACTTAAACAGAACCAATAATTCGACCAAACCGGTATTTTAAACCCTGTTGCAAATCTGTGTTAAGGGCGCAGCTATAGACACAGAACCAACAGTGTTCATACGTCATTGACCACCAATATGGATACAGACGATCAAGTCCAACAGAAACGCCTCTATCGTGGATTTTTTTTGACATATTATTCCTTTTAGAAATATATTTTACAAAAAGATCTTAGAAAACCTATTGTATATGTGGATCTCAGGCTCGACATCAGGATGAGCTTGAATGTCTTAACACCAAACAAGCTGGCGCAATACTCGACCCTCAATAACAGTAACTACTAATCCTTAACTTTTCGAGGAATTCTTCTTCAGTGGTTGTGAATGACTGACTTTTTCAATCCTTTCGACCTGGATTCCGTAGGAGCAAGTCAGAAAGGTTGAGAAATAGAACCATCTAATTTGATTCGTTCCCAATAACCATAAGATAATCATCTTAGGCAAAAGGCACCCTGTCCCAGACAAACCAGACAGGCAGCAAATTTAACTAAGGCAGTAAAGCATTCTGATACTCCTATACAAACAAGGCTCTAATCCAATCCGACCAACCTCTCGGAATAACGAATAGGCAAAGTACGAAATCAAAATGAAGAGGACAAGGAGCCTACCAAGTACGGCAACAAAAGAAAGAAAGACGAGCCAGCGCTACGCCAGTAACCTCTGTCACCTATGATAACTCCCTTTCTCTTCTCTAAATTCAACTGATTTGTTGTAAAACTGACCAATTACTATATATCTTAATTCATTTTTGCTGATTTATTTTTATTTATAAAAACTTAATTTGGGAGTAGAATGTGGGGAGAAGGAAGGATCCACATCCTCCTCCCTGGTTAAGTATTTTATAAATAAAAATATCGGTTTTCTCAAAATTTGACATTAAATCAATAGAATTTTGAGAGAACATGACTAGATAGGGAAGTTATTCCTAGGTGGCAGAGGTTAGTGCTAAACAGACTATACATACAACAAGTTTTCTAGGGTCTATTTATAAAATATATTTTTCGAAAAGGCTAAAATGTCAAAAATCCAACACCTCTCCCTATATATAATGAACGCCAAGCAGATTGAACCGCCAAGTAAACGTGCGCCGTGAAACGCAACAATCTTGTAGTTGTAGCCTTGTAGGTGATAGAGGGAACACTAGTCGGAGACAAGAAGGCGCCACGGCGTTCTCGTCCATGGAGGCTCATGTCCTCCTCGTGTCGTTCCCTATGCAGGGCCACGTCAACCCGCTCCTCCGCCTCGGCCGGCGCCTCGCCGCCAAGGGCCTCCTCGTCACCTTCACCACCTTCCACCACGCCGGCCTCCGCGACATGCCGGAGGACGGCGCGTGCGTTGACGTCGGGCTCGGCCGCCTACGGTTCGAGTACCTGCGCGACGGCGGCTCGCGCTCTCCCGGCGACCCGCCGTACCTGGTCCCCGACGACATGCTGTCGCACGTCACGGCCGTGGGACCTGCGGCGCTCGCCGAGCTCATCAGCCGCCAAGCCGACGCTGGCCGGCCGGTGTCGTTCATCGTGAACAACATCTTCGTGCCGTGGGCGCTCGACGTCGCCGCCGGGATGGGCATCCCGTGCGCCATGCTGTGGATCCAGCCATGCTCCGTGCTATCGATATATTACCACTTCTATAAATCTCCTGAGGCCTTCCCCACTGCCGCCGAGACCGACATGCCGGTGAAGCTGCCCGGCTTGCCGGTGATGGCCATGGACGAGCTGCCTTACATGGTTCGCCCCGAGTTCGCGCAGAGCTTGTGGGGCGAAACGATCCGGGCACAGGTCGGGGCCATCCAGAAGACGGTGTCATGGGTGCTCGTCAACTCGTTCTACGAGCTCGAGTGCTCGGCCGTCGAGGCGCTTCGCGCGCGCACGGCGGTCGCTCTCACGCCCATCGGTCCGCTCCTGGAGCATGACCACGACGCCGGCGGCGACGGCGATGCGCCGGCGCCGGCACCGGTGGCTGAGGACAACGACTGCTGCATGGCGTGGCTCGACGAGCAGCCGCCGCTCTCCGTGGTGTACGTGGCGTTCGGCAGCCTCGTGAACATCGGCCGCGACGAGATGGCGGCCATGGCGGAGGGGCTCGTCGCCACCGGCAGGCCGTTCCTGTGGGTGGTGCGCGACGACAGCCGCGAGCTCATACCGGAAGACGTCCTCGCGGACTGTAACGACAAGGGCAAGATCACGGCGTGGTGCCCGCAGGGGCGCGTGCTCCGCCACGGCGCCGTCGGGTGCTTCGTGACGCACTGCGGGTGGAACTCTATCACGGAGGCGCTCGCCGCGGGCGTGCCGGTGGTCGGGTACCCGTGGTGGTCCGACCAGTTCGCCAACGCCAAGTTCTTGGTGGAGGACTACAAGGTCGGCGTCCGGCTACGGGCGCCAGTGACCGGCGACGAGCTCCGTGCGTGCGTCGACCGGGTGATGAGCGGGCCGGAGGCGGCGGTGATCCGGAGGAGAGCGATGCATTGGAAGGCCGAAGCAACGGCGGCAGTTACTGACGGTGGTTCGTCCGACCGGAGCCTCCAGGATTTTGTTGACCATGTACGGCAATCCTCTAGATCTGCGGAGTTGGCACGATTAGCTCGGGAAATTGAGATTATGAATGGGCCATTCAATCCGGTCCTAGTTTAATAAATCCAGCAGCCCATATACTGGCAAGTGGGTTATGTGGTATGTTAATTTATCTTCTCCATTGGGATGCTCTGATCTTTTTTATGGGATTTTAAGTTCTTTTTAACTTATGAGAAGATGTTTTTTTTTTTTGCGAGTGTAGGAGAGATTTATTATTGATTAAACATAAGGAGAATTACAATATTCATGCAAGATTATGGGAAGATGTTTGGGCGATGTAATCTATCTATTCTATGCATTTCTATCTATCTATTCCATCCAACGCAAATATTAATTTCTTACTCCGGGAATATTCCATGTTATTTCTCAAAGAAATAAAAAAATATCTATATTAATAGAATGAAAAGCAAAATGTCAGCCATCCATCGGGTTGGCTTGATGTCAGGGATTTACCAGTATCATCTATCTAATCCAGTATACGTTTATATGGTGGGTAGGGATAGACAAAACTGACGCTAACCAAAAGATAGGGACCGAGACGAAGACCCACAAATTTGATTATCAATGCAGTCTTAGCAGCTAACTAAACGAATTTTATTTAGTTAATTCGATTATCACCCTCGGTTAATCAAAGAATAGGCTTCTTAAATCCCCCACAACTCCACATCTTCACCCCACCAGTAAACCCTAGTTGGCTAGTCGCGCACGGCGCACATCCCTTCCATTTCCAGACTCCACCCTACACGGTAACCGCTTCTATCGATTGGTTTCTTTAATTTAGATCCATTGATACCACATCTCCATTAAGAGCCCCCAAGAGGCCGCTTCTATTTTAACCATTTTCCTTACCAAGGCAACACCGCTCTTTGGGTTAACTTTGATTTCTTCCATTGCAGAGGAGAAATCGAAGTCTTTATAAACATTCCGTGGCACACCACAAGCTTTGGTGCTCACCGACGACTCCCAACCATCTCGGCTTCAAGATCAGAACTTCCGGTCAGCCTACTCGACCAAACATAGAACCTTGACATGGACTTTCGGTCTAAGGCATACCCAAAATAGAGAACTCTAATCAGAACTTTGGGTCCCAAGGCCAGAACTCCTAGACTTTATGCCATTGTCGAGAGCCGCAAAACTGAAACTTCTAGTTCTTCCTGACAACGCTCTAAAAAACAGTCATAACTTCTTGCTCCAAGGTTTGTTTTCTACGATCTTGGGCTATATAGAAAGCTTATCCAGAGGGCTACCAACTCAACTGATAACAAGGTCTAAAACCACTCAAAATATAGGTTACGGCTTGGACTTTTCGCAAGACAACACTTAGATAGGTCACTGAGCACTAAGACATAACAAACTACCAACGTTGCATCCCTTTTGGTAAGTTGGTAGTACGGCATTTGTATACTCAAATGGAAATAGAAAAGGCCATTTCACCATTGGGGCTATTCACCTAGAACTCATTAGACATGTTAGTCCCAAGTAAATTATACCTTTGCCTAGATCAATGCCACTTTGGATTTTGGCTTGATGTTCATCAACAAATCACATCTTCTTGATCTTTGGCATTTCATCTTGCATTCTTAAAATGATTGATGCGGATTACTCAACTTTAAATGGCCTAGCGTGATCCATCATGACAAACCCATCACTCGCCATTCACCACCGGATCTAGTTCGTTGGTGCCAAGCCCCTTGTTTGCCCTTCACTACTGCATGGTCTATTCTAGTCGAGCCTCGCTTGCCTTTCACCATCTTGCCATAGGTAGCCACTTCATACCCCACATTTTTAATCTCTTCACCTGATTCTCATTAACCAATAAAGTCCCTCTTCTAGTTTCTCATACCATCTTTATTTTCATCAATTTCAACCATGGTGTTCATATCCATCAACATGTCCATCAACATATGATGATATCTCATCAAACAACTTATTGATTCCCAATATGTGAACATCATATCTCTTGTCATCAAACCATAATCTTATCAATTGATCCTAAACATATAAGCCATCAACAGTTCTTGTTCGATGCTGGAACATAACCTAATATACAAACTCATAGCAAAGGTTAGTTCCAACAACTCAAGGTTACGGGCCAAGATCCTTCACCAACACTCGCACCTGCCCACACTAGCGACCACGACGAGCCAACGACGGCTACATCCATGAATTCCTGCAATGTATATGCTATGCCTATACTCTGATCTAGTTCTCTAATTTGAATAGTGTGATTTATGTGATTGTTCGTCTCCTGAAAATGCCATCTAATTCAGTCATGACCGAGACCGAGACCGAAAAGACCAAGACTGAATTTGTCGGTCTTGAGTATTTTGCATTGTAATTCAGTCTTCAGTTATAGTCTTTTAGATGACCGAAATATCTGTAAAGATCAAAGACCGAGGCCGAATTGGTCCGTTAGACTGAATGCCCCCTAGGTGTGTGTACACTTTAAATCTGAAGAGAAGTCCACGCCAAACACAAAATTACAAGAACTGAAACTCACAACTAGCAATTTGATTTGTATATAAAATTAAATCTGCATAAAAAATAAAATTTGGTGTAAAAATAAAAATTTAAAGAGTCTGAGTCAAACAAATTTGAAGGGTCTGAGTCAAACACAATAACAACACATTATTTGAAATTCGAAATAAAAGTAGGAGTGAAAGAAATTAAAAGAAAATCGATATTTGTCAAGTACTCCCTCCGTCCCATAATAGTAGTAACTTTCCATTTTTTTGAGAAAATTAAGGTTGGGGTGAGAAGTGGTTGTGATTGGTTGAAATGGAGAGGTAGATGAAAAAAATTAATGAATGAATGGTTGTGATTGGTTGATAGGTGGAGAAATAGTAGTATTTTAGAACAAATTCAAATGACAAAAGCAGTAGTATTATGGGACGGAGGGAGTACTATAATATATACTAATACCTGATATCTGGATTGAAAAATTAATTGCAAAATATCAATTAAACTCTTGTATAGTATATGAATTCAATTTCACATCAAAAGAACATTAAACTTTCGAACTGATATGAATTTAACAGTTATAATGCAATACACTATAAACTAGCCCATGCGAATATGCATGTATGGGTAGCCTAGTATATGAGTATATAACTAGTAATATACCCGTGCTCACGCTATGGCGACATAATATTTTGGTTAATAAATTATTAAATTTTAGGTTACTCAAATTAATTTTCCTAGAATCACTCCAATTGAGCTTTAGTTCTATTTAGGTTATATATCAAATATATTTGAGAAAAAGTGCAAAAATACCATATTATCTCTGAAAAAATAATTAATTGAACTCAATAAGTACGTTTCTAAAAAAGTATAGAAGTGTGGTTTGTTTTATTCACACTTCTAATTAGGTCTTTCTGACATTTTCAGTTAATACATTGTAGGAAATGATGCGAAATTGAAGGAGTAAATAATTATAACATTAATTGATTTAGAAAATGGCATGTATTTCTTATAAATATGATTCAGCATAGGAAATAGTCAGGGTATTTATTTAAAATGCAAAGTTCATATAGTTCAGAAATCATCATGACCACTTCTTACTACATGTAGCAGATATTGTAGTTGTCATAGAAAATGTAGAACCGAGTGATCAAGCAATCTATAAAGATGTAGACATTGCACATAGATTATTTGCAGAAAGTCTGAGATACAATCTAATACACAAATCTGACATTTTTTAAAAAAAGAAAAGTGAGCAAATCACATTATCCATGTCCAAACATAGATTTCAGGCTGAATATAAGTGAAATGGTATGCAAATAATTTATTTTGAAGTTTAAGTTTAACAAGCGCAACATCATTTTACAAGTTCATGTACCAGTTTAAAAGCCAGCAACTTGTTCTCGTCTTCTAGCATCTTATCCTGCAGTTGATCAAGATAACAGGGGATAAGGACAAAACATAAAAGAAAACTGCCCATGGTAAACAAAATACATGAGAAATAATCATAGATTCAAACAAGGTCATACATTTCTCACGTGCCTTTTCCAACGATCCATCTGCACCAGCAAATAAACTTCATAAAGCGCATCTGATTTGGCAAGTACCTGACACCGCCCAGGGACACATATTTGAGGCTAGAAAACAAGTTATTGCTTCTCTCTGAATTTAGAAAGTCTTCATCAACTTCGTCTTCTTCCTCTTCATTAGTAGTATATGCCTACAAAACGAAGCCCATAATGTGCAGTGCCAACTGATTAACTCAATTGACCATGAAATGTCATTATAACATATCAGTTGAAGGTGAGTATCTAGTATTACAATAATGTCAAGGTCTTCAATGTGCGGAGCAAACCTCAGCAAAGAAACTATCGATAAAACGCTTGAGTGGCTGTCAAAATTTGTGGTTAGGATAACTTCTCTCAGATTCTCAAACTTGCATGTAATCCTCTCCAATGGATTTGTGTCTGGCTGAAAATCATAACAACATAGTTAGGCTTTCCATATGATCCATGATGCAGGTTTACATTGAGATGATGTACTAACATAACAATTATTCATATATTTAAAAACCATAACTTAAGTCTCTTGAAGCTGAGTCATTTCTTAGCATTGTTTGTATTTTTATCTGAATGCATGTCTTTAAATCACATTGCAAAAGTACACCGTTTCATCTCTACAAGCTCCTTACGTTTTTTCAGAACAGAAGGCAAAGCCCCCACTGCCCCAGTCTCACTCTATAAAAGAAAACTTACCTGTTTAGTGCAGCTAATATAAGCAAAGCAAATCCAGCATATTGTCAGCACATAGACCCATTCAAGGGTCAGAGACCAATGTTAATAGCATGTCAATAATGTGGAATCAACACTACACCTTATTTCCATTAGTTTTTAGTTATAAGTTACTCACAACAACCAATTCAGTTATATAGTCTGGAAGCTACTGACAGCCATTAAAAACCACTTTCATTCGAAACACAAGTGAGATCATTCCATCCGTCTTAATTTAAGCACAGAAACACCGGATGTTCTTCCAATTAAGGCAAACTTGAAGTGCTAACAGAATTGTGGACTGACAACTATGACAAAACAAAATTTTAGGAGAGAGATCTCTTATTCTCAGAACATGATGAAAGAGACTGCATTGAATGTGGACATAGTCAGGCTTTTTTGTAAAGAATATGATACTGATAATCAAGGATGACCTCATGCAGGTTACTAACAAACACTTTAAAGTAAATCAATCTCTCAGGCCACATGGACAAGGAAAGGAATCATTGGATCATAACTCACCAAAAATAGAATATGCAATCGTGCCTAGTAAATTTTGTATCTAGACGTCTCTAGAAAAACCGAAAATGAGCATAACTTTGTTTTTCTATTAAACATATATAATGCATATTTCTCAAATATATGACCTGCAAAAAGTAATTCTCCAAACGAAATTATTTTAATATTTACGAGAATATTCTGCCAGAACTAAAAATAGTGTCCCAATCAGATAGACAGCAAAGCATTGATGGTACACCTAGTGGACATAGGTGAAAACAAGAAGAGAACAGACTTGACTCCGTTGACGTTTCTGGTGCGGAGACCCCTGTTTTTTTCATTGGATTGAACCGGTTTGTAGCAACCTACAAACATTCATGTCATTAGAATTGGGGCATGGATTGAAGTCATTCCAGAATTGGGGCACGGATCACAGATTTCCTGTACAAAATTTCAAATTCCAGAACAAGCCGACAAAGGACAAGACATTAACCAATATAATTTGAGGCATAGAACAAATTTCTCTCTCGAATTACCAATAACAACATCAAGAAACACCTAAAACATCCAGAATTGGGGCATCAACGGACTCCTTCCACACATCCAAGAATTCAACAGAGAGAAGCAACCATAAAAAGGGGCAGAAGCTAAGAAAGAGGGGTTGCTGTAGGAACTCACGTAGCATTTCGCAGACGGGTTGTTGGATTTGGTGCAGAGCCGGCGGAGCTTCGCCGTCGGGGTCGAGCCGGAGCCCGGCGCCTCCATGGGCGAGCGGGCCGCCGGTGGTTCCCGCCGCGGAGGGAAGGCCGTCCCGGCGGCGGTTCCCGCAGCTGAGGGAAGGCCGTGGACGGAGGGGAGGGGCCACCGGCGCGCCGGCGGCGCGGAGGGGAGGCCGTCCCGGCGGCGGTTACCGGCGCGGCGCGGCGGGAGACCAGAGGGCGCCGTTGCAGGGAAGGGGACGGCAGGGGAGGGGAGACGCCGACGCAGGGCAGGGGAGGGCGCCGGCGCCGGCGCAGGGCAGGGCAGCGGAGGGAGCGATTGGAACTCGCGAGGTCGCGAGGTTAATTGCAGTGCTAATTGTGATGTTAATTGCAGCGCTAATTCAACTCGCGACGTTTACTGTTTAATCCAATGATCTGACGATCAGGAAATAACTGTATATACTTTTCTGGATAAATCTAGAAAAGAACCAAATGGTATATTTTATATTAATATAGATATAGATGTGATGTATAACAGAAGTTACGCATGGTTTGGCACGGTTACATGCTTAAATTGGAGTACAAATCGATGATCAGGGTCCATCTGGATCGTGCAGACGTGCGTGCCACTTATTATTTCTCGACAACTTGTAAGGTGCATGAGAGCAAATTGTCCTATTTCTTGCACACCACCCCGACGCCGTCGAGGCCAGTAGAGCACTTGATGTCGATCAGCTCATCCGAGGCAACGGCAACGTCGTCGGCATCGCCGGCGCGCCCGAACCGCGCGACGGCGCAGTCAACGGCGAACAAGCCCGACGAGGTGAACTGCTTCTCGCCTCCCATGACGGGCATCTTCGCCGACACGTCGAGCCGGTTCACGTAGCTGCTCCTGTACGTCTGCCCGAGCACGCCGTGGACGTCGTCGGTGAGGGAGTAGAACTTGAACGCCAGGTCGAGATGGGCCAGGCAGTCGTCGTCGGTGACCCCGTACCTGTGGATCCTCGAGTCCTCCTTGGTGATGGGCACCACGTTCGCCGTGATCTTGAACACGCCGTCCAGCTCCACGAGGACGCCGTTGGCCGCCTTGGTCCGCGTCACGGACAGGGACCCCCACTCCCACCTGGCGTGCGCGACGCGCTGCACCTGCACGGACTCGCCGTCGAAGACGACGGCGAGGCGGTCGGAGTCGTCGTCCCACACGGCCGTCTTGCGCGCGCCGACATAGAGGCGGTGGCCCGAGAACAGCACGGCGACGGCCTGCACCCAGGTCGGGTCCCTCTTGAGGCCCGGGACATGGTTGCCGATGAAGTGCGCGTTGATGTGCAGGTTGGCGTCGGAGAGCAGGCAGAAGTCACGGTCCCTGCGGCCATGGAAGTAGAACGTGTTGCCGTCGCCGCCGATGAACCGCGGGTCCTGGCACACCGCTCCCGGCAGGTTGCAATCTGCAACGCACGCACACACGTACGACGACGCAACAACACAATTGTTAAGCAACCGTGCACGAAACAGTAGCTAGTTCGTGCGTGCACTTACCGCAGATGGGCTTGCAGGTGGCGCAGTCCATGTGGCAGGACTGAGGACACCTCTTGGGGCAGTACGCCGGCGAGGTGCAGGTGGGGTACCTCGTGGTGTTCGTGCAGTAGACCACGTCGCTGGATGGCGGAGGAGGACTCGGTACTACCGGTGGCGGCGACGAGGGCACGGGTGGAGGAGGCGATGGCACCACTGGTGGCGGCGGCGATGAGGGCACTGGAGGAGGAGGCGATGGCACCACTGGTGGCGGCGGCGACGAAGGCACTGGTGGAGGAGGCGATGGCACCACTGGTGGCGGCGGCGAGTAAACAGGTGGTGGTGGAGGCGATGAACGCGGTGGTGGTGGCGGCGAGTAAACGGGCGGGGGCGGTGATGCACGAGGCGGCGGCGGCGAGTCGTGGTAATGCGGCGGAGGGGACTTCGGCTTCCCACCATGCCCATTATTCTCATTGTTACCGTTATTACCATCGTTACCATTGTTGTGAGGAGTCGGTGGCTTCGGATCATTGCCGCCGCCGGCGAGCACGGCGGGCACCAGGAGTGTGACGCCGAGGAGGATGAGGAGAGCCCATCTTGCTGGCTCCGCCATTGCTACTGCTAGTGTGTATGTTGGTGTGCTCTGCTGGGTGCTGCGTGGATTGCCGATTTATAGTGCTGGCTTGCACAATCCCTAGCTCTCTGCATGCATGCTGCAGCTGAGACTCGTCGTGGATCGACTCTGCTGTACTCACATGTCCAGTTGCAGAAAGAGTGCGACCCGGTGCAATATGTTCCCGGCACCGGCAGGAATGGAAAGCCACCTTTGCTTGGCTTCATGGTGATTAGAACAGCTAATCGCCTTCATAATTATGCTCTTTGATTTATGGATAATATGGCTGGATTATGTTTTTCTCTGGTTTCTGAAAACTAGCTACTGGATTCATGGACACAGCAAACAGCAGGGAGCAAAGCATGTTCAGAATCAGAACATGGATGCTAATATCAGAAAAAGCAAAGAGCGTCTTTGAATTTTGCTATTCTTCCTCGTTCATTGATGGTTTGTAGTTTTTGTACTAATTTGAAAACAACTCGAAAATTTCATCTTGACGACTGAAACTTTACCATATATAATATATTCCTTTGCAGAACATATATAATATAAGAACTCAGCTATCATCAGGTCGATCGCTTCATTTCTACCCGTCTTCTTCAAGAGAGCAAAAAATTAAGCGCGCTGTGCACCATTTGTGCAGGTTACGACTTCACGTCATGCCATAGAATGCTCATATATGCAGTTGGCATCTTGTTCAGTCTGCTTCTGCTGTTATAACTGTTCAGCAGTTGACATGATTAGTAAATTCGTTTGTTTTTTCCTGCAGCCAAAAGCCCAGAATATTGGGCAAGCAAACTACACCCATAGTATGTAACCATCCAGGGTATGGCCTCTATGAATCACTCTTTTATGTTGGTTCAAAGATATAGCTTCGAAGTTGCTCAAGAACTCAAGAACTATCAGGCAATCTGACAGATCGGATTCAGAGATGGATGAAGCGGCTGCGGGAAGTGCGACAGATCAGCCAATTGGGGTAGCCTCATTTGCGTGCACGCGTGCTCGTTGAATTTGAGCAGAAATGGTACCTTCATTCATAATCAGAACAGTTCAAAAATCGTTGTAAACTGCACGAGATGCATGCATGCATGCTTCAGAATTCAAAAACCAGACAGATGACTTGTTTGTGGGTTGTTGTGCCAAGCATTTGGTACACCATACCTTTGATTGAATAATGTCATGGATTGGTGATTTGGTGGTACTGATACTAGATAAAGCAGAGAACACAGACGAAATGACAGGAATTTGTTGGATTAGGACTTTAGGAGTGCATTGCAGTGCCAGTGCATATGGTCACATCATAGAGGGTTTAACTAAAAACACAACATGTATATATAGCCACCCGTAAGGCCGTAATTATAATCTGCAAAATACTAGTAGTACAACCTATAGGTCGAGTAAATAAAAACAGGCATTGATAATGAATGATTACAGGTGCATGTTCTGTTCCTTTGTTTCTCGTGCATTGAGAGCCTCATTTGTTACTTGTTGACGACATCACTGGAATCTATGTGGGGATTTTTTATCATGTAATTTTTTACCTATTGTCACTAGTCAAAAATATATGAGCAGATGGGATGAAATACTTGGAGAACAACACAGATTGTAGTGGTAATTAACCATACACCACTTGATAGATGTGAGTTGAATATGCAACATAGATTGCACTGATAATTAACCATGCACAACTTGATATATGAGCGTTGAATATGCACTATAGACTGTCCGTGAAAAACATGATCCCTTTTGAGTTTCTGTGTAGCAATGGTATTCACTTTTGATACTAAGATATAACTCACGCAAACCTAGTCTATCAACACGGCGCATACTACCCTTTGACTTGATATATTAAATCATTGTGTTTGTTTTGATGCTAAATTTGTCCACCAAATGTTTCCAAGAAATAGAATTAGAGTGAAACCAATGCTCCTACCAAATTTTGATAGCAAACAAGATGCTTGTCATAAATGTAGAAATATATGAAAACTAGATAAAACTTCGT
This sequence comes from Oryza meyeriana var. granulata, assembly GCA_003991445.1. Lineage (NCBI taxonomy): Eukaryota > Viridiplantae > Streptophyta > Magnoliopsida > Poales > Poaceae > Oryza > Oryza meyeriana. The sequence goes on from RYFJ01000207.1 coordinate 416,702, forward strand.
GCGTTCCTGCAGAAATATTATACCATGATAATGGTAAAAGTACGGTAAGCAAGATAGATTTGCTTTTAGCTAGACGACATAATTTTATATACATTATACAATTTACATCTTTCATCAACCTTTAAAAAACTATTATTAATTAAGATGATGTGATTTATAACAATTTAGATTGTATATAGATTGATATCCAAAGTTAAAAACTAAGGTGATGTGGCATGAGAGAAGAAAAGGAATAGAGATAATTTGGACCATAGATTAATTATCTAAGGGCTAGAAACAATTAGGTGATGTAACTTAATGAGAGAAGAGATAAATAGTATATACTATCTGTTGATAGAATGATATCCGACCATAGTATTCGTGTATACACGGTGTATTTTAGGACATATGATTTGAAGATGTAAATTGTCGGCGAAATGGGACTGGGGGTCCCACAGTCAGCGGGGACGCGTGGATCCCCGGCCTCATTAGCTCCCTAGGGCCTGCAGCCTCGGCGCCCCGAGCGTGCGGAGCTGGGCGCGAGGGCGACTCGAGCAGGTCAGCTGCCAACCAACCGCATTAATGGCAAGGTGACGGGGCGAACGACCACTCTGCCCCCTGTGCAGTCAGAGTCCCCTTGACCGAGTGAGCTTCATTTTCCCACGCCCCGGCAGCGGAGGCAGGCGCCGTCCCGTCTTCAAGCTCCATCCGCTCCCGGCGACGTGACGACTGTGCCGACCAGACGTCAGCACCAACTCCGGCAGGGGAGACGTACGCTGTCACATCCCCAGAATCTCACCGCCCGCAGCAGCTGAGCAGCGTGACGACCCAGCGTGCAACACCAACTCCGCCACGGGCTCAGCAGATGGGCGGGAGCGACGGGACGTTCCTCCAACTCCGGCGTGGACTCTCCTCCAGCGCGGCGCGGTGGACGGGCGTGGACAAGGACGACAAGACGTAGCATACTAGCTCCCTCTCTTTCTCTGCGCATATGCAAGCTCGGCACTGTGGACTCCCCTGGGCTCTATAAAGGAGGATCCATGCCGCAAACGAAAGCAGGCAGCTCAAGCTCCAGCGATAGACAACAAAGCTCTCTCTCAGCCTCAAGTCCCCGGTGAGCTTCCGAGCTCCCGGGGGTCCTCCTTGTAAACTCCGACCCGCATTCATCTCTCTCTCTCTGATAGTCGAAAACACACAGGAGTAGGGTATTACGCTCCGGTGGCCCGAACCTGTCTAAACGCCTCCCGTCTCCTCTGTGCGCCACGGTTCTCCGCCTTCCGGACGATCGATCTCTCTCCCGCGCGGTTATCACGGTTCGGACGGTCCGATCCCGAATCGGACGGTCCGAACCTATTGATCTCTCAGCCCGGGCCCTTCTTCTAGCGCCGATCCATCGTACTGCTGATCCGACTGACGCCGACTTCGCCTGAAAACTACTCCCCTGGCCGAATCTCAAAGGGGGGTCTCCTGACTTCCCGCCGTCGAGGTCTCATCCTCCGACAGCTGGCGCGCCAGGTAGGGGGAGTTTCCTTTTCAGGTGGTACGCCGGCGTCTCCAACACCGACGCACTCCATGGCAGGAGGCCACCATCATCGTCGAGACTACGGCGAGGGGTCCGGCGGCTACACCCCGCCGGGCAATGTGGCCCCCGACAGGGGCCCTGGAGAGGACGGCAAGCTCTCACGTTCCGCGCTACGGCGGAACAGGAGGAAGCGCCAGAAGGCCAAGGCGGCAGCCGAGAGCTACGCCTTGGCGGCTACGGGCAGCCCCCGGAGCTATGATGCCCGCGTAGGCGATGGTCGCAGCAAGCGGCAAAAGGCCGCACGCGCGCCGCCACCGCCGGCAACGGCCCAGAAGTGGTGCCCTCTCCACCAGACGGACTGGCACGACATCACGGAGTGCCGCGCCGTCCAGCGCTCTCCCGAGCGTGCCGAGCCAGCCATAGTTCGGGGGTGGTGCGCCTACCACGACACGGACCGGCACGACATCACGGAGTGCCGCGCCGTCCAGGGCATGGCCGAGCGTCTCAAGCCGGCCACAACCCGGAAGTGGTGCACCGTCCATGAGACGGACTTGCACGATCTCTCCGAATGCCGCGCCGTCCAAAAGCTGGCCGAGCGCGTCAAGAAGTCCCGGCAGGAGCAGTAGCGGGCCCGAACTCGCTCCCTCTCAAGGGACCTGAGCCCGTGCGGTAGGAGCCCCTGGCTCCCGGGCTCATAAATAGCCCCGGTCGGAGCCTGGCTCCCGGGCGCGCGTAAATAGCCCCGGTCGGAGCCCTTGGCTCCCGGGCGCACGTATCTGGCCCCGGTCGGAGCCCTTGGCTCCCGGGCGCAGATCTAGCCCCGGTCGGAGCCCTTGGCTCCCGGATGCGTATCTAGCCCCGGTCGGAGCCTGGCTCCCGGGCGCGCGTAAACAGCCCCGGTCGGAGCCCTTGGCTCCCGGGCGATCTAGCCCCGGTCGGAGCCCCTGGCTCCCGGGCGCACGTATCTGGCCCCGGTCGGAGCCCCTGGCTCCCGAGCTCGTATCTTCCCCCGGACGGAGCCCCTGACTCCCGGGCGCGCGTATCTAGCCCCGGTCGAGCCCCTGGCTCCCGGGCGCATATATCTCCCCCCGGTCCGGTCACGGAAAGCTCGCTCCCTCTCAAGGGACCTGAGTCCGAGGGAGCCGAGCCCGACTCCCGGCAGAACCAGTAGCGGGCCAAGCTCGCTCGAAGCGGTTCGGACGGTCCGAACCGTCGACGGACGGTCCGGTTGTAGCGACTCGGACCGTCCGGCCCTTAGGCGGACGGACCGAATCCCGCTCCTGATCCAGAATAGCTTCGACAGGGCGCGAGTACCCGGACAGCATTGTCTCGGCAAGGGCGGGTCCGGGGAAGTTGTCCCGACATGGTCCATGCCCATACCCGGGCCCCTGTGCCCGGGCACATATCAATCATACATAACAAATCATATTTCAGTCCGGGGCCCCCTGGGTCCCGGACACATATTGAGCCGAGGCACGGATTCCCGAATCCGTGCCACGGGCCCAACACTGAGGTGCCGAACCAGGGCGGCCTCGCCAAGGTGAGTGCAAGCCTAGGAACGTGACACCCGGAATAGGGCGCGATAGCCCGGACAGCACCGCCCCGGCGAGAATGCATCCGGAAGGTCGTCTCACACCCCATATTCAAGCCCGGGCCCCCGGAACCCGGCTTATATCAAAACCGTATTTCAGTCCGGGGCCTCCGGGTCCCGGACGCATATCCTCAGCGCTGGCCGAGGCCTCCGGGTCCCGAGCACATGCCTTTCCCCAGTCTCAAGGCTCGCGAGGGAAGCGAGTCCGAGCTCCATCCCCAGGCACATCAAAACATCTTCACAAATCTGTCTGTATAAATACCCTGTAAGTTGGGTGAACCCGGGCCAGCGCTGGACTTCTCCGGAAACTCAGCGCTGGCCGGGGCCCTATGTATATACCCTTTACATAAGCAGCGTTTTTTATCCTTCTCGGTCTCGTTCCTCTCGTCTTTTTCCATGTGTTGCGTTTTCGGGGGGTGATTGACGCCACGGCCCGTAGCATGGGATGGACGAAGGAACGAACCGGATGCTCTCACAGCTCGCTATGTGTAGAATAGACCTTTCCCCGGCGTTCCTGGGGACGATTCATACCATACCAAGCTGGGCGCCCGGGGAGACCCCGTTTCTTCCTGGTGTACCGGGCCAAAGCCGTACTGTCGCCAGAGCTCTCCTTCGGCTCTCCTCGGGTACAACGCTACATCGACAACATCAACCATGACAAATATGCAGCTCGACAACCTCGACTTCCTCGAGGAACGAAGACAGGTTTTCCAAACCTCCACGCCGGCCGGGTGCCCCATCTCATTGTCTTCCGGCGACCTCACTTCGTCCCCGAGACCGGTGGCTACCGCCCGGGGGCATGGGGCCCTCGGCCCGGAGGACGGAAGGGGTCGAGCCTCAAGGCTCGCGCCCAGTTCCTCGCGTCAGTGGGGACCGAGCCGCCGGGGCAGGTAGCTCCGAGCCGGATGGAACCTGGTACTCGGCGTTCCCGGGGCCCGAGGTGAATGCGCCCGGGGAAGACGTGCCCGGGACCGGACGGTACTCAGGCCCATCCCAGATTCACATCCGGCGCCGGTTCTCGGACCGGGGGCTGGCAACGCTCCTGGCCCTGGGATTGTGCTCACGGAACCACAGCACCTTTTCCAACTTCCAGATACGTAATCTCATCCGACCCTACATATCGCTCAATTTGTATCCTTCCCCTGTTTGCATAGCCAGCCTAGGTTCCTGGAGCGGGTTGCGGTGCCCGGCCTGGCCGGTTCCTCCCCGGCAACCGCCGAGGCGCCGGACGCTTCGCTACCAGGCGACACCGTATGCGGTCAAGTCTGTTCCCGCGGCATCGCGGCGCCCCAAGAACCAATGGCACCCGGAGGCACGAAGGGCCCCCGGACCCGGAAGACGGGAGAGGTCGCACCTGCGGAATCGATCGTCCCGCCAGACTCATCCTCGGGCCACTCGCAGCCGTCGAGGACCGTGCTCCCGGGGCAGGCGGCTGCTCTAGACCCCGGGAAGGGGAGCTGGGCGCGACGGCGAATCACGGCGGATTGGCCTGATACTCGGCGCTCCCGGGGGAGAACCACACTCCCGGTCCCGGGACTGCGCTTGCGAAGCGCTGCCGCCCTTCGCAATATCCAGATATGTTACCTTATCCGACTTTACATATTGCTCAACTCGTATTCTTCCCCCATTTGTGTGGACAGCCTAGGTTCCCGGGGCGGGCTGCGGACCCCGCCCTGGCCAGCTCCTCCTCGGCCGCCGGATGCTTCGATGCCTGGCAACCTCCTGCCGGTCAGGGTCAGTCCCCGAGGCGCTCCCGGCGAGTCGAGAGTCTGCTCTCACGGCCTCGCTGTGCTCCCTGGGCCAACGGCGCCCGGGAGCACGGAGGGCCCCCGGATCCGGAAGACGGAAGGGGCCAAACCTACGGACTTCGTCGCTCCGCAAGGCTCGCGTCCGGATTACTCGCGGACCCGGCGGACCAAGCTCCTGGGGCTCAGGCAACGACTCAACCGTTCCGTGCGGCTCCACCCCGGGCCCTTCACGGTCCTCGGGGACCGAGTTCCCGGGGCCTCTTTCGCCGCTCTCGGAGGCCGGGCTCCCGGGGTAGGCGGCTACCCGACGTGTTGCGGCCGTGCGCGGCTGCCGACGCCCCGAATCGGAGGGCGCCTGGCACCCGACGCTTCCCGGGAAATCAACAGCGTCACCGACAGCAGACGCGAACAATTCCCGGAACAACTCAATAAACCAAGGTACGAAAATATAAACATGATCATACACATATCCAAATATCTCTCTTCGTACAAGACAGGCAAAGACGGAGCGTAAGTACGAGCGAGGCCCGGAGATGTCTACGCACAAGGGGAAGACTGGACCTCGGGCCCCAGTCCACATATCTTCCACATGTTAGCCGGGGCCCCGGGTCCCGGGCACGTGTCAGCTCCCGATGTCAAGAGCTCGCTCCCTCCTGAGGAAGCCGAGCCCGAGTTCGGTCCCTGTCAAGCCGGGATCGGAGAGCACATAACAGAAGCCGGGATACTTCTTCAGCGAGGCGGCGCACCTCGCTCATAACCAGCACAGCCTCAAGCGCTATCTTTAGCGCGAGGTTCGGGTCCGGTCACTCCAGGTCGGGGATATGGTCCTCCGCCGTGTCCTTATATGTGTCGGAGAGACTAGAAACCTTCCCCCCGTGGGAAGTCCCCTTCTTGGTGACCGGTATATCCCGACCGGGCTCGGTAAGTCTAGGCCAACAAGATTGGGACTCCACTTCCCTATCCATGGCGTATCAAGCATCCTCGTGAACCTTATCTGCAAATACATCCCGTATGTACGGTGTGCCCGGGCCAGCGCCGGATTGCTCAAATCTTCGCGCTGGCCGGGGCTCCCATGCGTATATATCCCTTACTAAACAGCATCTTTAATCTCTTTCCCGGTTTCGTGCTTTTTGTCTTTTTTTCGTGTGTCGCGTTCATGGCAGTCTCACCCCCTGGGAGGCATAATCGGGCCGCGCCTGTGCAGCGGCTAGGTTACGCGTAATTGTTGGTTCCCTAGCAGCAAGCTACCGTATCCCCCTGTCCAATCTCCGGACATCGTTCAAGTCCCGGGCCGAGGTGGCGCCCCTCTGGGTAGGCGCCCCGAACCCCTGCTGGCTTACGGTGTCCCGCTGGATTGGCTTCGGGCCCGGTCCCTTCTACTGCTAGGGGGCAGAATGTTTACGCGTAATCCTTTCCTCCGCACAGTCGCGACCGCGAAGAGCCCCTTGGGAGGCAGTAGATGCCACGACTCGTAGCACGGAATGGACAAAGGGACGAACCAAATACTCTCACAGTCCATCGTGCGCAGATTACATTAATTCCCAGCAACCTTGCTGCGCGCTCGGGGGCATGGAGGGCCCCCGGGCCCGGAAGGCAGTCACGAGTAAAGGCAGAAGAGAACTGCCGCCTTCATCGGCCTCTTCATCGGCCACCGGCTCCACCAGATGTGCGCGCCCGGAGACGCCGTCGCACGGGGAGAGGTCGCTGGCTTCCTTCGGACCGGACCCCGGACGACGACAGGAGAAGGGCGCTCGGGGGCATGGAGGGCCCCCGGGCCCCAAAGGCGCCCGCGCATGGCGTCAGAAGGAAACTGGCGTCTTCCTCAACCTCTTCGTCAGGCATCAGCTCTACGAGATGGTCGCTGCGGTCGAAGAACCCTGCCTCCGGGGCAGCGGACTCGACCACGGCCTCCCGCGCCTTCCTCGCTGTCACGCCCAGAAATTCACCAGAATTTCCAAAGCTAATTTGTGCAATAAATCCTCGTCCAGGAGTCAGTCGAGGTACACAAATTGACAATTTGATAAACATAACCAAAACGAAATAACGATAAATACTTACAATAGAGGCACTTAGTCCTCACACAGAAGAAAACAGCAGCGGAACGGCAACTAGCGTAGCTTCAGCTCCAAACCACAGGCAGCTCAACTGGGGTATAAGCCAAACACCAACTTCTCCTCCACGCAAAGCTTCACTCTAAAGATTGCAATAATGCAAGACTGAGTACCACCCACCGTACTCAACAAGCCACACTAGGGAATGCAATGTAATGCAACAGGATACCAAAGAAAAAGGCATAATATGGCTTATTTGCGTAAACAGCATTTAAAACATTTGCATTTAAAACCATTGAAAACAATATAGTTTAATTATTAATCAGTATTGAATCAACCACTGAACAGCGCTCCAACGCAGTTCAGGCCCAAACCATATCTCTCCAACCAGGAGCTATCAATATTCCATCACTTATTTCCATTAATGAGTAGTGTGGGACTAATCACAGAAACATTGCTAGGCCGCTCATTAACCGCGAGCACGGCTATTCGAATAGTTTTACTCTGGCCAGAGATGTACCAATTTACCCACAAGACACAATCTCAACATCATGTCAGCCATGCGTCGCGATACTCGAAAGTACCTGAATAGAGATTGTGATAGAACCCTCCATGTAATCCGCACAACAAGGAAGCCACCCGCTGGACCACCAGTTTCCGGCCAGAACTGATCGGGTTCTGAGTCTGGGAAACGATCCAACGCCCAAGACATGGACTTATTGACGCAGCCATGGTGGTCTTATTGACACAGCCACAACACACCATGGTGGACCCCGGTTGAACGTACTACACATTGGATCCTACCATTACCCATGCTGGCTTGTGGTTAGCACGAGTGTTGCTTCGCAACAAGTAGTCCGCGAACCGGTCCTTAACTATCATGAGCACCGCTATCAACATCACAATCCTGGTGCTCACAACCCACCATTCGGTCAAGTTTTATTTGACATATTTTAATTAATCAACCACGACTCACGGTCGTGAAAATATAGCCATTAATCCATAATTAGTCATAAATGAGTCATTAATTACCCACATAAAATAACACTATAGTTTCTAGGCATGGCTAAGCAAAATCCTAAATAATCTAGCCAGATAAATAATTAAACATCTAGCTAGTCAATATTATTACCCGGGGTATCAAGGTGAAGGAATCAATATCGACATGGCCATAATAGTCAAGGATCATAGGATAGTAAATAAATACCCATATAATGACATTCAAAAGCATTTCATGCAATAACTTTAAAATAAAATACTTTCACAAATGGGATCAACATGCTCAAGGAGATTGTCGTGTGACTTGCCTTGCAATCGCAAAAGTCTTCAAATACTCTTCTGAACTCTTCCGCAGACTCTGCAGTCTTCCGAATCGACGATAGTACGCAACTACACGTAAAACAATAATAAATCCTAAGAAACTCCAAATAAACAATACATAAAAATACATAAACAAGTGAATTATGATTTTAGATAATTTAGGAAGAATAACGGGTCGATTCGGACTTCAAACGGAAAAGATATGGCTTTTGGAAGATTGAATTCAGAATGAATCCGAAAAGAATTGGAAAAGAATATTCTCAAGAATATTCTCTGAATTTTCGATTAGAATAATTACTTTAGATAAATGCTGACATGTGGGGTCCATGGTCAGTGACCAGGCATAGGTGGACTTGGTTCATGGATTTAGGAATAGGAGGGATTGCGACATATGGATCCAACCCGACGGCTGGGATCGGTTTAGAATTTTATGTGGATTGGACGGCCCGAATTAGGTCTCAAAGGTTAGACGACCGCGATGGCTTGAAGATATATTCGCTGGGGTCCATGCAGCAGTGGCACGCCGTGGAGCCAATCGAGCTCGGCCGTCTAAGGCGCAGCATGGGAGACACGCCGGCAACGGCCGGGGGTTCGACAACAACGGCAATTGATAGTGCCACGACGGCGCTGCGTTGGCGAGCCGAGACCGACGAGAGATGGGGCAATGCAATGGTGTCGTCAGCCTGGAGTGGAGAGGAGGGGATGCGGCGTGCAAGTCCGGCAAGCAGGTTCGCCAGCGGCAGGCAAGACGACGACGGCTCGGGACGGCGGAATTTGACAACCAGACAACAGCGGTGCACGGGAACAGGGGTGGTGACCTAGGGCAGGGCACAACGGGCGGCAGCGCCGGGGAGGAGACGACGATGGCGGAACCGACGGGCCGGTGTAGACGACGACGGCGATGACTGTCTGGCAACAGCGGCGGCACGGGGCAGCGCGTGGAGTAGGCACAGCGGTTGGCGGCTCAGGCATGGCGTCGCGGCATGCAGCAAGGCGACGCGATGACGGTGGCTCCTCGGCGGCAGGTGGCGATGACTTCGAGGAAGGGGTGCATCGGCCTCGGGACGACGGACGGCAGCAGACGCCGAGGCATGCCGGAGTGGAGGGAGATGAGGAAGAGGGGCGGCAGCTTCGGGGCTCACCGAGACCGGAGGAGGCGGTGTTCGGCGGCAGCGGCAAAGGCAGTCGGCGGAGGCTCGAGCAGAGGCAACGGCGGCAGATGGGGAAGACATAGGGCGGCGACGACGGTACTGGAGAGAACGGCGCACGGGCGATAGACGACGACGACGACAACAGGCAGAGGAGGAGGAAGGCGGCTACGAGGATGCTCACCAGCGGCGGGCTTCGGCCACAGAGGCGACGATGGCGACGGCTGCCCGGTGAAGGTGACGCTGGACAGCAGGGCGGCTTGCAGGCGGGGCACTGGAAGCAGGGCAGCGGCTCGGGGAAAGCAGAGCAGGGCGGCGGCGGCTTCCTGTGGCGGCGGCACGGCGGGCAGGGGCGCGTGCAGGGGCGACGACGGCCTGGTGAGGCGGCGCTGTGCAGAAGCGGGAGCGGCGGCGCGGCGCTGGCGGGGAGAGCGGCGACGGCGCACGGGAGCAGAAGAGGGGCGGCGCGACTAGGGCACGCACAGCGCGTGGCGGCTGGCCTTAGAGCATCTCCAGCAATAGCCCCTATTTTAGAGCCCCCAAATGTTAAATGGGGGCTGCCCCTATTTTCTTTGGACCCTAAAAATACTCCGAACTCCAGCAACAGCCCCCATTTCTCAGCCCTTATTTCTTTTTCTATTATTTTTCACCGTAGACTATATGTATATGTCTAGTTTAACACTATAATTAAAACATAAATATTTATAAGAATTTAGAGCAGGAGGGCGGCGCGCGGGAGGCCAGGGCGCAAGCCACGCCGGCGGGCGGGAGGCCAGGGCGCAGGAGGGCGGCGCGGGGGAGGCGGGGCACGGGAGGGCGGCGCGCGGGAAGCCACGCGCGGGAGGCCGGGGTGCAGGAGGGCGGCGCGCGGGAGGCCGCCGGGACGCGGGAGGCCGGGGCGCGGGAGGCTGGCGAGCGGGAGGTCGGGGCGCGGGAGGCAGGGCGCGGGAGGCCGGCGCGCGGGAGGGCGGCGCGCCGGAGGGCAGGGCGCGGGAGGCCGGGGAGCAGGAGGCCGGGGCGCGGGAGGCAGGGCGCGGGAGGGCGGCGCGCCGGAGGGCAGGGCGCGGGAGGGCTGGCGAGCGGGAGCCAGGGCGCGCGTGCGGGAGGCGGCGCGCCGGAGGGCAGGGCGCGGGAGGGCGGCGCGCGGAGGGCAGGGCGCGGGAGGCCGGGGCGCGGGAGGTCGGGCGGCGCGGCGCAGGAGGCCGGCGGGCAGGACGGCGCGCAGGAGGCCGGGCGGGAGGTGGCGGCGCAGGAGTTCGGCGGGAGGCGGCGTGCAGGCAGGAGGAATTGTCATCGCGCCAAAAAAAACGTCGATAGGGGCTGTGGTGTAGAACCCCCAGGACTGGGGCTCGGGGGCTGATTTGGGGCCTTCTCATTTTAGGGGCTCTATTAGGGTCCCTGCTGGAACTAAATTTTTTGCCCCACCACCCAAAAACTGTTTGAGGGCTGTATTTAGGGTCCCTGCTGGAGATGCTCTTATAGGGGAGAGGATTCCGGCGCAGCACGGGCGACGGCGCGCGCGGATTCGGCGGCGGCAGGCGCGGAGAGGAGGCGCAGGCGCTGACTTGGGCCGGGCGGCGGTTGCGGCGGCGGGCCAAGGGAGCGGCGGTGGTAGGCCGAGCGCAGGCCGGGCCTGGAGGAGCTCGGCCGAGGAGGGGCTTGGCCCGGGCGGCTCGGGGTTGGAGCAGGCCGGCTCGGGCTGGACGTAGAGAGAGACAGAGGAAGGAGACGAGAAGAAAGAGGAGGCCAGGAGCAAGAAGGTAAACAGGGAAAAGGGAAAAAAGGATAAAGGGAAAATAAAAGTGGAAAGGGAAAAAGGAGCGGGGTTTTCTGGACTATTTTTGGAACTCGGCATTAACGAGACATTTTTGGAATCGGAATATTTATTTAGAATAGAGGAGACCAAGGGGTTTTAGGATGAAACGACTATTCTGAATATTAAGGGTATATACATTCATACATATATATATATACATACGTATATATACATAGGTATAAATATATATATTGGGAATCAAACTGTATTTGGAAGTAAATAGAAAAGAACATATGTAGTGGGGGTCCGGGAGACGGAATATATTGTGGGATTCGGAGAATGAAGAATATTTTCCCGATGGAAATTTGGGGAGTAGAATATCGGGATATTCGAGGAATATTTGGGGAAACAAATATCGGATTATTCATCGGGTTGGGAACTAGAGGGGATTTTCTGGGAAATATTTATATGTCCAAAATAGATGAATATTTTGGAGATTCGGGAAATTATAATATTTTCCTGGGAACTGGAAAATGGAATATTCCGAATGAAATGTTTCAGGATTAGGGAATTGACGAGGGTGTTTTATTGGGACTGAAATTTGGAGAAATCTTGGACGATTGGGGATTTGGATTTATTTTGACCGACAAGGGGTTTTAGGGAATATCTGGGATTTATCTCAAAGGGAAAATATAAATGTTTCGAATACAAAGGATCTCGAATTAGGAGTCCAAAAGAGTTCTAGAGTTTCAAAAATAAATAAGTCCGGTAACTCCGAATTTAGGTTTTCGAGGTGACTTTAGGGTTCTGGGAACGACACAAAACCCTAGCAGAAAAGGGAGTCAGAGTTCACGATGAACGGGGAGACTTCAAAGGACTGAATTAGGAACGACCCGAACAGGGAAAAGAAAAAGGAATTTATTTTATATTTATTTAATTACTTTAGTTATCTTTATAGCATTAAAATTAATTCTGTAGCTCCAAAAAATCCAAGAAAATTTCAGAGAGTTTATTAAATCACGGGGAATTTACTAGAAGTAAATACCACCACGAAACACGAAGGATTTATTATTGTAAATACTTAAACGCTTAAAATACTCCGACAAAACCCCGGGAATATAAAAGTATCCAAGTATTTATTTAAAGATTTAAACTCGAGATTTTTAATATTGAAAATTTCAAAATTTTATTCAAACTCTTTTCTCAAACAAAAATTTCTAGTGTATTCTTGTATTTCCATTTACCCACGATAATTTTTAATTAAGACAATTTTCAGGGCGTTACACTCGCGAACTACCGCGACTTCCTCGCGCACGGCGAACTCACACCCCCGGGACGCGAGCCCGGCCTCTTGGGCCCGTACGCGTTCTCCCCGGGAGAGTGTTTTCCTTCTCCCACGCCTCCATCTCGAGCCAGGCGCGGGAGAACTCGTCGGCGGCGGATTCGGTGGCGCCCTCCAATCGGACGATGCACCTCTCTGCTGCCACGGCCTCCGGCCAGCGGTCGCCACGAAGAACTCGGTGGCGACAGTACGGGCGGCAAGCTGCCGCATCGCCATCGCGACCGCTGCCGCCGGCCTTCCTCAACACTTCGTTCCATGTTTTCAGCCCGGGTCCCGGGTACGTATCGCATCTAAATCAACAAATCGTCAAGCTACGTCAGTCCATGGCGAACCAGGCGGACCCAGCGCCCCCTCATTTCTTTAAGACATGGCCCTGTTCCTGCCCGGAGTTGATTCCGGCCGAGCAACAGCGCCAGGGGCCACTGTCGGAGAAATGGGACTAGGGGTCCCACAGTCAGCGGGGACGCGTGGATCCCCGGCCTCATTAGCTCCCTAGGGCCTGCAGCCTCGGCGCCCCGAGCGTGCGGAGCTGGGCGTGAGGGCGACTCGAGCAGGTCAGCTGCCAACCAACCGCATTAATGGCAAGGTGACGGCGAGGTGACGGGGCGAACGGCCACTCTGCCCCCTGTGCAGTCAGAGTCTCCTTGATCGAGTGAGCTTCATTTTCCCACGCCCCGGCAGCGGAGGCAGGCGCCGTCCCGTCTTCAAGCTCCATCAGCTCCCGGCGACGTGATGACCGTGCCGACCAGACGTCAGCACCAACTCCGGTAGGGGAGACGTACGCTGTCACATCCCCAGAATCTCACCGCCCGCAGCAGCTGAGCAGCGTGACGACCCAGCGTGCAACACCAACTCCGCCACGGGCTCAACAGACGGGCGGGAGCGACGGGACGTTCCTCCAACTCCGGCGTGGACTCTCCTCCAGCGCGGCGCGGTGGACGGGCGTGGACAAGGACGACAAGACGTAGCATACTAGCTCCCTCTCTCTCTCTGCGCATATGCAAGCTCGGTACTGTGGACTCCCCTGGGCTCTATAAAGGAGGATCCATGCCGCAGACGAAAGCAGGCAGCTCAAGCTCCAGCGATAGACAACAAAGCTCTCTCTCAGCCTCAAGTCCCCGGTGAGCTTCCGAGCTCCCGGGGGTCCTCCTTGTAAACTCCGACCTGCATTTATCTCTCTCTCTCTGATAGTCGAAAACACACAGGAGTAGGGTATTACGCTCCGGCGGCCCGAACCTGTCTAAACGCCTCCCGTCTCCTCTGTGCGCCACGGTTCTCCGCCTTCCGGACGATCGATCTCTCTCCCGCGCGGTTATCACGGTTCGGACGGTCCGATCCCGAATCGGACGGTCCGAACCTATTGATCTCTCAGCCCGGGCCCTTCTTCTAGCGCCGATCCATCGTACTGCTGATCCGACTGACGCCGACTTCGCCTGAAAACTACTCCCCTGGCCGAATCTCAAAGGGGGGTCTCCTGACTTCCTGCCGTCGAGGTCTCATCCTCCGACATAAATGAAGATGCAAGGAGACATGGATTTTTATACTAGTTCAGGCTCCCAACATGGGTAATAACCCTACTCTAGTTTGGTCAAGAGGCCGGTGTTTTTCATTATATCAATCTCATGAGTACAGAGTATGTGGAAAGAGACACTAATTTAGTGTGCTAATATGTTGGCGTAGAGCTGGGGTATGATGATCGGCGGCTAGTTGTCGTCGAGATCTTGTAGTGTCGACTATATGAGATTGGGTGTATGTGACTTCTGTCATTTCTCCTTCGCTTGTCTTGGCTCCCTTTTTTTCCATGGGAGGTCTTGTATTTACACCCTCATATGTCCTTTGGTTCAAATAGGACTAGGAAGGCATATTAGGATACGAATATGTGTTTCTTTCCTTATCGGGGACTTCCTCCTTATCTGCTCTGGACTGTACCCATATATATAGGGTTTGTTTCCGTATATAAATTGATATGTTGTACTCCGTCAAGGTGTATATATGTCTGTAGAATATACTATATTTAGACACTATTCTTAGTGGGGATGAACTATGGTTAGAGCATCTTAAGTAAGATCTAAAAATTAGTTCTCAAAAATCTTAGATTTAGATCATTCTAAAAAAGCTTTAACATCTCTAAGAGAGGCCCAAAAATTGAATGCCAAAAATTAGTTTGTTGGCCACGTAGAATAGATGGGCGTAACGTTTGCTTGCGATCGTTTTCTTTTGATGATACCGTACCTCGTGTGAACACCGATCGAGAGGATCCTTGTTGACGCCGCCGTTTCTTGGCGCTAGAGAACATGTTGCCGGTCATAGTGCTCTCGACGGAAGACTTTGCTGTTAGCCTGTGGAGAAATGGAAAGCCCTATCGATCCCCTAGCCGAACATGTCATCAATCGTGGTTGGTGGAAAGGTAGATCGATGACGGCTTACGGCGGTGTGCGGATCAAGCGACTGTGACGGGCGGCATAAAAAAATCGGCGCGGGCAGAAAGCGTTGGGAGGAAGAAAAGGCACGGCGGAGAATTTCTGCTGTGTGAGCGGTGAAATTTTTCTCCGGGAGCAGTGATTGGGGACGCCAATAGATTCCCTAAATCTGGCTCACTTTTATGCTAGGATTAGAGATGGGGAATTTTTGAGGATAGGTTTAGGTGATTGGGGACGCCAATAAGTTCCTAAATCTGGCTCACTCTTGGGCTACGATTAGATATGGGAAATTTTTGAAGATATGTTTGGGTATCTGTTGAAGGCCTGTTTTTAAAGTAAGCCCCAAAATTTATCTTTTGGGAACTTTTTTAGTCTCTCCTAGAGATACTCTTATACAGGATTAGGCAAGAAAAAAAAAAGACTAATACTGTATTTCCAAAGAACTCTTATGTTTCCATGTTTGACTTTCAAAAGGCATAACGTACTCGTAGCACACAGCCCAGAAAACACACTACGGGCCCCACCTACCTCCATCCGTCTGGGGCCCATCTCTCAGTGTCCAAATGTCTCACTTTAGCAGCTTTAGCTTCCACGACAAGGATAAACCACACCAATCAAAGCGCATCTCTAGAAATCGCATAGCAATAGCTATTTGCGCGAAAAGGCAATTTCCTAAAGAAAAAAAATCTAAACCCCGCGAGAGCGAGGTCCCTAGTCCCACCATTAGGACTCAACGAAGGGGGAGGGCAGGTGTCTGGAGCGGATCACGCCGGCGGGAGAGATCCGGGGCTCGATCCATGGTTGCCACGGCCGCGGCGGCGGCAGCGGCCGCGGGGGCGCGCTGCGTGGTCCTGGTACTCGTCCTCGTCGCTGCTTCCCTCGCCGCGGCGCCGCGCGGGGCGGCCGCGCGTTCGCTCGGTGTCAGGGAAGGCTCGGGGGAGGTTGACGCCGACGCCGCCGTCGACCTCAACGCCACCAACTTCGACGCCTTCCTCAAGGCCTCGCCGGAGCCGTGGGCCGTCGTCGAGTTCTTCGCCCACTGGTTAGACTCTCGCCTTTGACTCGTTTTTTTTACCTCCCGATGCGGCTTGCGTTCGATTCGTAACTGAAGCGTTAGTAGAAAAGATAAATGGATGGAAATCGTGCTAGTCCGATGGCGTGAGATGCGTTTGTGTGGTTTCGTCGTCTTCTTGCTGTATGGTTTGGAAATCGAAATGATTTACTCGTCTCGTCGTCTGTGAGCAACTGAATGCCAGATAATCCACAGATTTTGTGGGTTACAAGTGTGTACGGTTGCTTTTGTGTTGCAAGGCTTGACTGGTGGGATGGATGCATGTTGTTCATAACTTGATGAGAGTAACCAATAAATGCTTCACTCGTACCTTGAAGTGTCATGTGAGGATGCGACTCTGGGAGTGTTGTCCATGTTGTAGTACTGTGACTTGTGAAGTTGTGAGCGAGAAGAAGGTGCAGACATGAGGCAGAAGCGTGGAAATATGTTATACTTAGGACAGTTAATTATGGGCAGATCAGTGGAGCATTTACTGTAATGATGAAAGAGAAATTGACTGGGTTGTAAGTTTTAGTTTAGTTTCTCAGTGTTGCCACTTACTCAGATGTTTCTCTGTGTGATCTGGGGTGTGTGAAACTTTATCAAAGTATTAATACGGGATATAATCTCTTTTTGAGTTTATAGCTTCATGAGATTGAGACATATTTAAATGTTTCTTTTGGATGTTAACATGAAAAGTTTACATTATATGAGCATTGATGTTGTACCTCACATGATTTAATGGAACGTGATGGTTTTTATTAATACACAGGGGAACCTGTTTATGGGGAACCAAACACTTGAATGATTAGCATCCTTATGTTATTTTTTTACTCTAATGTCCATGTTCTGGTCTTATAATTATTCTCTGTCAAGTTCTTTTGGTATTATATTCCATTGGTTAATTGTGTGTATAATGGTTGTAAGTTGTCACTATTCAGAATAGATTAGTCAATAGGCAACAGATATGAACTACGAAGTGATGCCTACTTTCCCCAGAGCCTGAGAGTTTTCACTTACTGGAGATCATTTTAATTGGAGTGGACTTCTAGTAGTCATATCGTATTCATTTGTTTCTTTTGAAGCTGCTTAAATGGCATTTGTTTTATGGTTGAATCGATGCTAATTGAAATACGTACTGTGTTTTCCCAGGTGTCCAGCTTGCAGAAACTACAAGGTATGAAGCCTATTGTAGTAGATTAGTGCTGTACTTCGTTAAAAAAATAGTGGTGTACTACTGTATTATGAATGGAAAATTGAGTCTGGCTAAATTCCTTCCTTACATGCAGCCTCATTATGAGAAGGTTGCAAAACTATTCAATGGCCGGGATGCTGCACATCCAGGGATAATACTGATGGCAAGGGTTGATTGTGCATCAAAGGTACAGTAGCTCTGGTGAAGAGTGATAGTTTTAATCAGTCTCCTTGTTGTAGACAACTAAAACACTTATAAAAGGGATTCTATTTGATGGAGTGGCCCAGTTCAACCCTTAACTGGATGATGTGATTATCCACTCTTCAATCCTTTGATTTCTGTTTTTATTACCAAACTGAAATCTATAAATAGAGATAGTTCTTTTACATGAAGATTTGGCGCCTCTTAATTTGAATGATTTTAGCTTCCATGTCTTGTCAAAGTACCCAATAAGCTGGTGTTTTCAATGCATTGTGTGCATATTCATGGAGTAATAATTTATTTC
The DNA here is from genome assembly GCA_003991445.1 of Oryza meyeriana var. granulata. NCBI lineage: Eukaryota > Viridiplantae > Streptophyta > Magnoliopsida > Poales > Poaceae > Oryza > Oryza meyeriana. The sequence continues at coordinate 434,330 of RYFJ01000207.1, forward strand.
ATTTGATTGTTTGACAGCACAGGTGAACATCGATCTTTGCAGTAGATTCTCAGTTGAACATTATCCTTTCCTACTTTGGGGTCCACCAACAAAATTTGCTTCCGCTAAGTGGGATCCTAAGCAAGAGAATAGCGAAATAAGGTTAATTGATGATGGAAGAACAGCAGAGCGTTTACTTAAGTGGATAAACAATCAGATGAAAAGGCAAGTTATTGTCCTAGCCTTTTCTGTTCTACTAAAAGTTCAGTAGATATGGAACCAGCAGCTACCTGTACTCTGCCCATGCCTCTCTCTATTAACTGTGGTTATTTTGAATGTTTGATGGGTTGAAATTTGGTCATAATGACCTTTTGGTTTATTTGACCATTATAGGCATGTTGGTGTTTTACTGATAGTCTGATACACTGTTATCTATGATACCTTCAGCTCTTTCAGTTTAGAAGACAAAAAATACGAGAATGAAAATATGCTTCCAAAGAATGCTTCAGATCCTGAACAGGTTCTATTATGAGATAAAATTTTTGAAACAATTTGCATGAGATATTGCTATGTGCACTATGTTCAATTCTTTTAAACCTTTGTTGACTTATTCAATCTTTTGTTTAGATTGTTCAAGCAATTTACGATGTTGAGGAAGCAACAGCTCATGCGTTACAAATAATTTTGGAGCACAAGGTTCTAGTTAACGATGAAATTTCACAGCTGATGATGTTTGCTCTTCCTTTTCTGACTATGACCTAATGTTACTTGCAAACTGTAGATGATCAAACCAAAGAATCGTGACTCACTTATCAGATTTTTACAAATTTTGGTGGCCCATCACCCATCCAAGAGGTATGGTTGTGAACCTTTGAATTTCTAGTAGTGCAAATGCATATAGCTTTCTTTTATCTATTTGGTTGATTCTTTAGGTGTCGAAGGGGATCTGCTGAGCTACTTATTAACTTTGATGATCACTGGCCATCAAATCTGTCATTAAGTTCACAAGAGAGTCCTAAATTGTTGGAAAGTGTTGCAGAAGAGAACCACTGGATCTGTGGAAAAGAGGTGCCACGTGGATACTGGGTATGTCATCCAATGCTAGGCCTAGCGGCTGGCAGTGAATTCTTCATTAGGCATTCTTTTATATTGAATCATACACGGATGATATACTAAACTAGAAATGCAACTTGTCTGTATATATTGACTTCTTTTGCAGCGCCATGGAAATGTTCCCCGATGCATGTTCTTTGTATGAAACATTTTTATTTTGGTTTTGAGATATTTTGATTAAATGTTGCAGTAAATCCATTATATGAATGGTAGCATTAGGAGCGAGCAACATCTTGTATCCTTTGGCATAGTTTACTTCAACAGCTGCATTATTTGTATGTAGCTTTTTTAGTACTGAGTTAATATAGTTTAATTGCAGATACAGGATCTTTAACCACTGTAGAATTGTCTACTCAATACATGTGATCCGCATATTTTAGATCCTAGCCCATACTTGTTTATGTATCTTGATCTTATCACAAGTAATATCTGCACCTAGCAATCTTTATTGCTTTGGATTTTCTCCTTATTTATGTGTGCCAATGTTGCAGCTGTTCTGCCGTGGCAGTAAAAGTGAAACAAGAGGATTTAGGTGACACCTCTCTCCGCATATGCTTTGAACTTATATATCTTTACAGCGCCGTTACTGAAAGGCCATAGGAGTTGACAAACTTAATATACACACGTACATCTTTTTTGTTGTATCAGCTGTGGTCTATGGGTTTTGATGCATTCACTAACCGTCCGAATTGGGGATGGAGAGAGCCAGTCAACCTTTACATCAATATGTGATTTCATTCACAACTTCTTCATCTGTGAGGAATGCCGCGAGCACTTTTATGAGATGTGTTCAAGGTTTGGAAAACCATCTATGCTTTGTATTGTCATTCAAAAAGTGTCCATTGTATGCCTGACTGTAGCATTTTACCTGTAGTGTGTCAATCCCCTTCAAATCTGCTCGTGAACTCAGTCTCTGGCTATGGAGCACACATAACAAAGTCAATGTGAGATTGATGAAAGAAGAAAAGGATTTGGGAACTGGTGACCCCTCATTTCCGAAGGTTATCTGGCCTCCAAATCAGCTGTGCCCATCTTGCTACCGTTCAAGCAAGATTTCTGATGGAGCCATGGACTGGAACGAGGATGAAGTGTATCAATTCTTGGTTAACTACTATGGGAAGAAGCTTGTATCATCCTACAAGGAGACCTACATGGAGTCTCTTCAACAAGAAGAGAAGAAGATAGTTTCGGAGGATTCATCGATTTCTAATGCTGCAAGCGTCCCAATTGGAGCTGCCCTCGGTGTTGCGATTGCCAGCTGTACATTTGGGGCGCTGGCTTGCTTCTGGAGGGCCCAGCAGAAGAACAGAAAGTACTCACACCATTTACGCTCTTTAAAGAAAATATGATTAGAAAAAGAACATTTTAGGTTGGTAGGATAACAGTGTTACTGCGTGACTACGTGGAATTCATATCACAGAGAAGTGATTAGGTTCTATTTGTCGATTTTTTTACAGGCAAAGAAAGAACTGGAACTGAAACTAGCCTACCAGTTGCTCACCCTGCACTTCGTCAGAGGGGCACATACTCCATGAATGTGTATTTTTCTGGACGGATTAAAATCTTGGTAAGTGCTCCGAAGTCCAAAAGTGTCAAATGGTCGGGTAGTCAGTTACAGATGTAAAAACTCACAGTAGTACGATGGTGAACTCAAGTAATTTTTTTGTGCAACGATGTGAGCTTTGTTGCATCATGTCATAGATCAACGTGTAATATTTTGACCTATAGATTTCGGATGATTGGATCGGATGTTATTATCCATTTAACGAGTGAAATTTTGAGTTCAGTTCATAGCTGTCTATCCTTTATCATTTCCAGATATTTACCTGCAATTAAATGCTTTGTGATCGAATTATAAAGCGGAGTACCATTACAAAAATTACCATATCATCTACTGTTAATATTGTAATCTATCCATATAATATAGCTAGCTATAGATTCATATTACACTATTAATATCTGGCCTATCTTATTCTTTTATATAAAGTTTATTAAAATTCGTGCTATAATAGTTAGCTATAGTGTATATTACACTATTAATATCTGGCCTACCTTATTTTTTAATTTTTTTAAGTTTATTAAAATTCATGTTACATCTGGTTATAGATTGCAGTTTATTTCTCCTCTCTCCTCCAACTGACTAACTCAATATAAATTTGAGCCGACAACTCTTCAATTTAAGACACCCTTCAACTGCTCTTACATGGGGTCCGAGGATCGTGGGCCCGTTGTGTCAGGGGATGAGCATATCCGCGGTGGCGGCACCGAGGTCGTTGAGATAGGTGTGCATTCGTACGTCGATCTGACCGTCCACGTATGATCGTACGGTGGTGCATAAATAAAGAGAAAACGCGTGGTGCGCGGTGCGCCGCCTTGCGTTTTTCCGTGCGTAGGATGCTCCGCGAGCCCAATACATATACACCCAGGCTATCGTCGGGGCCCACATGTCAACCTCATGAAAAAGAAAAAGCATGGTTCCTCATAAGAAGAATGAATTTCTGAATTTTTTTTTCTGTATCAAATTTTGATCGTGTATTATGCTCCTGTTATGTACAGTAATCTCACTTCATTTTCATTTCATCGGAAGCGAGTGGCCGCTTATGCATGCAATTTTCTCAGTATTTACAGAGAGCAACTACTCACACGTCACGCCAATGTCTTCCATATCTTCATATCTTGTCAGTGTATGATTGCAAATCTGGAGCCCAAAACCTCATCCAAGTGCTATACTTTTATTTTATATATACACATGCTCCATCTCTGAACTTATTGGATGTCGATGACATGTTGTCGCCGCGGTGACTGAGGCGCCTGCTGAATGATGATGTCGGCTGCAGCAGCAGCCTCTGAAATCTGGCAATTGCACGTTCTGACGGTTAAACCTCAGCATGAAACAAGCTGCATGGATTTGTTTAGCAGCATGAACTGTATTATCGGTATGAGTTTGGCCAACCTGCCGTCGGTTGCGTCGATGAAGCAGTTCGGTTACAGAGACCAAGATGATGTAGACAGGTATGACGATTCCAGCCGTCCTAAGCATCAGCAGCTGGTTCAGAAGCATGATTTGGTCCAAGTTATATTAGTCAGTTACTCAGGTTAGACATGCATCAAGGTAAAGGGTAATTTGTTTGCTATAGTCTGAGGAGTCAGAGAATTACAGTGATCATTGCGACCGTGTAAGCATCATGGTCACCGAGGAAAACCGAGATTGCGTCGTGGAGCACCAAGAGAACCATCAGCTGATGAAGTTTTGGTTGTTTCCGGATGTTAATGTTCAGTAGTTGCATGAAATGAATGTTCTTTTTTTTTTCGTAGGCACTTACAGTTAGAGCAACTATGCGACAATAGATTACACCTTTTGGATTGGGAAGTTCAGGATCGTAGCTTGTTGAGGCAGCAGCACTTCGGTCTGTGTTCTGCATGACCTGTGCTTGAATGTAACCAGGAGTTCTGGAAATGATATGTGAGCTTGAGATGATCCATGTCTAATCAGAACCATGCTACTTTTTGTGATGACAGGTCAAGCACAGTAAGGTACCTGAAGAAAATTGAGTTTCTTCCATGTTGAAACAACTTTGAAGGGGCGATGTAATTTGGTGTATATTGCTGTATCCACAGAGATACAAGCTACATGTTAATTCCTTTGCAACTGGTTTTGAGATGTTCAGGAATACATTGTCCTGAGAAATTTCACCTGCAAGCATATCTCACATATGGTGTCTCCCTTCTCATCACACCACCTCTGAATGCATTTGCGATGGGCATACTGACAGAAACATGGATATAATACTGTTACAAAACATACATATTTGGAGGTCTGAAATACAGGAATACATTTGATCATAAACCTCAAAACATCCCATGCAGGAGCAAAATATGGGAAACATTGATGGCCTAAATAGCCCAGTATCTGTTCCTTACCCAATCAAAGCTGTCTAACAAAACAATCTGACATATGCCGAATTGAAAACATGGAAGTATAATTAGCTTGATACTGAAATCTACCTTCAAGCTGCCCCTGCAGGAGCAAGGGGTCTCCATGTAGGTCTGATCATCCTCTTCTTGGCAGATTCTGCATTCTACAAGAACACCACTCTTTGGCCTGCCATCTTCAACATCCTCATCAGACGCACTCACTGAAGAAGGCATAACAGCAGAGGCCTCATCAATGGCGGACTGAACAGTCGATTCCGTTAGCAACCGGCCCGCCATTACTGCAAAATGGTCCGCCATCCCTGAGAAAGAGAGGAAGATTCAAGCAAGCACAATAAAGATCAAATCAGAACAATCGTTGACATACAAATATGCATGTAATTTTCAAGGAAAAAAAAGAAACAAAGTGCATATCTGAACATGTTGAGCTGACTGCTCAAGGGTGATTTCTTTTCATTTCAAGAAAAGTGAATATTGGAAAGGGTCCTCACCTGCAAATGCAATTTCGAACAGAAAAGAAAATTCAAGGCATGAGCCTTCTCAACAAATCGAGAAGGTGAGCAAATGCAGAGGCCAAGCAAGGCCAGGAGGAAATAGCAGCAGCAGAGGCAGCAATCCTATTCCTAGCTATATGAGGAGGCTTGCAAGGCGGGATTTGGATATCTGAAGACTGAAACGTTGGGGATTGTATAGGGAGAAGCAAGAGATGGAGTAGTTGCCCATGTTATTATTGCCTCTTTGCTTGCTTCTGAGACATCTTTTTTTTTTTCTGATTACATGCTTTAGCTTCTGATATGCTTTAGTTGTTCATAGCAGAAAGGGAACTAAAAGCATTGGAGAAATTTGACAGCAAACGGAATGATGCTTATTGACTCGAGAAAGTTATTCTTTTCGAGCAAAACTCAAGGAATGAAGCACTTGACCACAATTGCAGGGGAAGGTTTGCATCATCAAGTCATACTATATTGCCATTTGCCTAAGGCTCTGGATTACCCTCTACCAACGCAGACCTATCTTACAACTGCAGAGTTAAAGAAAATAAAACTCAATAATTGTGAGACATCTTTCCCTCACCTTTCTTTCTGAATTCTGACTTCATTTTGTGATACGATTTGGGGAGTGGAGAAGTTGACAGGTGGAGATGTTGAATGGTGGATTAGGCCTCTATGGCTTTTAGGAATTTATTGTTTATATATATCTAATCCCCAAAGCGAGGAATCTCTTGCAGCTGCTACTGCTAGTATGATTTCGCAGTATTTAGCTAGGTGTATTATTCCACACGTGCTGCACAGGATTGTAATCTGAAGCGCGAGAGTGACGTCAGCAAGAGATAACAAAGGCTGTTACACTTCAAAGTTGCGAATTTTTACTGTTACTAATTTAATTTTTTTTAATTTATAAAACTAATTTTAAAATTTTTCTATTTACAGAAGTAGACTCTTGCCGCCGTAGGTCAGGACGGCGTTTAAAAACCGCCGTGGCCCAGGGCGGCAAATGGCCTGGGCGTGAGGGGGTGCTAACGGCGTGGGCCGCCGTTAAGCCAGGGGGTCACGTGGGCTTGCCGCCGTGGCCCAGGGCGGCGAATGCCCATGACGCCTGCAGGGTGCAGAATGCAGGCGGGCCCGGCCAGTCAGCGGGAGGCGCTCTGACGCGTGGGCCCCAAGCGCAGGGAGAGAGTGAGCAGGAGACGAGCGCGGGCACGGGCGAGGGTGAGGGCGCGGGCGCGGGGTACGGGCGCGGACGCGGGGACGGGCGTGGGCACGGGCGCGGGGACGGGCACGGGCGCGGGCGTGGGCGCAAGCACGAGCGCGGGGACGGGCACGGGCACGGGCACGGGCACGGGCACGGGCACGGGCACGAGCGTGCGGGGAGGAAGAGGCACGGGCATTTTTACTTTCGACCGAGGCCATTCGCCGCCGTGGCCCAGGGCGGCAATGCCACATGGCCCTCGGCCGGCTGACGCCGTGGGCCGCCGTCACGGCCTGGTGAGGCTGCCGTGGGCCCAGGCCATTCGCCGCCCTGGGCCACGGCGGTTTTTAAACACCGTCCTGGGCCACGGCGGCAAGAGAGTACTTTAAAAAACAAAATCAAAAATTAGTTTTATAAATTAAAAAAAAATAAATTAGTAACAGTAGAAACTCTCAAAGTTTCACGGTGTAACACAGGGCTCTTCACCAATCCGGCCCAATGAACCCAAGAAGAAAAACTCGTAGGTCTAAACTCAAGCCTGCGATTTTGCAACAAGGCTTTGCTGTGAAACTTATATTTCTAAAGAAAATTCAGATGCTGCAACATAACAAATGTTGCATCGTATTTTCATATTTCAATTGACATTGTATTTTTCATAGCTATTTTTTCATAAATCCGATGAAACTATGATTGAAGGGACGCAGCATCATCTGAAATTCTGAATTGAATGGAGTAACTTAAAACGCCCAAATTTTTAGCATCTACGGTTGACGAGGAAAAAACAGGCATATACTCCACTGTATTGACGGCCGATCGCATCCAACGGTGAGGATCTCTCGTCTGCCCTCGAGACGCCGTATCTCTAGCCCCGAAAAACCCTAGCCCTCACTCCTCACGACTATAAAGGCCTCCGCCTCGCGCTTGCGCCGCCTTCTCTCCTAGCTCTCCCCTGCGCCGCCGCCGCCGCCGCCGCCAACTCCCGCCGAGAGCCCTGATTCCTACCCCCGCGGCGACAATGGCCGGTCAGGAGTCGCTCACCCTGGCGGGCGTCTTGCGCGGCCACAACGACATGGTGACCGCGATTGCCGCGCCGATCGACAACTCGCCCTTCGTCGTCTCCTCCTCCCGCGACAAGTCGCTGCTGGTGTGGGACATCACCAACCCGTCCACCGCCGTCGCCTCCGACAACGAGGCAGCCCCACCGGAGTACGGCGTCCCGCACCGCCGGCTCACCGGCCACTCCCACTTCGTCCAGGACGTCGTCCTCAGCTCCGACGGCCAGTTTGCGCTCTCCGGTTCCTGGGACGGCGAGCTCCGCCTCTGGGACCTCGCCACCGGCCTCACCACCCGCCGCTTCGTTGGCCACGCCAAGGACGTCCTCTCCGTCGCCTTCTCCGTCGACAACCGACAGATCGTCTCCGCGTCCCGTGACAACACCATCAAGCTCTGGAACACCCTCGGCGAGTGCAAGTACACCATCGGCGGCGACCATGGCGCCGGCGAGGGTCACAACGGGTGGGTCTCCTCCGTCAGATTCTCCCCCAACCCCATGACCCCCACCATCGTCTCCGGCTCGTGGGATCGCAGCGTGAAGGTCTGGAACCTCACAAACTGCAAGCTGCGCTCCAAACTCGAGGGCCATGGCGGCTATGTCAACGCCGTTGCCGTGAGCCCAGACGGCTCCCTGTGTGCCTCCGGTGGGAAGGACGGAGTCACCCTGCTTTGGGACCTGAATGAGGGGAAGATGCTGTACAAGCTGGACGCCGGCGCCATCATCCACTCACTCTGCTTCTCGCCCAACCGCTACTGGCTCTGCGCCGCCACAGAGGACTCCGTCAAGATCTGGGACCTTGAGTCCAAGCACGTCATGCAGGACCTCAAGCCAGAAGTCCAGGCCTTCAAGAGCCAGGTATATCTTTACCCTTTGCAATTCTGGTTAGCCTTGCTTATCACATCTATCGTCCTGCCTGATTAGGATCATAGGATGTATCGTGTGATGCATTACTGTCGTGCTGCCTGATTAGGATGTATAGAGTGATTCATTTTCAGTCGTTCTGCCTATTAGGATTTATCATGTGATGCATTTTGGATTTGTAGTGTTCATAAGTGTTATATGCTTCATTGTCGTGCCTTGTGCTATGGAGTAGGGTAGTTTTGATGCTTCTTAAGTTGTGGTGAGTAGTCCTGTGATTTAACTCATTGTTGCATCATGCTATGTGCAGAATAGTTGTTAATGTGACTAGGTTATGTGGTCATGTGTTTGTAAGCTTCTAGCTCGCCTGTATATGGGTGTCAGCGGAAGATCACTAAGTACTAATGATGTTGTAGGTCAAGGTTCCTGCAGTTATCAAAAATTATTTTTGATTCCCTGCATGAATGTAATTAGTTCCGCTCATTTGTATTTCTAGTTACCTAATCCTCTGTTCAGTGCTAAACTAATCACATTTATCATCTGTTCCCAGTAATGCGCATCAATGTTGCCCTTGATCTTTATGCTGATCCTATTCCGAGTTAACCGTGTTTTTATAATATTTATAGATAAGAATTGCTGCATTTTATTTGTGTAAATGTCAATTTCATCAGCCAGACTGCTAATTGCTCTCATGGCCTGTATAATTATATTGAAACCAGTAGTTTTTTTATACCTTTGTTTTAACCTTGTAGCAGTATTACCTTGAGAAAATTTGTTTTGTTACAAGTGCGACTATTTCATTGACTTTAACTTGCATGTATGGTATAGTTGGGTCAAAATTGATCGTAATACCTGATAATTTTGTGCAAATATTGTGTACTTTTCTTCTGCTCTTCAATGTTATGCTGTGTTTATCTTCTACAATGAAAATTTATTAGGGCAATTTTGAGACCTTGCCTCTTCCGATACAATTCTCATTCCTCTATGTTTAAATGCTTGCCGATTGGTAAATTCCCAATAGTGAGAATATGCATTACATTTTCCAAGAAGTTTAGTCCTCTAAACTGTTTCTATTATGCATTCCTTAGCTGTATTTGTAGTAACTGGAAACCAATTCTTTATGGACTAACACTCTCTGAGTTGCACATTCAATTTCTTAAAATGGGTATTGACACCTGGTTCATTTGCTTAGATGCTGTACTGCACAAGCTTGAGCTGGAGCGCGGATGGCAGCACCCTCTACGCTGGCTACACTGATGGAACCATCAGGGTCTGGAAGGTCTCAGGGTTTGGCGGCTATGCAATCTAGGTGATGGATTTGTTGAAAGGCTTAGGAATCTTGTTAATTTAAACATCGTGATGCCTATCAAGTTTTTGACAGTTCGGAGGCATGTTGTCTCCCTGGGTACTTTCTGCTTGATTTATCTTTATGATTAGATTTGCTAATGAGCTTATCTACTATGGAAGAGGATCCTTTATACGGTGCTTGTGTTTTTTTTGTTTTGGCAACTAGTTAAAGATATTGCTTTAGTCATGCAGCTATCTATCGGCGCCTCATTGCTTAGATGTAAATAATGCTTCCATCAATTGCCATTTCCTGATGATTTATTGGTGCTAATTAGCTTTCATCTGCCTTTTGGGATCTTAATGTCCCATCCGTTCGCCTTTTAGCTTGCACGCGATGTTTTACCCGTCAGGCTGGCTTGTTTCTGCATAATTACCTTGGCAAGTTTTGCTTTGCTAATCTAGATGTGTATATACGCCCCTGAACCTGAATGTCTGTTCAATTATGCGATATGCTGTCCAGTTAAGCTAAGCAATATGTGGGGATATGTAAGATCGAATCACCTGGTGTAGGCTTAAGCATCGCATAAGCATTGACCGGATTATCTACAGTTTGATAATAAACCACAGGGTGCTTTCATCAGTGACCATCGTCGTCATAACCTCCCATCATTTTTATTTCTTTGTCTTCTATGATTGAAATTTTCTCAATGCTTAGTTTCTTATTAAATCTATGGCTGGAATTCTTCTGAGTGATTAATTACTTATTCAATCTCAAACACATGGATATGTAATCCTTCACGCAACTGCAGCGTCGACCAATCGAGTTTCATGACGAAGTCGTCGCCCAAAACAGGGTCGATTATTATAGGGAAATCTTCTTTTCAATCAGAAATCACCATGTACTTGAAACACTCTTTAACTCTAATAAAACTTGCACCAATTCATTGCCGCGCAAAACCAATCTTGTCCTGGTTGGTTGCTGTCACCATGTCGTCGTCTTCCTCCTTGTGCAAGCAGCTCGCCCTCGGAGCTGGCTCTCCCGTCTCCGCCTCTCACCTGCTTCTGCTCGTATTCGGCGCCGGCTTCCTCGCGCTCACTGTCTTCGTCGTCCACCCGAACGAGTTCCGCATCCAGTCGTTCTTCTCCGGCGGCTGTGGCAGGTCTGGCACGGACACCGCCTCTGCCGCAGTTGCTCTGTCGCTTGCCAAGAACGTCACCGGCGGCACCCGTGCTGCTGATGCTGCGACCACGGTGGCGCGGGCGCCGGACGAAGACGTGCGCGTGCTCATCGGCATCCAGACGCTGCCGAGCAAGTACGAGCGGCGCAACCTGCTGCGGACCATCTACTCCCTCCAGGCCAGGGAGCAGCCGTCCCTCGCCGGCAGCGTCGACGTCCGGTTTGTCTTCTGCAACGTGACGTCCCCCGTCGACGCGGTGCTCGTGGCGCTGGAGATCATCCGCCACGGCGATATCATCGTCCTCGACTGCGCCGAGAACATGGACAACGGCAAGACGTACACTTTCTTCTCCACCGTGGCGCGCGCCTTCAACGGGACCACCGGCGACGGCGACGCCACGCCGCGGTACGACTACGTGATGAAGGCCGACGACGACACGTACCTCCGGCTGCCGGCGCTGGTGGAGTCGCTGCGCGGGGCGGCGCGGGAGGACGCCTACTACGGCCTCGTGATGCCGTGCGACCGCGATAACTTCTACCCGTTCCCGCCGTTCATGTCCGGGATGGGGTACGCGCTGTCGTGGGACCTGGTTCAGTGGGTGGCGACGGCGGAGGAGAGCAGGCGCGACCGCATGGGCCGGAGACATGTGGACGGGGCGGTGGCTGAACCTCGCCGGCAAGGCCAAGAACCGGTACGACATGGCGCAGAGGATGTACAACTACAGGGGGGGCTCGCCGCCGAGCTGTTTCCGCCACGACTTCATCCCGGACACCATCGCCGTCCACATGCTCAAGGACGCCGCCCGCTGGGCCGAGACGCTCCGCTACTTCAACGTCACCGCCGCGCTCCCGCCCTCCCGCCTCTACCACCTCTGAACCGTTCTTCGCCTTCGCCACCGTCTCGTGGCAGCGCAACAGCTTGCGTTGAATTTGGCGGAGGTTGGTGCGGGGGAGTTGTTGCACGGAAGGACGGTGAATTGGCCTGTTTGTGATTGACTAATTGATGCTGATGTCGATAAGTTTCTAGGTGATTTGTTCCAAATTTCTCGAGTTTTTATTATATATGAAATGGATATATTTGTTCGTTTGCGCTTACGTGTTCTTTGATAAACCAAGTGCTTACGGTCAATAGGACGCTGACGCATGCAGCGATAGAAAATAACAGTTCAAGCAGAGTGAAATCTTCACATGAAAATCACGTCGGATAGAAGACACAAACGAAAATAAAACTTATTTCATTTATTTAAACTAGAATTGATCATAGATTATCTATAAACTGATTTGTATCCATGCCTAAAGACATACGGTACAGGTAGAATATTTACTTAAACTAGAATTGATCATAGATTATCTATAAATCGATTCACACCTTTCCCTAAGGACACACGGTACAGGTAGAATGACCAATGATGAGACCACAAGCCCCTAACAGCCGGACCGTACTTTGAGTCCAATGTTTATAATGACCTATGTATATAGTCTATTAAAACTACTCTCTTTATTTTAAAATATAGTAATATAATACTAAATTAGATATTATCTAGTGCTATGAATTTAAATAGTAATTTATCTGCTATAAATTTAAATAGATCCTTCTTCGAATTTAAAGTAACAGATGATATCTAATTTAGTATTAGATTACTATATTTAAAAAAAGTATGCAGTAAGCCCGTTGTTGCAACAAGCGTCGAACATCCAGAGTTAATTAAGTCGGCATGTCTCTGTTTATCGGTTTCAGTGTAGCTGGCGCCCTGCAACAAACGGGACACCACCCGAGACAATGGGTATGGCCGTCGAATGATGCAGCCGGCTGCCGTGACAGAAGCCACGAATCCGTCGTCGGCTCGCGAGCAGATGAGAACGAACAGGTGATGAAGTGATCTGATCGGCATCGCCGCTGTCGAGTTGAATGGCAACAGCTAGCTAGCTGCGACCTGCGAAGCCTCGGGACCATTCGTTGTGATGGCCAACAGCGGATGAGACGGGGAATCCAACTAGCTAGTCGCGCTCATCTGATGCATAAAGGAGTATTGGAAGGTAAGGAAAAAGAAAGATAATTACATAAAACGAGCTAAGTTATTAGCGCGTGATTAACTGAGTATTAATTATTATAAATTTAAAAAATATATTTATTTGATTTTTAAGTAACTTTTATATAATTTTTTTAAAAAAATATACCGTTTAGCAGTTAAAATACATGCTTACGAAAAAAAACGAAAAAAATTTCTTTCTTCCAGCACTATCCAACTATGCCTTAAAATTGCACGCACAGCCAGGATGCGAATTACTGCCCATTCAAAATATAGTTATTTCTAAATTATTTAAAGAATTAATAAATAGAATAAAAAGACTATATTATCATTCATCGATGTAGAGAGAATCTAAAAAAGTAAAATAGTTGATGAATATAGGGTGATTGATAGGAACATAATAGGTATAATAATATTAAATGAGCTAGAAATAATTATATTTTAAAATAAAAATATGAGTTTTTAGAGCCGAGCGAGTGCCTATGATTGGGTTCTCCGCGATTTTTGGGTGGCACGCCATGTGCGATCCTTGCCTCTCGAATTGGTTTAGGAGTACGACTTGTGTAATTTCCCCTAAGCGCATGCTGTTGTGTAATTGTGTGCCTGTGCTCTTACGTACTGGGAGTGCTGTTACCATCTTTTCTAAGCTCCAGTTTCAAAATTCAATTGGTTTACTGTCGTACAGATTATGTTGAAAAATAGTTTCAGCCTGTAATCTGTCAGCATTTTCAGACTGATTCAGCATGTAGTTACAATAATACATTGTTTGAGGAGATGCACTCGCTAGCATGGTGGCAGGCTATGTGGTTTTAACTTTAAAGTTTCGTGTTCGACCCTCATTATTTAATGCCAACTTACTTCTTAGTTGTCTACTGTTTTTTATAACTACACTGTTATATGGAACTTAGCACTTGCTTGCTTGTCACTACTACTCCTTCCTTATTTTAATAGATAACGCTGTTGATTTTTCATATAATATTTGACTATTTATCTTATTTAAAAATTTAGTAAGTAGGTATAATTTATTTTATTGACTTGATTTAATCATCAAATAAACTTTAAGCATAACTCATATTTTTACATATTTACAATAACTTTTTAAATAGGACGGATGGTTAAACTTAATTCTAAAAATCGATAGTGTCATTTATTAAAAACCGGAGTTAGTATTTTGTATGTTTAAAATCCTCTCTAACCACCAAATAGAATACGTTTATAAAATCTAATAAGTTTATATATTATGACAGTACTTTTTATGAATAATCTACTCATACAATTTTTTTATTTTTACAAATTAAGTATTTGATAAATTACAGGTAGTTAAAGTCAAATTGTGTTCTAAATATTAGATATTTATGATCGAGAAAACAATGACATGAAAAGAATAGCTTATCTTTCCTCATTCAACTCAATAACAATATAGCAGAAAAGAACTTATTGTTTAGGTGAGAGTGAGTCCCAGCCATTGGATTGCTTTTATTGCAAGCCTAACAAGTATAGCAACTCTCCCCTAGGCTCCATCCGCCAGATAGATATTCTCTCTCGGCCGTACGTTGCCGATCCGACGGCTCCCACCTCCTCGAACGCACGATCCGGCTCACCTTACGTGGCCGAGCGGCGTCACCGTCGTGGCTCCGCTTTTCTCTCGCTGTCTTCAGTTTCACTCGACTCTCTTCTCTTCTACTGAATTTTTTTTATTTTTTAAACTTTTTTATTTTTTAATTTTAAAAATAAACCATCTCAAAATTTATTTCTAAATTTAAACTTTTTGGGCTAGCTGGCATGAGAATATTGTCTTACCGTGCTAAAATAACACTGTCATACCAATTTCTTTAGCATTATTGTCTTGTCACGTTATACAAAATGGCGTGACGAAAATAGTTAAGATTTGAAAATAAATTCTCTCTTACTTTTAAAATTATAGAAAAGGTTTAAAAATAAAAAAAGTTCTCCTCTCCTCGTCTTCCCCACCCTCCCTCCTCCTGACCGCACCCACCACCCGTACCCGCCGGCTTTAATGCCTCTGGGGACAAGCCTCTCAAAGTGTCAACGACTCTACTGCTCCACCGGTGTTTCCCGTGCGCCGGCGCGTGGCGCGTAGGACCCTAGCTTCTCGGTACAGAGTCACGCGCGGGGTGTGGTGGTTGGCGAGAGGCGCGCGTGCGGTGAGATTATTTATTCGCTCCCGTACGTGGCGGAGGATGCTGGAGATGAGGTTGCTGGGCGGGGTGGGGAAGAAGGAGTAGGCGCCGGTTCTTTGATCCGTTTGCACCTGGCGGCGAGGCGTTGCACGTACGTCTCCGTCGCGCGCGCAGATTGGGTAGGAGCTGCTTGCCTCTGGGGGCAGTCAGTTTTGAATTTTGGAGCAGGAATTGCGGCTAAAATCGTGTATCCTGGTTGTTCATCGCATTTTGTTGCTTTCTTTGGTGTTACAGTTTTTACAAGTATTAATCTTCAGTAGGTTGTTACTTTGGACACTTTGTTGTAGGAAGGTGGAGTGGTCCTTCTAAATTGTTCTGCTCCAATTCTGATCCAACTAAAAGTGCTTAAGTTGCAGGATGCGAGTCTGATTGGTAAGGTAATTCTATGACGTTCGTTTTCCTCTCATGGAGGTTGAGTGGTTTCTTGTTCTGTTTGTGCATTCTAGATCTACTTGATATGCGTTGTCATCTTCATAAATTCTGTGTACATTAGTCTGATTAATCTGCTAAAACATGGCGCTCTCTGTTTTCTGAGTACAAGAAGGTGATCAATTGATCATGTACTGAGTAATAGCTACTGAACAAACTATCCCTCCATTCATTCCCCGCCGTTGCTTGAATTCTGGTTTCTGCCCAGCTTTGCGGTGTTGATACAGTATCACTGTACCATCTCACCGGCAAGCTTGTCAGAATGTTTGCTGCTTCACTGTTGAGTTTAAGGAACCAATGTTCAGAGCTCGCATGTTATAGGTGCAGTCCAGTCGGATGAAATCATGAATATCTGTTTCGGTTTAGGCACATTGATACACTGTTCATTTTGAGATTTGCTAAAAGTTTGCCATGGTAACGGATCAACTTTTTTCTAAAAAAAAACTATATACCTTCATCTCGGAAATGACAAGTTCTCGGAAGCGTATATAGTACCTGGTAGGTAAATAAACTATTAATGTTTTTGAAAACGTTCATCATGGTATCATTGTCTAGGAAATGTTTCTGCTGCATTATCATATAGTCACATTTATCCTCAACATAATGTACTCTGAGGACAAACTTATCAGTTAATTGCCAGGATGTAAAATTGTAATGCTCTTCGTACATCTTTGACAGAAGCAGTCCTGTAAACTTGTGAGATAAAGGCAAATTACGAGAAAGAAGACTTTCAAGTTCTTTTGAGGATGAGTGACCCTGGAGAGTCTTCTCAGAAGCATTCCCAATGGATGTCACACTGGACCAAAGGAAGCAGCAGTGCAGAACCCCAAGTTGGCAGGAGCTGTAATGATTCTATGGAGAATGCAAAATATGACACTTGTACAGAAAATTTTGGGCCTTCTAACTTTGAGATCATGAAATCTAGTTTGTTTGAAAGGCTAATGGTAGGAATCAGCCAAGAAAGAGCTTCCCTGGAGCATGGACAGCTGTTAAATTCTAATATGAAGGCAGTGGCAAAAGATGCTTGCCGATACGCTGCACAAAATCAAATTGATCAGGGAGACGGGACTATTCAAAAATCTGTTATGCAAAAAGATGTGTTATATGCTAAGGCTGTAGTATCAAAATCACTTTCCATTCAGAAGTTTTCAGAGTTATCATTGGATTTTCAGAAACTTGCGAGTTCAGATGACCTGAGTTCAGAGTGGGACCATTTTCCTATGTTCGCAATCAACAGTAAAATTGACTCCATTCTCAACCCTAAGAGAAAGTCTGCAAGGAGTACTGGGCCAAATGATGTTCTTGTGCCAAAACAAACTCTGAAGCTAAACATGTCTACATCTAATGTGATGGCATTCTCATCTGAGGAATATGAGCTGCACTCTCATCGAACTGCTGACGAGATAATGGATCAGTGCAAACATGCAGGAGGCATTGTATCCCGCCTAGAAGATCCTGCTGGTTTCATGTTGGATCCTGCAGAGCAAAAATTAAAAGGTCAATTGTCACCTGCAATGTCATGTTCATGTAGCAAGGATGATAGTAACTCATCTTATAGTCTATTAGATGAGCAGCATACAAGCCACTATCTTGCAGATTCAGATCAGGAACCAACCTGCAGATCTAGTGAAAAAAAGTTAAAGTCTTCAAAAAACAATAACACAAACCATAAAATTGGAAATTCCTTCCAGAATCAGAAGTCTAGAGCACCTGGACATCATAAACAAAAAGGTTCTGCAGGAGTCATGTTTCTTACATCAGTACCTGGTAAAGAATTTGAAGCTGATCAAATTAATTGTTCCAACAAAAGTAAGCAGGATGATGAAAAATTTTATGGTCCATGTAAGTCTGATGGTAGGATTGTGGCTGGTCATATATTATGTTATGGGCAGCGACATCTGAATACACAAAGAATACTATCTGCAGCGAATGTCACTGGCTCCTGCATGTTACCTGATCCAACTGCAAACATATTTGCAGTAAATGGTAGGGGTGAGGCAGTGTCCCAGCCATTGGACACATTTGGAGATTCTACTAAACAAAAAGCTCCCTATTTATTTGAAATGCTAACCGTACCTTCCAAAGCACAAAACATGTATCCTGAAGATTCAATGCCTTCAGGAAACTCGACTGCTTTTGGAGTTCATATGTATGGCACAAATATTGGCAGTCATCTATTTGGAGCAAATAACAGATCATCAGCTAAAAATTGAAAACATTATCCGGCGACAGTCAACATGTTTCAAAATTCTCAGCAGGTAAGAGAGAAGCTCTAAGATAATACTCGAAGGGAATTCTTTTAGCTTATAGTGATCACCAGAAGGACTTGCCTCTTGTCACTGTTGTTTGTGTCAAGATGTGTTTCTTGGGAATGAAAAAAGGCAATAAAACCTTGAAATACATATAACAATATTCTTTATTGCATTGGTGGCATCACTCATAGCTGTTCTCTTTTCTTTCAGGCATCCCTTCACTGTTGGCACAAAAGGTACTAGTGTCCTATACCACTCTCATGCCCGATTGTAATCATATATGTTTATGCAAACGTACCTAAAAAATGTACATACTATTGTTGGACATGCGTTTTTTCTGCATCATCAACATTGCTTCCCGTATTTAAGATTTTCACATATATAATCATATTCGCTTGGACATAGCTCCTTTTTCTCACCTTATATCCTCGCAAGCTACTTCGTGCTATCTCATATGGTGATTCTTTAGTACTATCTGCTATCTTTTATTATGAACATGCAGCAGCTAATTCATATATGGTTGCAGGCAGAATCCGAGCAGCTCGCAACTCTGTGCATGAAAGTAGCATCAGGATGCAATGTGAATAAACATCAAGGTCTTTCCTCTAAGGCAGCTGTCGCCAATAAGCAACAATGCTGCATTCCTAGAACAGCACGCATGGACTTAGATCTCATGCAATTTCAGATGAGCAGAATGAGAAACCACGAATCGCAAGCGCGAACTGAACCAAGTGACAGATGGCTCAAACGCCTACAGCTTGACAACAAGGATCCTCATCTTCCTGGTTCCAAGAGGCCAAAAGTTGGAGACGGTCGTCCAGTCATCGGGGGAGGACCAAGCAGCATGACACCCCGTTGCGACAGGGGTGACGACGACACTGTCAACCGTGATAAGGAGGAGCAGGGATTGTATGAAGGGGTAAAAATTCAAGGCGTCCGAGAAACATCTCCTGTTCTGGAAAAGAACGATAACCGATGGATAGGGAGATGGTGCCCGGGTGGTGTTCCTGTTTATCATGAAGATGTTCCAGATCAGAGAAAGAATGAAACAAAGCCTGATCTTTCCTCCGGAGGACTTGAAGGTCAGTTCCCAAGCATCACAGCAATGGCGATGATGGGGCGAGCAATGAGCAAGGTTCGGCCGTGTCAGCAAGAGAGGAGGGGATCCTTCATGGTGTGGAAGGCGTAGTAGGAGGGATCGATCACGAGCAGGTTTTTTTCTTTTTTTCTTCTTTGTTTTTTGTTTTGCGTAATGTAATGTACTACTTGACAACTACATGCAGTGTGGTTTCTTAAGAGACCTGCAAAACATATATGATTTTTTCAGTGATATGTTCATCATCATGGTCAGTTGTTACTACTATCGAGTGAAGGAGCTATCAAAAAGCTCTCGTTTTGTTGCGAGCTCCAAGTAGTGCGTTCCAGCCCAGCAAACAAACCAAGCTACGTCGTTTTAGCTGGTCGTGACGAAGAAACCATCGGTTTTGCTTGATGTTACTACTTGGTACTTTCTGAAGATATTAGCTGGGAGTTCCTAATAGCAGACTGGAAAAAATGGTAACGATACACTTTTGCAATGCACAGATAAACTTCTCCCTTTGTTGGATCCAGAAAAATAACTTTATATCTGTGTCCAGTTGTCACATGACTCCGTGCCACCTGTTGCAATTGCAATACACGGCTAAAACAATACTAGAAGCACTGTAACCATAAGAAATTGAGTTCAGTCAAAGGCGTTCTTTGCACATAGAGAAGCGATAAGGGCAGGCACAAGGCCACAAAAGTCCATGCAGTCCAATTCTCAGAAGCAGAGAGAAAAATAGCAACGATGGAAATCCATTTCCAAGTCGTTTGGCACACCTGCGCATTAGGCGTTTTGTGAGCTGTGACTGCTATTTTCAATACCACCACAGCCATGTGGGTTTATCCTAAGAAAACAGCAGAGTTGCTAGATAATAATCCCTCCGTTCCTTAAACTTTGATAATTCGTTTTTTTAATTTTTTTTAAATATATCTAAGTGTATTATTACACATAAGCATTAAACTTCCGTTTATTGTAATCTAATTATTTAAAATTTATTAATGGTCAGTCAGTGGTCGTAATTATATAAAACGGAGGAAGTAGTGTATGACGCTCTCTGAACCTGATCACCGAATACGCAAGCGCCTCGATCTTTTCCTTCCCTGAAGATCGGATTCAAGATTTACTACTCTATCGCCACATGTTATAAATTATTGCAACATGATCACATCATAATCGAGCATTTTTTAGCGTACATGCCAGCTGTCTCGAACTATTGATCAATGCATTGTCGAGATAGATAACAGGCGTGGCCTCGTATGAATCATGCACTCGCACATCCATAATTATTATCTAGTCGCAGCACAAAGATGTATTTTTTACAAGGTATCAACAATTCAACATAGGCTGAGCCCATGGTAGAAGCTAGTTAAATGACAAAGTTAGGCACCAGAAAGCTTCCCTTTTGCTATAGCATGAACAAGAACATAACAATTGGGAGGTTTTTTTTTTTTGAAATTTGGGGAAAAACCCAAATACCACAACAGTGGATACAGGGGGTGTTTAAATTAGTTTATTCATGTGGTTTATAAGTCGCACGAAAAACAAGAAATATTATTAAAGCGTGATTAATTAAGTATCAGTTATTATAAATTTAAAAAATAGATCTATTTGATTTTTTAAGATATTTTTATATAATATTTTTAAAAAAACTTACCGTTGTATATTTTGAAAAGCGTGCTAACAGAAAATAAGATAGAAGCCAAAATCTTCAAGCTGATTTAAACACCTTGAAAGTTAGACACGAGAAAGCTTCTCTCTTGCTATAGCACGAACAAGAATACAGCAATTGGGAGTATTTACGCAAACGAACAACAACGACAACAGGTATCAGGTACACAAAGCGCTGTTTGATAGGTAAGTTTTTATTTTTTATATATAGCCTGTAAAAACGACGCATTCCTATCTGCAAACCATAGCTACAGACAAAAACATTTTTTTGACCCGGGTGTCTGTACACACCCCTGGTCACTGTAGCTGCGCCTGTCCGCAATTCTGCAGACCATTCGTGTTGGACCGGCCGCCATGGCGTCGCGCGTGATTATTATGGTGGCCTTGTGCAAGGTTTCAGCGTGCGTGATTATTATTGGTGGCCTTGGATAAGGTTTCAGAGTGCGTTTATACGTAAAATAAAAAACATTATTAATGTGTAATTAATTAAGTATTAATTATTAAAAATTTAAAAAATATTTTTTAAAATGCTTTCATATAAAATTTTTTTAAAAAAATATATCGTTAAATAATTTAAAAAACATGCTAACAAAAAACAAATAACTAGCCACAATCACCCATCATAGCATGGGCTATGTCGTCACCACATGCCGTCACTTGCCCGTTTCCTCTATATATTCCTTTCACGGCGATAGATTATCCCACAATTTAGCAGCACTTGTAAAATCTGTGTATATCGATCGCGCGATAGCCATTGCTGAGTTCTGCCGTTGGTGTGGTGATTTCAGTTGATCGATCGGCGATGGCGGCAGCGCGGGGGCTCCCTCTCCAACTTCCCCGGCCAGCCGAGCAGATGCCGCGCCGGGAACACGCTCTTCACGGGCTCCTCGTGCTACTCGGCGCGTCGGTGGTGGTGTGGTCCGTCACCGGCAAGCCGCCCGCTGCCCACGCCGGGTACGCGCTCGCTGGCTTCCTGCTTTGGCTGCTGGGGATATCGCTGCTGCTCTCCCCGCGTCCACCGCAGCCCGTGTTCACGGGAGGAGCCATGGCGGCAGCAGTTGCCACCAATTCCGCCGTGGAGAAACTGAAGCACTTCTTCTTCAACCCCCAGCCGCCGGCGCCGGTTTAAGCCCACCGGCACACGCACGCGCACAACGCAAACCTACGCCGTCGCCGACCAACCTGCCGTCAGTTGAAGACTTGAAGTACATGTTCCTGTTTCGTACCACTAGTGAGTCATGTATTAGCAGTACTACTACCTACCAGTCACTCGAATGCAGTGGTTTTAGTTTGTTCGTCTTTTTTTTTGTTTGGCTAAAATAAGTTCAGTTTAGCGATAATTCGACTGCAAACGATGGATTTGAATTTTGTTTCAGTTGCACCTAGGTGCATCGCAATTCATTAGCTTTTCTAGTCTTTAGAGCTAATCGCACAGGTGCACGTAAACTTTTTCCTAACATGATAATAGACATATAGGTTTATAGATGGTGTGATCCATATATATCAGTAACTACGTCTCTAAGACATTATATCGAAGGATCTCAATCTGATTATGTGTTGTGAAAAACTTTGTTCTGAATCTACTGTAAATTCAAAAAAAAATATAAAAAGTCAAATAAGATACTAGAGTTCGGTTTCAACTTTGAAAGGCCAAACCCGTTTGATTCAAACGGTTTGAATCCAAAAGGCCAAACCCGCGAAGAAATATCCCAACCCAACCGCGTCGTCCTCCTCCCTTATCCGCCACCACCAAGCCCAAAACCCTCCACATCTCATCCTTTTCATCCATGGCGCCACCGCACTAAAACCCACCAGACGCCATAGCCGCCTCCATGGCGCTCTCCGAGCTCCCGCTCCACCACTCCTTCCGCCTCTCCTCCCGCCCGCATCTCCGCCTCCTCCCACTCCGCTTCCTCTCCTCCTCCTGGCCCGCCTCCTCCTCGTCCTCTTCCACCGCCGCCGCCGCGTCCTCCCCTTCTTCCTCCAGCGGCAACCGCGCTCCTCCAGCTCCCACCCGAGGTGCGCCGTGGCTGCAGAAGTGGGGACCTACCGACCCCGCCGCACCTCCTCCCGCTCCCGCCCCCACCTCTTCCATCGACCGCATCGTCCACCGCCTCCGCAACCTCGGCCTCGCCAGCGACGACGACGAGCCCACCACTGCCACGTCCACTGCCCCTCCCGATGGCAACGAGCGCCTGAGCGACTGCTCGACGCAGCTGGGCTCGCCCCGACCAGCAGTTCGCCGCCTCCAGTTTCGACGAGGCCGTCCTCCCCTGGGAGAGGGATGAGAGCGCGCAGAGCAGAGGGGAGGAGGAGGACGGGCCGAAGAGGAGGAGGGTTAGGGCTCCCTCGCTGGCCGAGCTCACGATCGAGGACGAGGAGCTGCGGCGCCTGCGGCGGCTGGGGATGACTCTTCGGGACCGCATCACCGTGCCCAAGGCGGGGGTCACGCAGGCCATCACCGAGAAGATCCACGACGCCTGGAGGAAGTCAGAATTGGTCCGACTCAAGTTCCATGAGGACCTCGCGCACGACATGAAGACTGCTCATGAGCTTGTCGAGGTGTGTGCTTTGTAGCCCTTTCTATCAGCATTGGCAGCTTGCTCGCTATAACTGTTCAATCTTGTTATTTTTTTGGAAGATCAGTTTAGTTTAGTGATTAATAGTGGCAATTGAACTTGGATTATATGTTTGTTGTGGTGAATTCAAGGTTTCCGATGAGTTATTAGTTGTACCAAAAAAAAATGGATTTCTTACATGACATTTGCCTATCAATCAGCGGAGGACAGGAGGGTTGATTATATGGAGGGTCTGGGAGTGTTATGGTGGTTTACCGAGGGAGCAATTACAAAAGGCCTTTGAAATCTGAAACATTGGATGGTAACTCATCAGCGGTGAAGGGGGAAGACGGTACATTGTTCATCCCGGATGCATCAAGCCCTACAGAGCATGATAACCAGGGGAAAGATTTAAACACCCAACGTGAGATTGCAGCCAGATTAAACATGCAGAATATTGAAGACATGACTGAAGAAGAACTGGAGTTCAATCAAATGCTTGATGAGTTTGGTCCTCGTTTTGTGGATTGGTGGGGAACGGGTATTTTACCTGTGGATGCGGACTTACTGCCTCAAACAATTCCTGGTTATAAAACACCATTTAGACTTCTTCCAACTGGAATGCGTTTGACCCTAACCAACGCAGAGCTGACTAATTTGCGGAAGCTAGCAAGGAATCTTCCATGCCATTTTGCTCTAGGTAATTCTATTGACAGTGTGCATATTGCTTTCCCCCATTATAGCTTTTACTTGTTGGTGGCAAACATCTGACTACCACCTGATAAAATTCGTTAAAGGGAGAACCGAAATCATCAAGGCTTGGCAGCAGCTATTGTTAAGCTCTGGGAGAAGAGTTTGGTGGTGAAAATAGCTGTGAAACGTGGAATCCAGAATACAAACAATAAGCTAATGGCAGAAGAAATAAAGGTTTGAACACCATGCTGTTGCTGTTTTGCCTCATTGACTGGCATAACTACTTCACAGTTCACAGAATTTGTGCCAAGGAACACTGAAAACTATGGCAATACCAGATTATATATAAATATACAATAGTACGTCATAACTAAGCTGAATAGAATTGAATATATCATTTAGTCATAGTTGAGACATGAAGAATTGCAGCTAAAAATTCTGGTAAAAAAAGGGCAACTAAAAAGACTATTCATCAGTAGGTTTTTATGAACTCCATATTTGTCCTGCGAATATTACAAAATCCATTTATTCATTAAATCATCCAAAGCAATGCAGGGGTTTCCTAAAACAATAACAAAATTGTGCTGCACTGCTACCTATAATGAACAGGACTTGCTTAGTGTAATGCTTTTCTTTTTCTGAGCATGCCATCTAGACCATCATGCTTTACCAAGATCACGATTGAGACTGCTAATATAGTTAGTATTATTCGTTGTCAAACTTTCATAGAGTTCCAAAACAAATGAACCATGTTCATGCACTGTATTTGATTTAACTTGTATAGGATTTCTGAATCAGTGAAGCCTTATGTTTTTTTACAATATTTCAGAATCTAACAGGGGGCACCTTGCTTCTTCGAAATAAGTATTACATTGTAATTTATCGTGGAAAAGACTTCCTCCCAACATCTGTTGCAGCTGCTTTGGTTGAAAGAGAGGAGTTGACGAAAGATATCCAGAATGTAGAGGAGCAGAGAAGATGCATTTCGATTGTGCATTCAACAGATGATGGTTTGGATGGACATGCTCTTGCGGGTACTCTTGCTGAATTTCAGGAGGCTCAAGCTCGTTGGGGAAGAGAAGTAACTGCTAAGGAGCAAGAAGAAATTAAAGAAGCATCTTCTAGATCAGTGAAGGAAAAGCTTTTCAAGAGATTAGAGCACAAACTTTCCATTGTAAGCATTTTCTACATGTTCTCTGACAAAACTAGCGTCAGATGGGGGGAAATGCTTGCAAGTAAATTAAAATATTTCATCTCCAGTGAATATATTGATGCAGTTCATATGTTGCCTTATGTTGTATTACTTTTTTAGTTTATGAGGTTGATCTAGGTATTCCCAGTATGCTTGCTTTTGACATAGATTTATTTCCCTCAGTTGTTATGCTTGTTCTTTATTTCTTCTTCAATTGCACAGGCACAGGCAAAAATACATAGAGCAGAGCGGTTACTATCGAAGATTGAAGCTTCTATGGTCCTTGCCAATCCATCTGATGATAAGGAAATGATTACGGATGAGGAAAGATCTGTTTTCCGTAGAATTGGTTTGCGTCTTAAGGCATACTTGCCTGTTGGTAAGTTTCTGGAGCAATAACCTTGGAGCATTATTTAATATTTCTATTAATGATCATTCTCCTTATCTTAGGAATTCGTGGTGTCTTTGATGGCGTTATTGAAAATATGCACTTGCATTGGAAGCACAGGGAAGTTGTCAAATTGATAACAAAGCAGAAGACTTTGCCCTTTGTTCAGGAGACAGCACGGCTTCTAGAGTATGAGAGTGGTGGTATACTAGTCGCAATTGAAAGAGTTCCAAAGGGCTACGCACTTATATTTTACCGTGGAAAGAATTATAGGAGGCCTATTAACATAAGGCCTAGGAATCTTTTAACAAAAGCGAAGGCATTGAAACGTGCGGTTGCAATGCAGCGCCATGAGGTTAGTTTGCCACAAAAGAAAAAGAGAGAGTAGTCCTTTTTTCCCCTCAGAACCATTGTACATAACTTTAGCATCCTTCTGGTTTTGTTTAAACTCATGATTTGTTATGCAGGCCCTCAGCCAGCATATAGCCCAAGTGGAAACCAATATAAGAGAGATGAAGTTGGATTTGGTATGTAATTTGTCATTTTACAGAAAAGTAGTTCTTTTTCACCTAAGATAAACATTCTGTGTTAGGATTTTTTTTCTCTCATTATACAGCACTAAGACTGATTTCTGGAGGCATAAAATGTAATTGGATGCATTTTCCTTTTCTTTTGTAATTTTTGCCATTTGCATCGCAGTAGAAACATATTAACATGCATCTTAGTTGATCCTACTGACTGCTAACTAGCCTTTAATTTCGCAATATTTACCTGTTGCTTTAGCAAAAAAATGTTGTTATTCATTGACATTTCATTATTAAGGTAATATCTTTCCCTTACACCTCATACTTTGCTTCACCTGAGATGTTCTAATGACAGTAAGGCATATACCTGTAGTGTCACGAACAGGAAAAATGGACGAAGGAATACGATTTAGATTGTATTTGAAAGAAGTAACAGGCCTTGGCCCTGGACCTCAGTGGCGTAGCGGAGCCATGATCGAGGCCGCGCCAACGAGACAGGGCAGCGAGGAAGAAGATAATCAATCTAATGCCTGCCTAACTAAGCCGAGTCTCTGCTTATATATTGCTAGAGCTCGGCTACAAAAATATCAACTCCTAAACCAACTTAACTAATCTAGATAAACTTTAAACAAACTCCGACTTATCTATAAGCTAAGCTGACGCTGGCGCATCTTCGCCCGGACGATCTGCCGTTCTCTTCTTGCGCCGTTAATATTGCAATCCTCACATGACATGTAGTTGCGCTAGTGATAAATTGATCATATATGCCTCTTAGTTAAATATCTTCATTGATTAATGTTTTCCTGATTTGATGTCAAAACAAAACAGGGCATTGAGGATGATGAGGATAATTCAGATTCAGAAAATGAAGATGATGCAGCACTTGCCTCAGCAAGATACGATGAGGTATCCAATCTTTTGAAACTGATGCTGTTTGTTTTAAAACCACCATAAAATTCATTCTTCCCTTTAACGGGTCCAGGACCAAGATGATTTTGATGAATCAAGTGACGAAGATGAATATGATCATTATGATGAAGATGACAACGACGATGAAGGCGTTGATAGCTAGTAATATGAAATTGGAATTCGCAATGTGAAAGTTTAGAGCGGTGTTTATCCCTGGAGGTGATACTGCAATCCTTTGGACATTCCTGGTAAGAGCAAAGTTTTTATTTGGGAGGTCTACTAACACCTCAATAGGTACCTGTGTAGCATATGCAGAACCGTATAGGTAGAAAGAGTTACTCATGCTGTTTCGGTTTGTGTTTTGTTTTTTTAATTAAGGACACTGGGTAATCTTTATTTGGTTTGCTTTAATAAACACCTTTTCGGTTATCTTTAATTACTAGTTGAATGCCCGTGTTTTGCTACGGATAAAGAAAAAAATATTATAGTATTTTCTAAAATAAGTAAAAACATATTTTCCATAAAATGTGTTACACATCTATTTTTATAGGGAATATTCATATTAATTTGATTTTATATGTGGCTATCATATAGATTCGATTTTTTTAATATTAATAAGAGGTGGCAACCATCTTCTTTTAAAGGAGTATGGATATTTGTACCTGCATAAATGGATCAATAGATTGTCTCACTAAGGTCCTTTTTGTTCCATGAAACCTTACACTAGTAGCACCTTTGTGAATCCTTACTGTGATTCAGCATTCTTAATGCAACTTTGAAATATTGGCCTATTGCAGGAGCCAAGAGGATAGCCGGCAGACCTTGACAACTGTATTGCTGCTGCTTCTGTTTCCGCATGTCTGTACTATGTGTATCCCATTGCTTTGTTGTTTGCACATTGGCTGTTGGGATCTGCCTTACAAAAGCTGGGTTAGATCTAAATGATAAATCTTGTATCGATGTCTTCCCAACTTGCAATTCTCATTCTGTAGCTATCATTTAAGCAGACTTAAGGTAGAAGGTACATTTTCCAATTGTGCCCTCAAAATGCACTAGGACACGAGCACTATGTAATTCTTCCGATGTATAATCGAATAATCCAGAACACGAAAAATGCTCAATACTCCAATATACTTGGTTTTAAGCCCTTGCACGCATTGCCCATGACATGTCACATGTCTATGCTTCTTTGTTCAGTTTTGAGGTGACTGTTCTTGTGGTGCTTATCTGGTTCTTACATCTACCTCAGTACTGTGACCACCTTTCTCATCGACTAGTGCAGGGCGTGACGTGCGCTTCTCGTTAACCCAATTAACGCTGGTGTGCATTCCTGTTTCATGTAGGAGAGTACGAGCATCGAATTGGACTCGTTCAGCAGGGTCTCGAACACAGGAGGATCTCGCGCTGAGCCTGAGAGTGTAAACTGTGGCGGTTTGAGGAGGGGTCATTATATACCCTTAGCTCCGTTCGCATATGATGCAAGGAGTGAAAAAACTTCTCGTTTTTTTGTAAGCATGTTTCTCAAACAATGTGTTTTTTATATAAAAAAAATTTTATCTAAAAGTTGCTTTAAAAAATCATAGTAATTTATTTTTCAAGTTTAAAATAATTAATACTTAATTAATTATACGCTAATGACTTATCTTGTTTTATATGATCTTCTTCTTTCTCTTCACTCACCTTTAAACTATAACTTAGTTGCTGTGGAATATTTAGATGATTGTATATTAAATATTATAAACATAATGGATTAATATATATTAAAATATTATGAAAATAATATGGTGATAATGATTTAATATACTTACATGTTGAGCTCTAGAATATAATAAATTATAGATAATGTGTTATACTCTATATAAGTTTTAAGATGTTTAGGATAATAATTATTAGCGAATGATGATGTGATATATTTGCAAGCTGAAATTTAGAAGCTAATAATTGTCATTAGTTTTTAACTATGTAGGAGATATAGATTCTGTTTACTATGGAAGGGATGCGGGGCTCTGTTGTGGTTGGCTGACAAGCCGACCATGTCGACGGCGAACCGGAGATGCGGGAGGTGAGAGAAGAAAAACGAACCAACTGGCATGTACGAGAGCCGGAGCCACCACTTTGTAAATACTAGTTGAGCCGGGCCTTCAGTTTTACCGGTTCAGAAGGGGGTCGGAGTTTTCTTCTCCGACCCCCCAGTTTTCCCAGCTTGATCGTCTTTGATTATTCGTCGCGCTAGCTCTACGTTTCTGGCATTGATTACGTTACGTGGTGCTTGATTTTTCTTTTCTTGACCTGGATTGGTTATCTGGTTTGGTGGTGTGCATGGTGATGGTGGGGATGAACCTATCGATATCCTTCACCTCCATAGCTGCATAGCATCGACCTTAATTTTGCTGTGTTAGTTGCTTACATATATAGCTCTACATATCACAGTGAAATCTTCGTCACGTCAATCTTATTTTCTTGACAGCTTAATTTGGCGAACAGAAGCTTGAATATGCAATTCTAGATGTATGTTTCAAAAGTACGCAATGCATTACAGGTCGAAAATTCATGCAACAATTGTACCAGACAGGAAGTAAATAATTAAATGGAGATCAACGAACTAATTGTGAGCTTGGAGCAGCCAGCTTGTTTGTTGAATTGCATGCGCTAGAGATCGTGACGCTAACCCTATTAAACTAAGTTAAAGAGACCATCAAACCTTTTTTTTTAAAATAAATTCATCAATTAATTATAGTTACACATATTTATGATTAAGTTATATAAATTTATAATTAAAGTTGTACATGGTCGATAAGTTAGATACAGTTATATATATTTATAACTGAGTTATATAAATTTATAACTAAAATTGTACGTGGTTGATAATGTCACTTACAACAAGTTAAAAATACAATTACTGAAGGTATAACTTAAAACTCACTTTCCTGTCTCAAATTTTAAAATTCCATCTAACGATCAGCATTTCAAAATTTCATCTAACGATCAGCATTATTATTTAATAAAATCTAAAAAAATCAAACCTTTAATCAATAATAAATCTTAAATCTGTTAACATCTGGTGGGAGAGAGAGAGAGGCGCTCTACTGCAAGGCTATGCCTTTTTGGTGGCTTGGGCCGAGCACGCACAGCCGTAGTAGCCCACACAACATCTTGGCGTCTAATGGCCCAAGAGCTTTCCATATTAAATCCGTCTTCCATTGGTAGTAGTACGTTTACACCAGATTCAAATTTGCGCCGGGCAAGGTCTCGGGCTGTGTTATAAAAATAGACAAGACTAGGGTCGGACGATCACTGTCAAAATAATAGACAGTAAAATGTTGCAGTTAATCGTTAGTGAAAACATAAGTTTTACGTTATGAAACAAAAAATTAGGGGTTGTTTAGATGCATGACTCAATTTGCCAAACATTTTATGCTAAGGTATGGTATGCCATATATTTTGTGGCTAAGAAATCTTCAGCCACATGTTAGGCAAAAATTGGCAAGAAAGTATGACTATGACAAGTAGGCCACCATGCTAAGGAATTATGGCATGCTAAATATGTGGCAAGATAATAAACACCGGTCTAACTTGATCAAATCTACTTACCAAATATGTGACAAAGTATGGCTTAGAACCAAACTCGCCCTTAGCCTTCAAACATTCAAGAGATATGTGAAACACAAAAAAAAATACTAGCCGTAACATTTCGCTCTCATACATAAAACATCTAATTTTAATGGTTGCAACATATTTTTTTTATAAAAATATAATTGCATGAAATCTTACTCTAATTAAATCTGTAAAATATTTAATTACAACAAATATAATAGTATAATTAGATAAAAGAATAATTCAAAGCTTGCTAATGAAGCCTCATGCCTGTGCGCATAGAGAGAGGCGGGCGTGCATGCAACGTCCAATATTTTGGCCTCAATAGGCGTATGAGTAGAAGCATTTTCCTATAAAAATCGGAGATAAAAAATGGACAAGTCTGAGCGTAGCCCAGATACAATAAGAATAGCATTTTTTATTCCAAATTGAAAAAAGATAAAAAATAATATTCAGTTCATTTTCTTGGGCCTTTTGGCTTTAGGCTAGGTGTCCCAAATAGTGCTAACTAGTTGATAGCCAGCGTGTTGCTGCGGAAATAACAAGAATAATCTAAAACATAAATTTAGTATGAATGATCAATTGGAAGGGAAACATATGCAATATGATGAAACTTTTGCTCCAATAAAACCACCATCTTACTGTACATTTTGTCCAGTCAGATAGCTAACAGTAGTGTGCTTGAAAGACAAAAATCGACTACAATTCGATTGATTCGGATATGAACCGGGGTGCATATTTATCTCATTGATTTATGGGGTAGACTATTACTTTTAGGACTGAAATATAGCACACCAAGTTACTGGAAATAAGAAAATTGGTTCTTATGAACGACACACTGATGGAGCGATCCTAAATTTACCCATTTGAAGTGAACCGATGGAGTGATAGAATCCTACAAAGATGCAATAAAAATTGACATTCATATTAAATAACAATAACAAATGATTGGTCTTTAGTTTAGTAAAATATAGTTGCAAGAAGAACAAAAGTGAAGGACTGAGACCAGTCCGGTATTTGAGCAACTATTTGTCTACAACATTTGATTAAAAGAAAAGGCTTTGTAACTATGAGAGCAAGTAAACAAATAGAGGATAACCTGATGTGAAGACCAATAACCATGCAAGATGCCAAGATAAATAGGAGAGAGACGACCGATTTATTGTATTTGGGTGTACCACCGATGATAGAACATAGAGGTGCAGCAAGCACCTAAAGAGCATATCACGAAGATGTATAGATTGAGGATAATGGCCACCATATAACTTGAGTGCCTGACCATTCGGATGCCCATATGTAGGTATGCATCTACACTCAATATTATGTATTTGTGCTCGTTATTAATTATGACAAAAGCGGAAACGAAAGGTTTGTTGGTCCTTGGATGCTACGACTGGCCGGCGCTCTATTAATGTGAGGCCTGTTGAACGATCAGACGATTCAGATAAAGCGATGACATGGTGCAATATAGAGCAAGCTTTATAGCAATTATGACATGTCACAACATATAGAAAGAAAGGATTGGTGCTCTCTCGGTTTCTCTGGTTTTAAATGTAAGGTATTTTTCACTTTTATTTAAATGCAGGTTTTTTTTGTGGGGAATTTAAATGCAGGTTACTGCAGAGTTTTAGTCACTTGTCCATTTAAATGCAGGTTACTGCAGAGTTTCAGACACTTGTTCACTATTTCTCCCTTGTTGATCAAATGGTATTAATAGGAAATAATTTTTTTTATTACAACGTGTAGGAATATAGAGCAACGTCATTTTAACAGTTGTAAATACTGTATACATGCAAGTCTTAAACGACTTGTATTTCAAGAGTAAATACTTTAGTATCATGGAGTTATGACAGACTCAATATGGCGAATTGTGACATTCCTTTCCCATCTTGCTGGGCAGTGAAATTTGTGGTTGGAAATCCTTTCTATCAATACACAAGTGGCAGTTCCAAATAACTGCCCCCCATTATCTTGACCCCTTTTTTGGAGCCTATTTATATGACCAACTTGGTAGGTTTCCGATGAAGGTTTTCATGTGAAATCAGCATCTTTGTTTTATGGGAGTACAGCTCGTATTGCTGCTTGCCACTCGGGCAGGCGATGACACACGAGTCCACATTATATAATTGGACATTTGGGCAACTTGACTGGAGTTAAAATACCGAAGGCCCATAATGAGGGAGCAAAATTATCAAAATAATTCCTAGGACGTCGTCGCCTATTCCCATTTCTGAGGCGCAGCATTGCACTTAACATTAGGATTATATTGGTACAAGTTGAAAATTTGTATTTCATAAGTACATTATAGCATGCGTTTTTCTGTTATGTTTGGTGTGAAAAAAAATTGCCATAATCATCATGGCTTTTTGCATATTTTTAAATACAGCGGCAGGGATAAAATAGAAATATGGTAGAGGTCATCTTCTTATTATTATTTTTCTTTTCTTTGAAATAGGACCAAATATATTAATAAGATAAGAAATTACAATTGTATTATTACAAGGACAAGAAATATAAAATCTATTAAAAGAGAACAAAGAGACTCCACACATTGGATTGTCACGAGGTATGAGCAAACCAGTGCAATGATCAACTCTAGCCTGCACAAAAGCACATAAATGGACACCCACCACTTATTATTTTTCCCATGTGCTCTTCTAATTTCAACATTAGCTCCAGGTCTGAAAACCACATGACTGATTGACTGCAAGAGCACACACCCAGTACGCCACCGACCAAAATGTATGATATGATATACTAGTAGTATTCTTATGGAGAGAAGCTGACAAGATAGTTGTTGATAATTAAGCAGGGTCTGCATGGGTCACAAAAGGACATGGAAAGACAATGGTCCAAGCATGTAGAAGCAACACAGCAACATCTCTCTGCTAAAAGACATGCTTTGGTTGTAGTGGTAGCTTAAACTACGGTTCAGATCACTTGGACTGCTCCTTCATCATCAACCCCCCAACTTTGGACGTATTATGTTCAGCCGCACATATGCATGGTTGAAAACCCTAAAGAAACCGAAGACATGCCAACACATCGAAAGGTGATGGCTGCCTCCACTCTTAGCTGAGACTAATATATAGTAGGACCTTGTCAGGATAATAGTTGACCTGTTCCATCCAACTCTTCTCTTAATGTTTTTTATTTTGTGCTTCTCTTTCCAATCATCTTTTCTTATGACAGTCAACGGTGCTCTTGGATGGAGATTAGTTAGGCAGTTGCGTAGCTTAAAGATAGAGTTTTTTTTTTGTGGTAGGATCATTATTGTGAGATGCTAGTAATAGCTTTGACCATTGTCTTAATTGGCTCCATAATGCATCGATCGTAGTGCACATCACCATCACTAAGCAGCCAGTTCTAGCAAATATTCTCAACGTTTGAAAATATAAGAGTATTAGTGTCTATACGATCTCTAATATTATAATTTAATCATTGGTTTTTTTATAATATATCATCAACAATCATAAAATTAATATCATATGAAAATATTATCAAATACGAATACAATGATACTGTATGTATAACATTAAACACATATATTTTTAATTTAATTATTAATTAAAAATTTTAAATGTTAACTTTACAGAAAACAAAAATATTTTATATTTTTAAACGGAGGGAGAAGGAAGGTACAGAGGGCAGAAGTTGCTTCCGTTGTCCAAAAATCTACTCCCTTTCCTTTTGGAACCAATGAAAAATTACCGTTCTTGACTAGCTTATTACTAGTAAACTCACTCTGATAGAATTTAAGAAATTGAGAAAAAAGTAATGTTTTTTCCAACAAATTAATCTACCAATGTCTGAGATAAACAGCAGAGGATTTGTTAACATCACTAAAGGTTAGGATAAACACGATGAATAAGACTAGGGAATGTTGGCTGGCAGCTGTGGCGAGGACTTGTTAACATCACTGCAATGGAAAGTTTTTTCATCCTTTGAGGGGATATCTACTCATTTTTGTATGTCATTCGAAAGATCATCAAAAAAATTTTAAAAAAATTGACAAGATACATCCATATGTGATATGTCACTCCACAAACATGCAATATTAAATTCGGCTTATACAAGTAGATAAAAAATAAACCGTCTATTGATCAAACGTTTGAAAAAAATCAAATCCATCAATCAATTACAGTTATACAGATTTATGACCGAGTTGCATAAATTTATAATTAAAGTTATACGTGAGCGATAAGTAGATACAGTTAAATATATTTATGACTGAATTACACAAATTTATAACTAAAGTTACGCGTGATCGATATTGGCAACTATAGTAAGTTGAAAGTGCAACTATAACAAGCTAAAAGTGCAACTTGAAACTCGATTTCTCTGTTCCGAATCTCAAAGTTCCATTCAATGGCCAGCATTGTTATTTGATAGATTCCAAAAAAATTCAAACGTTTGATCAATAGCAGATCTGATAAAAAGTAACAAATTTGATTTTTGTTTCTACTTATACGAGTCGAATTTGAACTTGCATGTTTGTGAAATGATATATCACATATTAACCTATCTTTTTAATTTTTTAAAATTTTTTTAGTGACTTTTTAGACGACATGCACGTAATAAGTGAATATCTCTTCGAGGGATAAAAAATCACTTCCCACTGCAATTTCCAATAAATTTGTCGCTACTAGCTCTTCATAGTGCTGAACGTTTTCATTTATATTCAGATCAACGCCTGATCGTCATCCTTGAGACCTGTCAATTGAGTTAAGTAAAAAAACATATACTCCGTATATGGATGTTCGTCATCGCCTCATAGTCTACTCCCATATTCATGCATCGATACACAAAACAATAGACACTTGTGGCAGATAAATTTTCATCGACTCAATAGAGACACATGACGCAGTGATGGTACTCAGAAAAAATAACAAACAAACATGGGCAAATGGCATAAACTGCAGCAGTCGTGACGGGTGATAAGCTCATCAGCCAGGCACATCCAAAACAATTCACAAAAAATCCCAACATTTTGTATCTTACTCTTTTCGTTTCAGATTACAAGTCGTTTAAACTCTTTTAAATTTAACCAAGGTTATAAAAAAACATAGTAATATTTTCAACAAAAAAAATATGCTATAAAAATATATTCAGTTTTGGATTTAATGAAACAATTTGTCATTATAAATATTGGTATACTTTTTTATAAATTTAGTCAAACTTAGGGGAGTTTGACTTTGACTAAAATCAAAACGACTTATAATCTAAAACAGAAACGGATGTACTACATAACCTATCATATTAACTTGTTGATAAACTGTCTGACGCATGCTAACTTGCTAATGGTGGATACAGACGTTAACTGTAAGAAAAAATTAATTTCCAGAAGACCATAAGGCTTTACAGTTCTATTGGTCGGCTTCGGATAGATCGATCTACTAATTGACAAGAGCTATAGCCAAGTGGAAGACACGCCCTACGTGGAATATATCCATCCCATACAGGCGAGCTGTCCGTTTTAGCTATGTGCATGCATTTCGCCAATGCCTAGTTGCACAATATGAAACATTGGCTTGCGTCGAATCAGCTGGCAGTGTGTGAATTATTCTGGCGATGCATGATGTGCCCATAATATCCAGGGTAAAATGATGCTACCAATCGACGTTGACGATTTGCACACCACAAAGTGGCCAAAATAATTAAGGTATTGGAAGCAAGTGTAACATCAATATCACTCTTCCCTCTTTCTTCTACTATGTACTAGGTACCGAGCTATATTTCTAGGCTGGGCCTTTTTATCCGGGATTTTGTGCTTCAGTTCATGACTATGGTTTTAAAGGTGACGTGGCATATAGAAATACAGAAATAAGATAGTATAACAGCACTCTTAATAAATCGTATGAACAATATTCACACCGATCATAAAAAGATACTTTCTTCGGTCATATATAAATGACCGGAGGGATTACTATTTTTTATCGGCATGGCCCTTAAAATGTACAAGACGATTATTTTGATGTAGTACTTAGCTCTCGTGCTTATGCTTCCACCATTGCACACCAGTCGTAGGTTCTAATAAGGGGAAATCTATGTACAAAGTAGTGCATATGCACCTTCACCTCCTGTTGGCAGTTTGCTTTGAGATTCATGCATAGAACACAAATTTTAATAAAGTATAGTATTGCATTCCTTTGCTCAGTACAGCACAAATTACAATAAAACACCCAATGGCTTAGCCTGTAGGTGCACATACACCTATGTCGTAAAAATCATCTTCTGGTATAATAATCTAAGAACTTTTATACACAGGATTTCATACTTTAATTTGATAGCTATGATTTTAAAAAATGACTCAACATATAAAAAATGTAACATTATGTGGTGAGTAAATTTTACAAAATCCTGGTTTTGTACAACTTTTCTCTAAAACACATGTTTAAGGCACACCTTTTGTCTTCAAGGAAAAAAAAAAGACAAACCTTTTGTGCATGGAACATGGGTTGTGTCCAGTGTCCAACTCGTCCCCTTGCAACACACCACCACGTCCACCTCGGACCCATGTGCGCCGCGTGTTGGATGCTGCGTCCTGTTTAGCAGCGCATGCATGGGGGACGAGCATACAACGTCGCCATCCTCTTTCATCTCCACTTGAAAAATCATGGATGGCTGCAGTGAAGGCATCATTGATCTCCACTTACGTCCAAATCTCGACTTAGAGCAAAGCTAATAAAAGAGCCGCTATTAACTGTAATGGATTATTGGAGCTAATGTGTACAACAGAGAAATCTTTGTTTGTTGTAACACAAATATCCTCCATAGTCACATCTCTACCTCTTTTTTCTCTCACCCCTTCACTTCCAATGAGGGCGCAAGCGAGCGGCGGCCGGCGAAGGTAGGTGTAGGCGAGGACGGTGACCAGGCAGGCACAGATGAGGGCCTGGCTGGCTCAGGCACGGACGTAAGGGAGGGCGGTGGCCGGCGGACGCAGGTCCGGGCAATGGCCCGACAGGCGCAGGCGAGGACGGCAGCCAGCGGACACAGGCGCAGGCGAGGGCGGCAGCCGACAGGCATGGGCGAGGGTGGTCGGCGTAGGCAAGGACGGCCCCACACCGGCTTCTTCTCTCTTGCCCTCTCTCCTCCAGGCTATAAAAAAATCTTATATAAAACTTTTATATTTAGCTATTGTACTTGCTGTTATTGTTAATTCGTCTCCTCCCACACATAACTTCGAATCCTGATGGACACCTTGGTCCAATGGGCATCAATGCACCATATGGACCGACTTCCATCTGCACGGAAACTGAACCCACGATCAGCGTGGAAACGTCCAATCCACTGCATCCACGGAAAAGGGCACGATTTCCTGTCAAATTCCGTTCAAAACGATGAAAAAGACCTGAGATTTTCGCCCAAATCACACAAAGCTCGCTAAGCTCTAAACTACATAGATTAATTTCTAAGAGTATATGACTTGGCAGTAAACCACTCAAGGGTATTGTGGTTAAAATGAATTGTATGAAAATGTGGTGGAAGACAATGACATGTAATTAAAGTACAATTTAAGCCGCATATATTTTTTTTGCTTTGGGCACATGGAATTAACCACAGCGCCAACGACAGGCACATGGATGACCACCTTGCAAGGACAAGCCCTGAGAAGACATGGCCACATTTTGATTCGATTCCACTGAAGTAAGTGGCCGGGCACATCAAAAGGTCCGTAAGAAATACGTATCGATTTCTGTACCTACTACTTCCTTTTGGCGAAATGAGATCCCAATATACCCTCCTCTTTCCGTAGCAAAAGAAGGTACCGATCGATATGTGCATCTGTACCACTTCACACGAAATTCTCTTGCTGATTGATGAACACCAATCACCACATGTCCAGGCCTCCTAACTGTGGCCGTGATCGCATCATATCTTGCACTTTCTGCACCATCCATATATATATCGGGTGCTTGCTGCATGCATCGATCGATCGTTAATCAACAGACGCTTTTGACGCCATGCATGGCTTTTGTGGGATTCGATCGCCTAAATAATTGGGGTTGTATAGATCTTACCCTTAGATCTCGATACCGCTTCGGATTTTCCTCATTTGGTTCTAAACCAAGCCTTTTTTAAATAAAAACAGTGAGACCAAGTTGATCCAATCCAATTGCAGACGAAATATGCCAACCTAATGGCGACGTTTAACTGCAAGATGATGGCCTATAAGCGCGTGTACAGACGAGGTATCGGATTATATTTGTCAATCCAACAATGCTTTTGGAAGTTGACAAAAAGCCACCAAAAAACTTTTGCAGTGTCTTCCGCTTATACTACTCCTATAGAGCTTTGATGCTCTTTGCTGCAAGTGCATGTATTTGGCAGCAGAATTCACTGGTGTCACAGTCCAAAATGTCAAACAGCCCCAAGTCTCGCGCATCTCTCCCTCCCTTTCTATGGGAGAAGGCAAGAGGATTTGGTAAGTATATAAGAATAAAGCTGGGGTCTCTCTCTCACTCACTTGAAGACAACCTTCAGAAAGTGTAGTAGTAATTTAGAGGGAATTCATGTGATGCGATGACGAAATTTTATCACACACGTAAGTGACACAATTCAAATTTAGTTCAATTGTTCTTGGAAGGGAAACAATTCGTTGCGTTCCAAATATTACGGCCCTAGTGAGCTGACTTGTCAGTTTCTTGCTTGATAGTAACACAATAATATGTGCATGTCAACGACGGAATACAAAATAATCACGTATACTTGTACTTGCTCTTCCACTGAAGATCATTTCTCATCTTTTCTTTCGGAACCACCCCACCCTGGGTCATGGTCTTATGGAGTCACATTTCAACCGACTAGATCATGTGATCAACAGAGTTTTCCTTACTGTTTGGGAAGGTTACTATCCATCTCCATCCACCATGATACGGTAGTTATTGCATGGTTACCACAGTAACCACCAAAAATCACGTGAATTTTATCTTAAAAATTTAAATTCAAACTTTGTAAATCTTACGGTAAGATTATGGTTAGCTTGCGATAATCATACGGCGGTTTTTAACTTAAAGAAAAAAAAATCAAAGGAAAAAATCACAAACCCACATTTAACAATAATAAAAATGCCATAATATAATATCTATAACTACAAAGATTATAGTGACCACAGTATAATGTCCATGAGTATCAAAACTAAACTTTGAGCAACACTAGCTTGTAGTCATGGTAAAATATAGAGTTAACTTAGTATTTTTTACAAAATTTATCATTAGATATTATTAGAAATCATATACTACTTCTAGGATTTTTTTTTCTATTTTTCCAAAAATTTGAACAGATTTCATTAAATCCTAATACCGGTAATCCTTACGGTACCCTGATGATAGCCAAGGTTACCGGCTGTTTGGAAAAGCCAGGTGACCAAGCAATGTAACATTCCCGTTTGGCCGTCCACCTAGAGTCAGTTTTACTTATTCCCGTTTGGCCTAAGAAAGAGAGGTTTTTCATTGATTACTGTAAAAACTGATCTATCACCTGTGAAATCTCGAAAACTACTGCGGGGTACTTAAACCAGCCTGACCACATTCAAATGCACAGCAGTACAGTACTTGGAGGACATTCAAGTCACAGTACACAAAATGTTTTCAACGCAATAAAACTACTTGGAACAGTACTGTGGCCAGCAGCTCTTGCAGACGAGTACAGATGGACCCTCTCTGAAACGAAACGAAACCCATGCCAAGAACCTGCGTGCTCTTTGATGAACCATCCAAAGGACGAGTCACCGTTCCTCCCAAGCAGGGCTCGTCGAGGCATCTTTTCATCAGAGCCTCGCGAAAGGCTGACCCAATCCTGCAGCTGCAGTGCAGCCTCGCCAGCAACACTGATCCCAGTAGCCTAGCTGTAGGCGAGAGCCAGTGTCCGAGCCAATCCATCTCTGCAAACAAGCCAAGGGAAATATATAGCCAAGCCACGTATACGTACTAGCCTCTGCCATAGGCTGCACTGCAGTATACTCCACTCTCGAAACCCATGTGACCGTGCGAGAGCAAGTGATGGGTACAGGCGTGGTAGCACCAATCTGGGCGGCTTATCTCGAAACCCAAATTCTCCCGTGTGCAGTATCCGTTCCATTCCCGTCCGTCGTGTGCCTGTCGCACGCAGGAGTCAGGACAGGAAGAGCCAGATTTATGGGGACCCACGGCGCAGTGGCACGAGACGCAGCACCGTCCCGTACGTGGACCCGCGATTTTTCAACGGCACAACCTGAGCGTATCAATGCCTCTGTCTCCCGGAAAAGAGAACGACATGGGATCGTATTATCCAAAGCGTCGTCCAAGACCTTTCCGTTCACTTGTTGATCGCCAAAGTCAAAAAAAGGGTATCACCGTCCACCGACCGAACCAAGGTCGCTACCACGACCGTCGACCGCTCGGTTTTTCGCCGGGAGGGATGGGGGCGAGCACCGCTGCACTCACCGTCACCGGCCAGTGGGCTAGCCTAGGCGCCACACGAAGCAGCAGCGTCGCCGAAAGGCCGGGGCGAACCCCAAAAAGCAGGGGAATTCTGCTGTTTCGCGCGCGAGAAAACAACCCAAACCCGCGCGACCCCCGCCGCGGTGGACAAGGCCGCAGCCGCGCGGCATGGCAAGCGCGCGCGCTTGGATGCATGGGACCACACGATCCGCCGCGGCCTCTCCCCTCCAAGTGGACCAACCCGGCCGCGCCGGTTTGCGGCTTGCCGAATCCAACACCGTGTTACCCTTGTAATGGTGTTCGCTTATGCTCCTTCCTTCAGGCTTCACCCCTTTTCATTAGCATATTTTTTAAAACATAAAATAATATGTTTTAAAAAAACTTTTTATATAAAAATATCTAAAAATTAAATAGATTAATTTTTTAAGTTTTTAATAATTAATACTTAATTAATTATATGCTAATAATATTTTTTTTTTACGTGTGATTTATAATACAGCACAATCCCCGGCTTATTTAAGCGCGCTTCGCCGCGGCCCTATGACCTGTGTACTCCTTCGCGGCTGCTACTACGTGTGCACAATGTCAAGCGAGTATTACTACTACTACATAGCAGGACCAAGCGAGCGTTCGTCGTCTGCGTGTGCCTCGTATACGCACAAGACTCAGGTCTCCAACCCCATGCTGAGTTAGCTAAAGCCAACCCCTCATGCTATATACAAAAAGCCCCAAGCAAGAGCATCCAAGAGAATTTTCAGGCGGGTAGAAACAAAAATCAAACCCAGTTGCGCGCAAAAAAACAAAGAGAA
Organism: Oryza meyeriana var. granulata; assembly: GCA_003991445.1. Taxonomy (NCBI): domain Eukaryota; kingdom Viridiplantae; phylum Streptophyta; class Magnoliopsida; order Poales; family Poaceae; genus Oryza; species Oryza meyeriana. The sequence continues at coordinate 476,175 of RYFJ01000207.1, forward strand.
GCAGAGGTGAGAGATAGACATAGAGAGAATTCGGGAGATGTGTGGGATGGAAGCAACAAGCACATGAGCGTTTTGTTGTGATCAGCGTATTAGGAACGGACAAAACAAGGTCATAGGCGGCCTAATCAGGATTGGGGTCTCCTTGGGGTGCTAGTTTTCCTACATGACCAGCGTTGCCAGCAGGATTGCCACGCTCGTGCGTGGGTCTCCCACTCCCACGGCCGCGGGCGGCGCGCGCGCGGCGGCGAGGCAGTCATTGCGGGTCCAGCGGCGGCCGTGCCGTGCCGGAATGGGTGCTAGGTCGGCCGATTCTTCTGGAGGCGAGGATACGAGGATGGTGGTGATCGTCGGCGCCACGGGCACCGGGAAGACGAAGCTGTCCATCGACGCCGCCAAGGTGCTCGGCGGCGAGGTCGTGAACGCCGACAAGATCCAGCTCTACGCCGGCCTCGACGTGACTACCAACAAGGTGTCCCTTGCTGACCGCCGCGGCGTCCCGCACCACCTCCTCGGAGCCATCCGTCCCGAGGCCGGCGAGCTCCCACCGTCCTCCTTCCGGTCCCTCGCGGCCGCCACGGCCGCGTCGATCGCGGCCAGGCGGCTCGTGCCGGTCATCGCCGGCGGGTCCAACTCCCTCATCCACGCCCTCCTCACCGACCGCTTCGACGCCTCCGCCGGTGATCCCTTCTCGCCCGCCGCCGCCAGCCGCCACTACCGCCCGGCGCTCCGGTTGCCCTGCTGCCTCCTCTGGGTCCACGTCGAGGAGGCGCTCCTCATGGAGTACCTCGACCGCCGCGTGGACGACATGGTGGACGCTGGCATGGTCGAAGAGCTCCGGGAGTACTTCGCCACGACCACCGCCGCCGAGCGCGCCGCGCACGCCGGGCTGGGCAAGGCCATCGGCGTCCCCGAGCTCGGCGACTACTTCGCCGGGCGCAAGACCTTCTTCGCGGCGATCGACGACATCAAGGCCAACACCCGCGTCCTCGCCGCCGCGCAGGTGTCCAAGATCCGCCGCATGGCCGACGCCTGGGGTTGGCCCATCCACCACCTCGACGCCTCCGACACAGTCCGCGCCAGGCTCACGCGGGCAGGCTCCGCCGCCGAGTCTGCCTCGTGGGAGCGCGACGTTCGCGGGCCAGGCCTCGCCGCCATCCGGAGCTTCCTCGCCGATCAGTCACCACCGCGCAGCAGCCAGGACGCCGTCAGCGCAAACATCATTGACAATCGCAATGGCATGGACGCGGAGCCTCCTCCACCGCCGCCGCATCCGCTGCTCCGGTTGCCGCGGATGCAATACTGCGACATGGTGGGGTGAGCTCGCCGGCGCCGCACGCCGCCGCTGTCACTTTCGTGGGCGGAGTTATTGAAGTTACGGCGCAAAGGGAGGGAGGCAGGCTGGCTTTGGGGGTTCGAGGGTTTAGGCCGCCAATTTTCCAGTGTCCCGGCGGCGCCCTCCTCTGACACTGCTCGGTGGGCCCGGAGAAAGCAGCCAGTCACATAGAAAGAAGAGACAAAGGTAATTAACGTAGAGAGAGAAAAACACAGAGAAGCTAAGCTAAGCTATGACAAAGTGTTCTTGATTGCAGCAGAATTTGTGAATTTTTTCTTGGAGAGGGGTGATTCATTTCATCTCTCCCCTCCTAACTGCGACACTGTACGTAGTACTCTACTAATCATCTAATTATCCACTGCGTTCAAATTTTGAGATAGATATGAGTACAGTCTACTATTACACCTGTCCTGTTCCATTTCATGATTCCATCAGTGTGTTGCAACGGGTGACCTGCTCCATTTCTGAGCAGAATTTTCTGGTTTGGTTTGGTTGTTTGTGGTGTTTGTTTAATCCATCCTGCTGCTGCTGCTGCTGCTGTTAGCAGTTTGAGGTGGCTAATGCCATGGTGGATGCTTGACATGTTCCATCCATTTTCCAGCTGGTTGTTGTTGGGATGATTGGATGGGTAATGCCACGCTTAGTGTGTGATTACTGATGAGGGGGGAGAAGGATTGTGTTGGGCGTGTGGGTTGGTGCCTGGTGTTCTTGCTGTTGCCAGCTAGGAACAAACAAATTCATCCCCGTCTCCTACTTTTTTTTCTCTTCTGTTTTTCTCTCCAGTTTCCCCGTTGTGTTTACGCGTGGCTGGGCTCAGTCTGTAATAACTTCTACTGCCGTTGTTTCTACCACGCTTGTACTGCCGCACGGTCAACAAAGCTGGAATCCAGTGGCAGTCCGGGTCTTCCATGCACAGATGCTTCTCCAATCGTTCTTAAAATTTTCACTCTCTTTTGGCTTGTTTTCTTGTTTGGATTCTACAATCGCAGTCCAAGGTTTTCTACAACATCAGATTTTCAGCATCAAAATACAGTAATGCCAGATGCTTCCAAATGCAAAATATAAAACGCCATTGTTCTTTCCGGACTCTAGTCCAAAGTCGAATTGATAGTTAGGCTGCTTTGTTTCCCTTTAGTTTCTGTGTTTGTGTCAAGTGTCTGTGGCAGGAGATTGATGGTGCCCTTCAAAATGCCAGATATCATGTAATGTCTGTAAAAACTGCTATAGTTCTGTTAATTTTTTTTACTCGTATATTTCTGCTAATGGAAATGGGGGTATTGCACTTGTTAAAAAAAACCTAGATAACTACATTATGGTTGGTTACTGTTTTTGATGGAACCTATGAGGTTTGGCCTACCTTTTGAGTTCTAGTCAAAGAACAACGAGTGTAGATAACGGCCCGCCCCTACGTATCAGCTGTAACAACGAACGAACTCCTTTTTTTTTTTTCTACAGATCAGTTTTTTAAGAAGGAAGATAAACAGCTCGCTTTCTAGTTTTAACGAGACAATAATGTAAAGAGGTACCATCCTTTTCATGGCGTTTAACAGATAATAAATTGGTGGATCAAGAACAGATTGCATAAGGGATTTACATCATATCTCCAGCGATCACAGAAATAGAAGTGGGTAAAATAAACGCAGCAAAACAAGGAACTCCCTTTCTCGATTGGCGATTATTCCTCGGACGTGACTAGGAATTGAACGCGTGATGGGCAGCAAATCGTCGGATAGTGTTACAGCGCATTGTCAAAAAAATGTTTAAGATGTTTCATCACTCACTAAAAAAGTTTTAACTAGATACAAAATATTCGAAAAGCATACTGATCAAGGAATCAATATGCGCAACATCCAATCAAAATAGAATGAAACGCTCTAATATAACAAAGGTAAAAAAAATGCATTGCAACAATCGTCAAAAATCCCAAACATGAAGATATACTCACTGCACCAACTCTAGGAGCTCGCGGACGGTGAACAAGCTTCCAAGTCAGGGCCGGACGCTGTGTCCCCGCGGCCACCGAAAAGAAGCCCGACGGTGAACACCACTCCACGTCGTGTTTGGGAGTCGCCGCCGCCGCCATCGAATAGCCAGATCTGGGAGCTCGAGCACAAGCCGCTGCCCAACACGAAGCCTGCGCCATGGCATCCGCGTTGATGGCGAACACGGAGCTCCTGCACGTGGGGCCGTGCACGTCGTCGCTGATCCAGCGGTGGCGGGACATCGAGGCCATAGGGCCCTCCACACCGTGGCCATGTGACCCGACGTCCGACAACGACGGCGGCCGGCTCTACAGTTTCGATGGCCCTAGACGAACTCGGTGCTATAAGTCTTTTAGGCTAAATTTTTTTTATCTTATAAAATGTACTTTATAACCCATGCGTCCTCTAAATTGAAATAAATAAACATTATTAATATAACAAACCAAGCAATTATAATATTGTGGAGGCCATGGCCCCGGATATCTCATTACCAGCATATGGGCCCGAGCATATGGGCCACTCGGATAGAGAATGGGCCGAATCATGTAATTAGAGATAAGATAGCACCCGGCAGATTTTACCTTGTACGATAAGGAGTAACAGTCTTAGTCGGATAGATTTCTATCTCTAATAAGAAAATCTCTTGGCCGTATCCGGCTGGGATCCTTATCATGTACCCCTGTCCCCTAGTATATAAAGGGAGGCAGGACGCCCTATGAGGGCACGGAAGATCATTGATCACAAACCACCTCAGAGGAATAACACCTCAACTGGACGTAGTGTATTACCTCACATCGGGGGTCTGAACCAGTATAAATCTTCTTTGTGTTCCTCTGCAATCCACCGAATTCACCTTCGCCGAGTAGCCCTATAGTTTTATTACCGGTGTAAAGCATCGACAGTTGGCGCGCCAGGTAGGGGCTCTGGCGAATTCTTCATCAGCAAATTCGATGGAACCAACAAACGGAGTCGATGGCAATAAGTTCTCCCTTGGAGACAAGATTTCCTTTGGAAGCCTCGATTTCGTTGCTGACCAGATCGGCAACCTTACCTTGACCGGAACAGATCTAACCCAGCCGGCCGAGGAGCCAGCCGACGTAGTGCCAGTCAGCCCACAGGATGTCGCGATCTCCTTCCACGACTTACTGCGGCAGTCCTTCACATCGCCAAGCGGCCAGCCCGGGTTGGGCCGAGAAGGAGAGAGATCGTCAATCTCCCACACGGACTCGGAGACGCTGCGGATTTACATCCCGCACAACAGACCCGATCTCCTGCGGTTCAGTTTAGACATGGCCAAGTGCCGTTTCAGATTGGATCTAGAGAGGTTGGGGTCGTTCTCACTCCGATAAACTACTCGGAGTCCGACTCCAAGTCGGATAACGGTTCGAACGCCAGTTTGGACTCTAGTCTGGCGAGTTTTCTCCTCCCCCGCGAGATCTTCATGGCTTCAACACCACCCTCTAAGGTGCGCCGACTACAACAACAGGAGGAAGCTGATCGCGAGGCTGGCAACGACGGGCTGCGCAGAGCTGGGCAAGCAGCCCAGCAGCAGATTCTCCAAACTAAAGTCGGCGATCACGACGTCTTCGTCACGTCGCAATAGAATGGTGTGGCCGCCGCAACTTTGCTGGACACGCTCCAGCTCGGGCTTGATCACCAGGACACCCCAACTATCGCCAAGATCAAGGCGATGATCACGGCTGCTGCCTGCCAACAACAACAGCAGAAGTCGGGCGACACCCTAGTACCGACTAACCGGTCGGGATCTCCAGCAGCGGGCTCGTCCACATCAGCTCGGCGTCGGGCGGCCGGCTCGAGTCGGCCACGCGAGGAGTCTAGGTAAACTATACTCGGCAATACTAATAACAATAACCGGCGCCATCACCAGTATGATCGCCGGCCTAATCAAAACCTCCGAGAGCGCCTACAACATGACCTTCGCCATACTATCAGCGCCCGGCACCGCGAACGACAAGAAGATGAGCGCCACCGACTGGAAGACGAAAATGAGCGCTTTGGCCTCCATCATGAGTGGTTTAACCGCCGTGGTCGAAGCCCGAGCCCCCACGAAGACGAAGGCATCCCAGCTTTCACTCGGGAGCTACAGGACGTCCACTGGCCGACTGGTTTTAAGCCCATTGGGATTGAAAAGTATGACGGCAAGACAAATCCCGAGTCCTGGCTCACCGTATATACCCTAGCAGTTCGAGCTGCTGGGGGCGACAACAAAGCCATGGCTAACTACCTCCCAGTCGCGCTAGCTGACTCGGCGAGTACATGGCTGACAGGCCTCCCAAGGCGGTCGATCGGTTCTTGGGGAGAACTCAGAGATCGGTTCATCGCTAACTTTCAGGGGACCTACGAGAGGCCATCTTCAGAGCACGATCTTTATCAGCTGCACCAGAAGAAGAACAAGTCTCTGCGAGATTTCATCAAGAGGTTTTCTGAGAAGCGTAACAAGATCCCAATGATCCGCGACGAGGCTGTCATCGCCGCCTTCCGCAAGGGAGTAAAGGACGCCCCATTCATCGCGAAGTTTACTCGGAAACTACCACCGTCTGTCTGGGCTCTGTTTGACATGGCCAATAAATACGCCGACTCGGCTGAAGTGGTCGCAGAGGCCCTCGACGAGAAGAAGGAGTCCCGACAGAAGGACCAAAAGGCGAGAACCGACAACGAGCCGTCTCAAAACAAGTCTGGCAGCCGCAAGCGGAAGTCGGACAACGAGGTGGCCAACATGGAGCGCACTCAGTCACGGCCCCAGTGGAATAACGACTACCAGAAAGTCATGAGCGGGCCATGCCCTTTCCACCCCAAGGGCAAGCACGCGGCCAAAGACTGCTACATGTTGAAGAAGTTCGCCTCCAAGCAAGCTTCATCATCTGACACCGACAAGGACAAAGACAAGCCAGATCAGGGTCCGGCCGACGATTTCCAAGATCCTCAGGCCGAGCTCAACCACATCTTCGGAGGGCCGTCCGCGTACGAGTCCAAGCGCAAACAAAAGCTAACAACGCGCGATATCAACAGGGTCTCCACGTCGGACACCCCCCAGTACCTGCGCTGGTCAAAGATGGCCATTTCCTTCAATCGCGCAGATCACCCAGATCGGGTTTCTCACCCGAGACGATATCCACTCGTCCTAGACCCGGTCGTCAGACACATCAGGCTGAAGAAAACCCTCATCGACGGAGGCAGCGCGCTCAACATCCTATTCGCCAAGACTTTGGACGAGATGAAGATTCCTCGTTCAGAACTACGGCCAAGTACTGCGCCCTTCCATGGGATAATTCCCGGCCTGTCATCAACTCTACTCGGGCAGATAACCTTGCCGGTAACCTTTGGCACGTGAGATAACTTCCGCACGGAAAACGTCTGTTTCGAGGTTGCCAACATCGAGATCGCGTACCACGCGATACTCGGACGACCAGCACTCGCCAAATTCATGGCCATACCGCACTATACATACATGGTGCTCAAGATGCCTAGACCAGCAGGAGTCCTCTCCCTCCGCAGCGACATCAAGCAAGCCTTCACCTGCGACAAGGAGAACTGCGAACTGGCTCAATCACAAGAGGCAGTAGTCGGGCGCGATAGCATTCGGCAAGCCGCCACAACTGAAGTCGAGCAAGATCAAGTTCCGGCGAAAAAAGCAGCGAAGTCGGGAATTTCAGCAGACTCTGATACGAAGAAGATCCCCCTAGACCCTTCCGACCCCTCCAAGACTGCTCTAGTCGGGACCGGACTCGACCCCAAATAGGAAGATGCGCTCGTCACCTTCCTACAAGCCAATAAAGATATCTTCGCATGGAAACCGTCCGACATGCCGGGCGTACCAAGGGAGGTGATCAAGCACGCCCTCAATGTGAAGACAGACGCCAAGCCAGTCAAGCAACGGCTGCGGCGCTTCGCTCAAGACCGTAAGGATGCTATTCGGGAGGAGATTACCAAGCTTCTCACATCCGGGTTCATCAAGGAGGTCTATCACCCGGATTGGCTGGCAAACCCAGTTCTGGTCCGGAAGAAAAACGGTAAATGGCGCATGTGCGTCGACTACACCGATCTTAATAAGGCGTGCCCCAAGGACCCATTTGGTCTTCCCAGGATAGATCAGGTGGTTGATTCCATAGCAGGGTGCGACCTACTCAGCTTTCTCGACTGCTACTCGGGATACCATCAAATCAGCCTGAGGGAGGAAGACTGCTTAAAGACATCTTTCATCACACCGTTTGGAGCGTACTGCTATATTACAATGCCGTTCGGTTTGAAGAATGTTGGAGCAACCTATCAACGGGCCATTCAGCGGTGTCTGCACACTCAGATCGGGCGCAACGTGGAAGCCTACGTCGACGACGTGGTGATCAAGACCAAGTCCAAAGAAGACCTCATCGCTGACCTAGAAGAAACCTTCCAAAACCTTCGAAGATTCAAGATGAAGTTGAACCCGGAAAAATGCGCCTTCGGTGTGCCATCCGGAAAGTTACTCGGCTTCATCGTCTCGCATCGCGGCATCAAGGCCAACCCGGAGAAAGTCAACGCCATCAAGAACATGGCACCCCCGACTAACCTCAAAGACGTCCAGAAGCTGACAGGCTGCATTGTCGGAGGAGTGAGCTCCAACCGCAGGGAGTCTGGGGACCCCCCTTTGAGGTTCTGCCAGGGGAGTTGTTCATAGGATGACTGCGGCGTCGGGACGATGGCACGTAAGGGAGGCAGGAGAAGTATACAGGTTCGGGCAGCGCGGAGGCGTAATACCCTACTCCTGTGTGTGTTCTATGTGGGAGACGAATGTGGTTTGCTTTGACAAGGAGTTCTCTAGGGATGCTCTGGAGCTAGCCCTGGCTTTGGGAACTAAGTCTCTCTAGAAGCTGAGCTCAATGCAGAAGCCGATGGAACCAGCCTCCGGAACCGGGGCCCCCCTCCTGCTTGGCATGGATCCTCCTTTCATAGTTCAAGGGGAGTCCACACCGCCTAGCTCACATGCGAGGAGGAATCTTTTCTAGGTATGATATGTCTTGTCGTACACGTCCGCGGCCGCCTGCTGAGCCATGCCGGAGTCGGCTCGGGATGTCTTGTCGTCACGTCGCTCAGCGGCTGCGGGCGGCTTGGTCGGGGAGGTGTGATAGCGCACGCCATCGCTGCCAGTGTGGAAAACTGAAGCCCTCTCAGTCAAAAGTTCTCTGACCGTGCAGGGAGCGGGCTCACAGGGGGTCATCATGAGAGCCCACGCATGCCCGACCGGGCGACAGGCGCGCCACGCCCCGTCGCCTCGTTATTAATGCGGGTGGTTGGAGAGCTGATCCACTCGAGTCAGGCTCGTGCCCGGGGCAGAGAGCTCATCGAGCCCTCTGCGCACACGGCGTCGAGCTCCTCAGGGACGGAAGCTGTGAGCCCCGGGCTCGGGGAGCGTGCCTCGGGCCCGGGAATGCCCCAGTAATGGGTCCCGGGAATGCGTCCCTGGACCGAGCCAGTGGGTCCCGGACCGAGGCCCGAGACCGTGGTTTCCGGGAACCGGGGGGCGAGACCCGGGGCCCGGGAATGTCCAGTAATGTGCCCCAGGAATGCGTCCCAAGGCCGAAGCTGTGGGTCCCCGGCCTGGGGGGCGAGACCCGGGACCGGGAATGCCCCAGTAATGTGCCCCGGGAACGTGTCCCGGGACTGAACCAGAGGGTCCCGGGCCCAGGGGCGTGGCCCGGGCCCAGGAATGTCCCAGTATTGTGCCCCGGGGACGCGACCCGGGGCCGAGGAGGTGGGTCCCGGGACCGGGGGCGAGGCCCGGGCCCGGGAAGTCCCAGTAATGTGCCCCGGGGATGCGACCCGAGGCTGAAGCTGTGGGTCCCGGGACCGGGGGGCGAGACCCGGGCCCCGGGAATATCCCATCAATGTGCCCCAGGAACGCGGCCCAGGACCGAGCCTGTGGCTCCCAGGACTGGGGGGCGGTTCCCGGGAATCTCCCCGGGAACCGGGGCCCAAGGCCGATGCGGGCGGTCGTCGCGATGCGCCCGGGGAAGGTGCGCCCGGGCCCGGGCAGTGCTCAGGCCCCAGGTACTTGGCGGGAAAACGGCCATAGCCGGCCGTTACCGGTGCAGAACGTGGGCTCCGGAGGAGCTGACGTGGCCGAAGATCCACGCATCCCCGGGGTATGTGGGGCTCCCAGTCCCATTTCGCCGACAGTGGCCCCTGGCCCTGTTGCTCGGCCGGAACCCACTCCGGGCAGGAACATGGCCACGTCTTTGAGAAACGAGGGGACGCGGGGCCCACCTGGTTTGACAAAGTTGCGCGGACCCCGGGCGGACCGGGGCCGCTGTCGCGGTTACTGCATGTGCGGCGCCGGCGAGCGCTGCTTGGGCCCTGTTCCCAGAACGGCGGCCGGCTTCTCGGGCCCCCGGGACCATGCCAGTGGCGGTCGCAGGCATGGGAGGAAAGGATATTTTTGTAGGAAGGGTCAGGGGCCGACAATGGCGCCGCCAGCCCCGGCCGCAAGCGGCACCGGGGCCGCGCTGATGGGGCCGCCGCGTCCCGCTACGCCCCCGCCCTTGCCGAGTCCGGTAGTGAGCATCGAGACCGCGGCGGCCACGCCGGAGCGGGCTGTCGCGGAACCAACGGGCGTCCCTGCTGCCGGAGGAGAGGGGGATGCTAGGACCCAGCCATCTCCTGTGAGGGGGGAGTGGGCCCCGGCACTTTTGGCTGCCCGGCGAACAGGAGCGACGCGCGAACACGCGGCGCTACCCTCCGCGCCGGAGCAGATGGCGATCGGCGCCGGCCAAGTGCAGGCGGCAGCTCGTCGAGAGCGGCGGGAGTCCGCCTGGGTCCAGGCGGATCTCGAGAGTGGGCGGGCAGTGATCGCAATGGTGATGCAGCAGCTCACCGCCCATACGGTCACCGCCGAGATCTTCGTGGCGACCCGCCGGCTGGAGATTGAGGCGGCAGAGGGGCGCGTCGTCCAACTGGAGGGCGCCGCCAAATCCGCCGCCGACGAGGCCTACCGCGCCCGGTCCGAGATGGAGGCACGGGAGAAGGAAATATCCTCCCGGGAGGGACGCGTCCGGGCCCAATAGGCCAGGCTCGCGACCCGGAAGCATGAGATCACCGCGCGCGAGGAAGCCGTGGTGGTTCGCGAGGAGGCACGAAAAGCCGTGGGCGAGACGCTGCAACGGTGGCAGGGTTCTTCGTCCGCGGCGAGTGCCTCGTGGAGTCGATGACCGACGAGGAGTCCGAGGAAGACGGCAGTCGCCTTCGAACACCGCCCGGGGTACGGCCCGAGGAAGACGAGCGAGCCCGCCCCCCCCCCCGGACGGCAACGTCTCCCGGCCTCCGCTCGTGCTTGCGCTCCGATTTTGCCTATCTTGTACAAGGAGAAAACGTTTGTATATGTATGTAATGATGTTTACATTTTCATACCTTTGCTTATTGTGTCTGTCTGTTTGCTGTTGTTGTTGTTGTTTTGTTTTTTTTTTTGACTTCCCGGGCCCGGGAACGCCGAGTACCAGGCGCCATCCGACTCCGAGCGCCAGCAGCCGCGAACGGCTGTAGCACCTTAGTCCCCTTTCCGGGTCCTGGGGCAACTGCCTGCCCCGGGGGCTCGGTCCCCGGGACGGTTAAGTCCGTCTTTTGGCCCCTGCTGCCCCGGGAGCTCGGCTCCAGAGGGCAGCGAGCGTGACAGTCGCCCGTCCCGGGAACTCGGTCCCCGATGACCGCGAGCAATTGAGCGCGAGTCTTCCGAGCCCGGGGGCATGGAGCGCTATTGGCCCTAGGAGCGCAGCGAGGCCGCGGGGAAAGACTGCTAGACAGAGAGAAAATACGAAAAGATGCCCCGTGTGGGTTAGGTATGGCCGTCGTGCTATGCTCGTGCCCTTTGGCTCACCGGGAGCCCCTCGGGAACCGACCTTGACCGGGCACGGGGTCGCCAGGCAGCGAAGCACCCAACGCCTCGGCCGTGGCCGGGGAGGAGCTGGCCAGGCCGGGCACCGCAGCCCGCCCCGGGAATCTAGGCTGGCCCGACGGGGGGTTATGTCCGAGACCCCGGAGCATCGACAGTGACCGGGGCGCGGTCCACGACCCGACCAACAGGCCTCAGCAACCGGGGCAGCGCTAACCCAGCGGCCCTCGCGCCAGGCCCTGGCAGATTCCGCTTTGCCCCCGGGGCCGAGGAGAACGAAACACATGGCCATACAAACGGGGGAAGAATATAAATTGAGCAATGTTTAAAGTGGGATAAGATTACATATCTGGATGTTGAAAAGGGTGGTGTGGCTCCGCGAGCACAATCCCGGGGCCAGGAGCGCTACCAGCGACCGGACCAAGAATTCGCGCTGGGAAAAGACCTGAGTTGGGGGCCCCCGGCCAGCGTCGAGGTTTGGAAAATCTACTCAAACCTGCCGGAGATGGGTCTAATCTGCACACGAGTGAACTGTGAGGGTATTTGGCTTGTTCCTTTGTCCATTCCATGCTACGAACCGTGACGTCGACCACCTCCCAAAGGCGTCCTCGCGGAGGAAAAGATTACGCATAAGCATTTCGCCCCCTACCTCCGGAAAAAACCGAGCCTGCGGCTAGCCAGGCGGGACACCACAGCCGCCGAGGCTCGGGGCGCCGCACGGAGGGGCGCCACCACGGCCCCGTGGCTGGACAATGCCCCGGGCTTAGCGCATGGGGATATGGTAGCTCGTTGGTAGGGAACTGATGATAATGCGCAAACCCCAACCGCCGCACGGGCGCGGCCCGAATATGCCCCCCAGGGGGTGAGACCGCCACGAACGCAACACACGGAAAAAGACAAAGGGCACGAGACTGGGAAGGATATTAAAAAAGCTGTTTATGGAACCGGATGCACATGGGGGCCCCGGCCAGCGCTGAGATTTGGAGAAATCCGGCACTGGCCCGAGCTCCCCATAACTTACAGGATGTGTTTATGGATAAAATTTGCGAAGGTGCTCGATGTTCCAGGGATTGGGAAGCGGGGTCCCATCCTCCTGGCCCAGTCTTACCGAGCCCGGTCGGGAGACACCGATCACCAGGAAGGGGCCTTCCCACAGGGGGGAAAGTTTATTCTTTCCGGCATGTGTGAGGACACGGCGGAGAACTAGGTCCCCGACCTAGAGTGATCGGGCCCGAACCTTACGCTGATGATAGCGCTTGAGGCTCTGCTGGTAACGAGTGGCGCGGAGCAAGGCGCGCCGCCTGCGTTCCTCGAGGAAGTCGAGGTTGTCGAGCTGCATGTTGTCGTGGTCGGGGCCGTCACTGTAGCGTTGTACCCGGGGAGAGCCGAAGGTGAGCTCTGATGGTAGAACGGCTTTGGCCCCGTACACCAGGAAGAACGGGGTTTCCCCGGTCGCCCGGCTTGGTGTGGTGCGATTCGCCCAGAGGACCGCCGGGAGCTCGTCGATCCACTTGACGCCATGCTTTTTGAGGTTGTTGTAGGACCTTGTCTTGAGGCCCCGCAGGATCTCGGCATTCGCCCGCTCAGCTTGCCCATTGCTAGCAGGGTGGGCAGGGGAGGCGAAGCAGAGCCTGATGCCGACGTCGGAGCAGTACTCGCCGAAAAGCTCGCTCGTGAACTGCGCGCCGTTGTCGGTGATGATGTGGTTGGGGATCCTGAAGCGGCTGGTGATTCCCCGGATGAACTTGAGCGCTGAATGCTTGTCGATGTCAATCACGGGGAACGCCTTCGGCCACTTCGTGAATTTGTCGATGGCAACATACAGATGTCGATAACCCTCGACTGCCCAAGGAAAAGGGCCGAGGATGTCGAGTCCCCAAAGAGCAAAGGGCCAGGACAGGGGGATCACCTGGAGTGCCTGTGCCGGCTGGTGGCTTTGCCTGGCATGGAACTGGCACGCGCGGCAGCGCTGGACAAGGTCGAATGCATCCCGCAAAGCCGTGGGCCAATAAAATCCTTGCCGGAAAGCCTTACCGACCAGGGATCGAAATGCGGCGTGGCTGCCACATCCCCTTCATGGATATCGGCGAGGATCTCGACGCCGGAGTCGCGCGGGATGCACTTGAGCAGGACGCCGTTGGCGCCACGTCGGTAGAGGTCCCCATCTACCATGACGTAGCGCTTAGACAAACGAGCCACCCTTTCCGCTTCCGCATCGTCTTCGGGGAGATACGCTCGAAGAAGATATGCCCGGATTTCGTCCATCCAGGAAGGCGTGTGAGCCCGGCCGCAAGGACCAAATCCTAGGGCCGGGCGTGCATATCTGGCTCGGACCCGGGCTCGGGGGTGGTCCCCTGGATCCCGGGTGAGGTTGCCGAGGGGGCCTCGAGGGCTTCCTGAAAAACCCCTGGGGGAACCGGCGCCCACGAGGACGCCAGCCATGAGAGCTCGTCGGCGGCGAGATTGCGACTGCGAGGGACGTGGTGAAGCCTGAGGTCATCGAAATGGCGCTCAAGCTGCCGCACTTCGTCCACATACATGGCCAATTGGGAGTCCAAGGCTTGGTACTCCTTGGACACCTGGTTGATGACGAGCTCGGAGTCGCCTTGCACCCACAACCGTCGCACCCCGACGGTGATCGTGGCCCGGAGGCCGGCGAGAAGGCCCTCGTATTCGGCCATGTTGTTGGTGGCTCCAAAGTTGAGGTGGACGACGAAACGGAACTCGTCCCTGGCAGGTGACACGAGGACGGCCCCGGCCCTGGCGCTGGGGTGGGAAGCCCGTTTGGCGCAGGAGCCGTCGAAGTTCATCGTCCAGTAGAGGCGCAGATCGGGGGCTAGCTCGGGTACCGGGGATCCAGCGTCCAGCACCGGATCCGGCTCAGGCACCAGCGTCCACTCTGCTAGAAAATCCTCCAGGACTTGGCTTTTGATGGCGTGGCGTGCCTGAAAATGGAGGTCGAACTCGGCGAGCTCGACCGCCCACTTGGCGACACAGCCCATCCCCTCCCGGTTATGCAATATCTGCCCGAGGGGGAAGGTTGTGACCACGGATAACTTGTGCGCCTGGAAGTAATGGCGAAGCTTCCTGGAGGCGACGAGAACCGTGTAGAGCATCTTTTGCGCTTGGGGATAGCGCGATTTGGTGTCGCGGAGTACCTCACTGACGAAGTACACCGGCTTCTGTTGCGTGCTCTCCGATCCCAGCCTGACGGGGGCCGGGGGCTCGGGCTCAGTTCCCCCAGGAGGGAGCGAACTCTCACCTGCGGGAACAGATATGGACCCGGGGCCCGGGGGCCCCGGCTGGAATGTGGTTGGTATGTGCCCGGGACCCGGGGGCCTGGGCTGGGATATAGGATGAATCGAGACGACTTCCCCGGACTCGCTCTCGCCAAGGCGATGTTGTTCGGGTAATCGCGCCCCGTCTGGTTGTGAAAATGTTAAGATTGTTCCGGGCGCCGCGTCCCCCGACTCGCACTCGCCTTGTCGAGGCTGTCCGGGTTCAGGCTTCCCAGAGTCGGGCCCGGCAAGCAGATCCCAGGCCGCGCTTGCTGGGCAAGGGGCGCTCGACAACGAGCGCCGCGCTCACCACCTGTGGGGTTACCGCTATGTAGAGCAACAAGGGCTCATTTTGAACCGGTGCCACGAGGACAGGGGGCGTTGTCAGGTACCGCTTGAGCTCGTCAAGGGCTTGATCGGCCTCATCCGTCCAAGTGAACTGCCCGGTCTTCTTGAGAAGCTTAAAGAAGGGGAGGGCTCGCTCCCCTAGCCTAGAGATGAAGCGGCCTAGTGCAGCCACGCACCCGGTCAGCTTTTGGGCCTCCCGGAGTCGCGTCGGGGGGCGCATGCGGTCGATGGCCGCTACCTTTTCCGGGTTCGCCTCAATGCCACGGCTGGACATGAGGAACCCGAGAAGCCTGCCGACCGGGACCTCGAAGACGCACTTGTCCGGGTTCAGCTTCATTCTCGTGAGTCGAAGGTTGCTGAACGTCTCGGCCAAGTCGTGGAGCAAAGTGGCACGATTGCGCGACTTCAGCACCAAATCGTCGACGTAGGCCTCCATGTTGCGACCTAGCTGCGATTTAAATGTCACACGGACAGCGCGCTGAAATGTAGAACAAGCATTTTTCAACCCAAAAGGCATGCAAACGTAACAATAAGCCCCCTGGGGGGTAACGAAAGAAGTTTTTTCCTCATCCTCCTCCGCCATGTGGATTTGATGATATCCTGCATAAGCATCAAGAAAACACAAAAGGTCACACCCCGCTGTGGAGTCAACTATCTGGTCTATGCGGGGTAGAAGGAATGGGTCTTTGGGGCCAGCCTTATTGAGGTCGGTGTAGTCTATGCACATGCGCAGCTTTCCGTTGGACTTGGGGACGACGACTGGGTTGGCCAGCCACTCTGGGTGGACGACCTCGCGGATGAATCCGGCAGCGAGAAGCTTGTCGATCTCCTCGCGGATGAAGGCCTAGCGCTCAGGGGCCTGCCGTCGCACCTTCTGCCGCACTGGGCGCGAGCCCGCGCAGACCACCAAGCGATGCTCAATCACCCCCCTGGGGACCCCGGGCATGTCCGACGGTTGCCAGGCGAAAGCGTCGGAGTTTGCCCGAAGGAAGGCGATGAGCGTGCTTTCCTATTTGTCGTCCAGTGAACCGCCAATCTTGACGGTTCGGGACGGGTCATCACCGAGGACGACCTCCTTGACGAGATCTGCGTTGCTGGCGATGATGCGCGGCTTGGGGGCACGGGGCAGCGAGGGCCCCGCGCTGCCCGCCGTGTCGGGAGCTGCTGGGGCGATGTCGGCCGCGCGCTGCTAGGCGCACGAGAGGGCGGCCTTCATGTCCCCGAGGACTGTGATCGGGTCCGAGGGGCCCGGGAGCTTCATGGTTAGGTACGCATAGTGCGTAACTGCCATGAACTTCACCAACGCGGGGCGCCCGAGGACCGCGTTGTACTGGAGGTTGCACTCGGCGACGTCGAAGACGATGCGCTCAGTGCGGAAGTTGCCGCGGTCACCGAAGGTGACGGGCAACGAGACCTGGCCGAGGGGCCAAGTGAGGCCCTTCGTAATCCCAATGATGGGCAATGAGGGTGCAAGATTCGTCCCTGGGGCCTTGATCTTCTCAAAAACCCCGGGGGAGAGGATGTTGAGGGCAGCGCCCCCGTCGACGAGGACGCGTCCCACCTTGATGTTGCATATAGTGGGGGAGCCAGCCAGGGCGAGCTGCCCCTAACCGGGTACCCGGGCCGGATGATCTCTGGGGCCGAAGGTGATCGGGGTGTCCGACCACTTCAGCCTCCGAGCCACCACTGGGCCCGGGGTCACGGCCAGTAGCTCGCGCCGCATGGCCTTGAAGCGACGGCGCGAGGAGTAAGCGTGCGCCCCGCCATCGAGGGTGGCGAGGACGTTCTCGGGTTCTTGGAACTCGAGAGGTTGCTCTGGATCGGGAGCAGGCTCGGCCTGCTGCCGCTCCTGCTGGAACTTCTTGACACGCTCAGCCAAGTTCTGGATGGCACGGCACTCCGTAAGGTCATGCCAGTCCGTCTCGTGGACGATGCACCACTTCCGGGCCGCTGCCGGTGACGGCAGCGCACGTGCAGGCTTTTGCCGCTTGCCGCCATTATTGTCGCCGCGGGCAGTGTCGCCCCGGGGGCCACCTGCAGTAGCCAATTCTCAGCGGCCTCCTTGTCCTTCTGGCGCTTCCTCCTGTTCCGCCGTAATACGGAACACGAGGGCTCGCCGTCCTCTCCAGGGTCCCGGTCAGGGGCCTCAGGGCGTGGCTTGTTCCACGCTCGGGCCTCCTCTTTGCAGGTGCAGAGGTTGGCGAGGCTGAACAGCTCGGCCGTGGTCCGGACGTCGCGGGTGCCCAGCTTCTCGAGCATGTGCTTGTCACGCACGCCCGAGCGAAACGCGTGGATAACCGCGTGGGAAGCGATGTGGGGGATGGTGTTGCGGACCTGGTTGAAGCATTGCAGAAAATGCCTCAGCGACTCGTCCCTGCCCTGGCGTAGGGCGTGGAGATCCGCCTCGGTCCCAGGGCGTGGGAAAGTGCCCTGGAAGTTTGCCATGAACTGGTGGCAAAGGTTCTCCCACGAGTAGATCGAACCCTCAGGGAGGTTCATCATCCAGGAGCGAGCCTGGGCCTTGAGGGCGACGGGGAAGTAGTTCGCCATCACCTTCTCATCGCCGCCCACTGCTTGGATGGCGGTGGTGTAGATTTGCAGGTACTCTGTGGGGTCGACGGAGCCGTCATACTTCTCCGGCAAGCTGGGCCGGAACTTGGCCGGCCAGCGCACCTGCCGGAGGCCTAGGGAGAGCGCCAGGCAGCCCAAGCCGTACTGAGCGGGCTCAGTCGACGGACGACGGTTTCCCATCGGGGCGTTAGAGCTGGAGGCCTGGGCCTCGGGACGCCTGGCGGCGTCCGCGCGCCGTTCGCGCTGTCGCTCCAACGTGACCCGGGCGTCCTCATGGGACCGCATCCGGTTTAGCCGGTCACGGAGGTCGCCATGGCCATTCTTGGCCGGAGGCTTGGCGCGAGGCGCCGCGCTTCGGGCTTGGTTCTGCTTCGGGGCGAGGGGCTGGCCCACGCTAGATGTCGCGCTGTCGGCGCTCCCGGCCCCTGCACTACTGTCGGCGGCGACCCGGCGATGGGCCGCGCCTACCAGGTCGGCGACTTCATTGTGCCACCGCCGCTCCCGGCCTCCGCCCCCGGTAAAAGCCTAGGGGTGGCGCAGGAGGGCTCCCTGCGGCGACGCGGACTGGAAGTCGAGATGGCGGCGCGCCTGGAGCGGCGCGTCCGCTTGCGCCTCATGGATGAGGCCGCGGTGGACCCAGCGGGGCACTTGCCGGCTCCCTCCGCAAGGGAAGGGGCCGAGGCCGCACAACCAGGCCTCCGAGGGGCGAGCTCGGCCCGCCGGGCACGCGCCGCGCGCCCCCAGGAAGACGGGGAGGGGGAGCGTGGCGGGCTCGCCACCAGGCTAACGTCGCCCGGCGGGGTGAAGCCGCCAGACTCCTCGTCGGAGTCCCGCGAACGATGACCTCCTGCCATGGAGCGTGCCGGCGTTGGGGACGTCGGCGTGCCGCCTGGAAGTGAAACTCCCCCTACCTGGCGCGCCAGCTGTCGGAGGAGTGAGCTCCAACCGCGGGGAGTCTGGGGACCCCCCTTTGAGGTTCGGCCAGGGGAGTTGTTCACAGGACAACTGCGGCGTCGGGACGATGGCACGTAAGGGAGGCAGGAGAAGTATACAGGTTCGGGCCGCGCGGAGGCGTAATACCCTACTCCTGTGTGTGTTCTATGTGGGAGATGAATGTGGTTTGCTCTTACAAGGAGTTCTCTAGGGATGCTCTAGAGCTAGCCCTGGCTTTGGGAACTAAGTCTCTCTAGAAGCTGAGCTCAATGCAGAAGCCGATGGAACCAGCCTCCGGAACCGGGCCCCCCCTCCTGCTTGGCATGGATCCTCCTTTCATAGTCCAAGGGGAGTCCACGGCACCTAGCTCACATGCGAGGAGAAATCTTTTCTAGGTATGATATGTCTTGTCGTACACGTCCGCGGCCGCCTGCTGAGCCACGCCGGAGTCGGCTCGGGACATCTTGTCGTCACGTCGCTCGGCGGCTGCGGGCGGCTTGGTCGAGGAGGTGTGACAGCGCACGCCATCGCTACCAGTGTGGAAAACTGAAGCCCTCTCAGTCAAAAGTTCTCTGACCGCGCACGGAGCGGGCTCACAGGGGGTCATCATGAGAGCCCACGCATGCCCGCCGGGCGACAGGCGCGCCGCGCCCCGTCGCCTCGTCATTAATGCGGGTGGTTGCAGAGCTGATCCGCTCGAGTCAGGCTCGTGCCCGGGGCAGAGAGCTCATCGAGCCCTCTGCGCGCACACGGCGCCGAGCTCCTTAGGGACGGAAGTTGTGAGCCCTGGGCTCGGGGAGCGCGCCCGGGCCCGGGAATGCCTAGTAATGGGTCCCGGGAAATGCGTCCCGGGACCGAGCCAGTGGGTCCGAGACCGGGCCCAAGACCATGGTTTTCGGGAACCGAGGAGCGAGACCCGGGGCCCGGGAATGTCTAGTAATGTGCCCCGGGAACGCGCCCCGGGGCCGAAGCTGTGGGTCCCCGGCCCGGGGGGCGAGACCCGGGACCAGGAATGCCCCAGTAATGTGCCCCGGGAACGTGTCCCGGGACCGAGCCAGAGGGTCCCGGGCCCGGGGTCGTGACTTGGGCCCGGGAATGTCCCAGTAATGTGCCCCGGGGACGCGACCCGGGGCCAAGGAGGTGGGTCCCGGGATCGGGGGCGAGGCCCGGGCCCTGGGAAGTCCCCCCAGTAATGTTCCTCGGGGACACGACCCGGGGCTGAAGCTGTGGGTCTCGGGACCGGAGGGCGAGACCCTATCCCATCAATGTGCCCCGGGAACACGGCCCGGGACCGAGCCTGTGGCTCCCGGGACCAGGGGGCGGTTCCCGGGAATGTCCCCCAGGAACCGGGGCCCGAGGCCCGATGCGGGCGATCGTTGCGACGAGCCCGGGGAAGGTGCCGCCCGGAGCCCGGGCAGTGCTCGGGCCCCAGGTACTTGGGCGGGACAAACGGCCATAGCCGGCCGTTACCAGCACGGTCGGTGCAGAATGTGGGCTCGGAGGAGCTGACGTGCCGAAGATCACTAGTCCTCGGGGTAATGTGGGGCCCAGTCCCGTTTCGCCAACATGCAATGGCGCCCGACTATCTCCTAACGTTATTTTCCCAACTTGGGCCGAATACCCGGCGGAAATTCGTCGCGGCTTCAGAGCGCGCGCAAGAAGGCGCGTACAGATCGGGTGGCCGAAGCATCGAGCACCTCGGCTCGCGAGCCCCATCAAAGCGTGGTTTCGAAAGTAGCCTCTTAAACAATTTCTCACTTCAACCTCCGTGTTGGCGTCATCTGCCCAAGAACCGCTAATGCTATAGGGCGGTCTGGCGGCAACTACTCAGTTAGTCAGCACGGTGCTGGTGGTTGAGGATGCCGGAACCAGGAGTGGGTCACCTTCAGAAACTACAACGGCCAAGTTTACTTTGTTAGCGAGGTCCTTGACCAAACTCGAAGACGAGCATATCCTGCGAAGTGGCCAGCAAGCTCCTCATATGGCCTACTCATTACAGTCCGGAAGCTGGTGGCCATTATTTTCAAGAAGCATCAAGCCCAAAGGTTAAGTGGTCCACAGCGTTTTCCACTCGGGGATGGGGTCCTTCCACAATCGCGAGGCACCGAACCGAATCGCTAATGGCGCCACATCGCAGCTTTTGACTGCGCGCTACCGTAGCCAGGCCCACCTGTCCCACGCCACAGACATGCCGGCATTAAATCACAAGCTCTAGCCGACTTCGTGGGCCGGGCCCGGTAGGTGGAGCACGGAAGTCAACTGACTCTGGACATCAACAGCAAACGCTACGCACGTACTGGGAGCAATGTACCTTATACGCGTTCTTTCGACGGATCAAGCGAGAGCATCCCGAGAGCTTGGAGTCTATTGACGTCCCCACTTGGCGGAAAAACTGAAGTAGGGCGTTCTACAAATCCACTTCCACCGGTCTTTCCCACGCAACCACGTGTCGCCTGCGATTACGAATGACCCAATCCTCGTTCACGGGCTCCGCATCGCATATCACTCGGCATACGTCCGACTGCGGTTTGTGCACGGGTATTGAACTAACAACTCGTGGAGTCACAATCCAAAGTCCGAGTAGCATAATCTGCCATGCCTTCGCTCGGTCGACGTCGACACCTAGTACGGCGGCATACTGTCAAGGACGTCCCTCTGCAGCTGATAACACGACAGTTCTCGACAAGCGGCCTGGAAGACCAACTACCACTGCTCCTGCGCTCAATACAACACGGCGCAGACAGTTCCTGGCAACTATACACGGGGAGATTCCAAAAGTCGATCTTGTAGTCTAGCGGATCAAGAATCTTTTAGTGTCGAGTGCTATTACTCACAGTGGTTAATCCATCATGTATCAAGTCATCTGACATAGGCTCAGCCGGTTGCAATGGGGAGGCAAGCAGAGACCTCACCCCGCCTAAACAATTGGGACGCCAAGAGTGACAGCCCATTTGTCAAATTCCACTATAGGAACCTCGGATAGGACTCATAGTTTGTGTCCCAACTTCTTCATAGCCCTGGGCGATGAAACACCCTCTTTCCAGAATGATCGCAGTTCAAAGCCAGCAGATCAGCGTCGAAGCAAAAGCTTCCTACTAGTCGGGAGAAAGACCTGTACCGAAGGAGCGCATCCCGAGCCTGGCATAGGACGAAATGAGTACGTTCATTGCGGGATTGCAGTCAGCCCACCTACGGGAAGGGCAAGAGAACGGGAGAGGTCTTAGCGACGCATCCATTTCAATCCTTCCACGCTGCATGAGGCCAAACACATGCCGAACTATCCAGGATAGCAAGTTAGTTCCCGGCCAAGATGGCTTACAAGAGAGTCAAGGTTGGTACTTTGCCTTATTCTGTCCCATGGAAATAGTCAGGGAGTTTATAACACGACGACCAAGGAAACTTGGCTTTGGTACGCCAAGTTGCGATGGTTTGTACTCATGGATATCTCTACGGCAAGCACTACTATGCACAATATCTTCTCGAGCTACAGGAACTCTAACTCATTTGACCCTATGCATTTTTTCCTCCAATCCTTGATCTGCAGTTAGGGCTCGACAAGGTGGAGTACCTGTCAAGAAAGATGCTCAGATAGGGTTTGACCACATTATGATACTACGATCCTAGACAGGTTTAGACCAGTATAGAGGCTTCAATCCAAGTATGGATCGAGGCTGCAAACGCACTCACCGTTGACATTGTTGGAGCAATTCACGATGGCAGGCTACGGGAAAACGAAAGGACTTCATCTATTGAGTATCCAATCGATGATTCTCGGTGTGCTATACGGTCGTTCCACTCACCATACAACTTACATTGCACCGAGCAACGGTCATATTCTGGGAGGTTTCCATGCATGATTCTTTACGGGGTCGCAGCGCACCGAGTGTGAGTTATTTCAGCAAGAGTACTGTTCTCACACGAAGGAGTTTCGGCATCAAGAATCCTTGTCTAGCGAAATTCTCGTGACTTCACAAACACATGCTAGTGAGGGACCATCAGCGGAGCAACGGAGCAGGTCGAACGAGCCAAAGAGCTAG